>JALIZF010001612.1:0-473270 GCA_029948255.1 Telmatactis stephensoni | reverse complement strand
AAAGATTCCGTGAACATGCCAAAATCATGCCACCAAAAAAGAGGATGTGTCTTAATAGGATTCAACAAACTTGGACGTGCACATTGCTAATTTTCAGCAAAAATAAGACAAGGTCCATTTTACATCTGCTCTGTCTGTCACAGATTACTTTATAAAAAATCAGTTATTCTTTTAGAAAAAGCAAAGTATAAGTTAACCCATTTGTTTACAGGTAAATTGTCATATGATGGAAAGGAATACATTTGTAAGACATGCAAAAATATGGTTTCCAAGGAAAAGATTCCGTGCCAAGCAGTATACAATAAATTAGTTGTAGATGACATTCCTCCTGCTTGAATGTCTTAAGAAACTTGAACAAATTCTCATTGCACAGAGAATTGTATTTGAAAAATTGTTATAATGCCAAAGGGGCAACAACGAAAAGTTCAAGGAGCAATTTGTAATGTCCTGTGGAATGCGATCAGACTTGTAAGATTCTCCCCGCCTCCTGAGAGGTCAGGAATTATCATGGTCAAACTTAATGGAAATTGCAATACAGAGGTCATGTGTATTTCGAACCTGTTAGACCTGACATTATTGCAATGCTCTTTTTTTGGCTTATAAACAACAATTTTTTGTATAATGATATCAACATTCACATGAATAACATTGATACAGAACTTATGAGCTTGAGCTGTCCTGACAAAGTTTCAAGTCAGAACCATGAATTTCATTCATTAAATAATTTGGATATGGATGTCTGTACCGAACAAAAATTTGAGGAAGCTGAAGATCCAATGAATAAATTAAGAACACCAACAAATGAAACATGTTTACAATCAGTAATTCCAGATTATCCAGTTGCTTTGGAAGAAAACTGTGTTTCATTAGGAAATGAAATTTATGATATTGCTCCCGGTGAGAATAAGCATCCAGTTTCATTGCTGTTGGATGAGAATTGTGAAGAATTAGCCTTTCCTGTATTATTTCCGAAAGGGAGGTTTGGCTATAAAGTTCAACGAGATAAAAGCTATCTCCAGCAATACTTCAATGCAAGACTATTGCACTACAGTGGAAAATTTGCATCAAATCCAGAATACTTATTTTTTGCCCAGTTCATCGTTGAACAGAAGAAAATTTCAGATAGCACCAGCATTGCTCTCACAAACTTCAAGGGCAATCCATTACAGCAGCAAATTTAAAATCAAATGTTCAACAATTACAAAATCTCATTTATCAGGACCAGGCTTATTTATTTTTAAGAAAAATTCCAGGAACTCCTCCATATTGGCAAAAATTTATGTATGAAGTTGTGGCTATGGTCAAACAATTAGGTATTCCAACATGGTTTATGACATTATCTTGTGCTGATCTCAAATGGAATGATCTTTTCCACATATTAGCTAAAATAAAAGGTATGAATTTAACAGATGCAGAAATCGAGAAATTGTCTTACAATGAAAGATGCTCATTACTCAATCACAATCCTGTAATTGTTGCAAAGCATTTTCAGTATAGAGTGGAAACCTTTTTTACTGAGGTGCTACTAAGTAATTCACAACCAATTGGTAAGATAGTATATTATGCTCTTCGAATTGAATTCCAGATGAGAGGTTCTCCTCATTTACATGCACTGATATGGACTTCAGACTGTCCCAAGTTGACAACTGAAAACAAAGCAGAATACATAGAGTTTATTGATAAGCATGTGCAAGCTTATCTTCAGATACAGAAACAGATTGACAATTGCATGATCTGGTTAAAACATATCAGAAACACAGTCATTCCAAGACTTGTAGGAAGTATAAGAATCTTCCATGTCGGTTTAATTTTGGTCAGTTCTTCACAAACAGAACAATTATCTCAGAACCTCTACCTGATGATCTCGATGACATTTCAAAGAGTAGCATTCTAAGCAAAAGAAGGGAGATTCTCTCATTAGTTAAAGACAAAATTGATGAAGTTTTAAATCCAAATGTAAAGGATTACAATCCAATATAACTGAGAAAGACATTTATTCTTCCTTAGGTATATCAGAAACAGATTATTATCATCTTTATCTGTATCATCTGATTCTGATTTTGCATTGCATTTGAACGTCCAATAAATAGCTGCTTCATAAACAATTACTTCCCAGCCGGTTTAAAAGGTTTCAGAGCAAATGTTGACTTGCAGCCAGTTTTCAATCACTATAAGTGTATTGTGTATGTTTGCGCATATTTTTCAAAGGACGAAACTGAATGTTCACATGCCATAATGAATGCAGTAAAAGAAGCTAAAGCATCAAACTTGAACACAAAAGATACACTTAGAAAGGTAGGAGCAGCATTTCTTTCTACTAGGGAAGTTAGTTCTCAAGAATGTGCTTATTATAAGTAATACCATGACCCTGAGGGATATTAGTGATTAAATGTCCCAAGCCGAGGGAGGTTTAGTGAAAGTCCCGAGGCCGTAGGCCGAGGGACTTTTACTAAACTCCCGAGGCTGAGGGGACATTTAATCACTAATATCCCGAAGAAGTTTTTGTAATACCATGATCACCGAGGAAATAAACGAAATATACTTCGCTGTTTGTTCATCCAAAACTGAAAATATTATACAATTCTTTTACCAATTGTGCGTAACGCTGTTCTCTGGGGACTTTCGAAAATAGATTTCTTTGTTATATACTTAAAATGAACAAGTATTTATAGGAGCATGTATACAATTTGTCTGCGCATGTCTGTGTTTTGGGCTTGAAATTCATTTGCATATCGAATGCAAGAAATTTTATGTTGGACACGGAATATTTGGCTGGCTATCTCGTTCTTCAAAATTATGTTCAACTACCGAAATACTAAGACAACTAAAACATGAAGCAGTCTACCTACCGCTAGTGCGTTGTGGATAACTATCCAGATCGAAGGCACCCCAGATGGGAAAATATCACGCGTCAAAGTCAGTAGAAAGTTGCGAGAAGAACCAGAACTCCGCACTTTCGAGTTATAATGTTGGCGTTGAATTCATGTATAAGGTAAATTTAGTAATGGATGTCATTACCAACATGGTACTGTTGGAATTGGATCCAATAAGAGTACTCTGGACTTCATTGATTGTTGAATAATTAGCCATGTTTACTGGAATCTCGTACTTTTTCGCGCAAAATCCTTGCAATTCATTCTGAAAATTTTACATCTTTGACAGCGCCCCCCAGCAAAATTATTTCATAATACGCTTTTGCCATGCTTCGTTCTTGTAAAACAGAGCTTTCTTGGTGGAAACTTCTGGTCCCTCCATGTGATTTCAAGCAATGTTTACAGCCGGGTTCAAGCCTTGTTGAAATTGACTAAATTCGGTAGCCTATATTTTATAATCTGCAACATTTATCTAGAAGTGAATGGCCTATTTTTATACATGGTGAGGCATACACTTTGTGCCGTATGAAGCAGCGTTTTATACTTTGTAAAAGAGCAATAAATTCATCGCTGAAATTTGCATGCAAACAACTTGCTTGGAAACACGTTCACAAAAATGCTTTGGATCACATGTAGGGACCACGAGTTTGGACTAAAAAAGCTCAGTTTTGCAAGAAAGAAACATGGAAAAAGCGAATTACTAAATAAATTTGCTGGGGGGCGCAGTCTAAGATGTAAAATTTTGAAAGTGAATTGCAAGAATTTTGAGCGAAAAAGTACGACATTCCAGTAAACATGGCTAATTATTAAACGATCGATGGAGTCTAAAATACCCTTATCGGGTCTAATCTACACAGTAACTTGTGTTAATGACTTCCATTGCTTAACGTACCGTACATATAAATTTTGCGCCCACAATATTACTCGAAAGTGCGGAGTTCTGGTTCTTCTCACAACTTTCTACTGACTTTGACGCGCGATATTTTCCCATCTGGAGTGCCTTCAGTTTGGATAATTATCCACAACGCACTAGCGGTAGGTAGACTGCTCATGTTTCAGTTGTCTCAGTATTTCGGTAGTTGAACATAATTTTGAAGAACGAGATAGCCAGCCAAATGTTCCGTGTCAACATAAAATTTCTTGCATTCGATAAGCAAATGATTTCAAGCCCAAAACACAGACATGCGCAGACAAATTGTATACATGCTTTTATAGGTTGTTAATCAATTCGAAAGCTAAATGCTTTCTTTGTGTCGTTATGCTCATGCGCAAAATAGAATGCATAGATCCCACACGCGTAAGAGTGTGCAGTGGTAAGAGGTATTGGTGCATTAGAAAGTTATAGAGTTTCGGGACAGCGTGCAAAGTTGTCCCGATCGTCCCGATGATTGCGTTAAATGAGGGACAACCACTCATGAATAACATGAGGGACGATTAGTTCTAATCGTCCCTCATTAATTATGGATGAGGGACGATTAGTTCTAATCATCCCTCATTCATAATTAATGAGGGAATATTAGAACTAATTTTCCCTCTTTCTATTCATGAGGGAGGGATGTTAGCGATTAAACGTCCCTCCAAAAACAATAGATCCCGAGGTGATCATGGTATTATAGAACTATGCCAGAATTGTGGCTCAGAAAAACATTTCCAGCTTCAATTTTTATTCCTACAGATTTACCTGAAAAGAGAATCAGAATTGCTAAGAGTAAGGAAGAGCTAAGAGACCTACCAGATGACAGTACTGATATTTTTAAGTCAAACATAATTCACCGTTACAGTTTGAGACCAACATCTAATTCAATGATTAAAAATCTCTGTCTTGCACAATTTGCTTCATATTATTATAAGGACTGCAGAAATGATGTTTCTGAAACAGCCGATGCACAGCCAGAGGTACTCACAGATGATGTCATTCAATCTCAAACTAAAACTGAATTTATGTTGCCCAAACAGATAAGACTAACAAATAATGAAATAATGAAATGTAGGAAAGTAAAAGCTGTAATTCGATATCATACACCAAACAAAACAAAAGAGCCTGAGAAGTATTATCATCACCTACTATTTCTATATTTTCCATGGCTTGAAGAGAGTAGCCTAATTGGTGGACAACAGACATACAAATCTAAATTCACCGAGTCTAATGTTCAAACTGTAGTAGAAAAAAATAGATCATTATTTGAACCGAGATGGTGATGCAGTTGTCGAAGCCCTAAACTCTGTTGGAAGTAGCTCTGGGGAAGTTTTCACATTAGATATCATGAATGATCAAGAAAATGCTGATCTTTCACTACTAGATATTCATAACAATTCATTTTCTGATGAATCTTTTAATGAGCAGCCAGCTTCAGACCTTGCGTCGTCATTACATCATTGGCTCATCCATTTCAACTCACACTCAACCATGTGAGATAACTGATGATGATCTACTCCAATCTGTCAGAAGCCTTAATGAAAAGCAACGTTGTGCATTCAACCATGTGCTTTCTTGGTGTAGGTGCATTATTAAAAATATGAATAGTTTAAGTCCTCAAGAAATAAAACCACTTAATCTTTTTATATCTGGCTCAGGAGGTTCGGGAAAGAGTCACTTGATAAAAACGATATACCAAACTGCTTACAAGACCTTTAAGTATTCTAACAAAAATCCTGAACTACCAACTGTTCTATTAATGGCTCCGACTGGCGTAGCAGCAATTAATATAGGTGGCACTACAATAAATACTGCTTTAGCTATTCCAAAGCAATCAGGAGATTATCTGCCTGCTATGAATGATCGTATAAAAACTCAGATGAGGTTATCACTTAAAGAACTAAAACTTATAATAATAGATGAAGTATCGATGGTTTCAAATATCATGATGCTCCACATACATCAGGGATTAAAAGAAATTTTTGGAACACCAACATCTCTGTTATTCGCTGGAATAAGTATCATTGTTGTTGGTGATCTGTACCAATTACCTCCTATTTACAGAAGACCTGTATTTGACCAATTCAAAAATGATATTTTCAATTTATCTCATCCCTGGTTGCAATTTTCTTTTATAGAATTAACTGAAATCATGAGACAGAAAAATGATAAGCCATTTACTGACCTTTTGAACAGATTCAGGACTGCTTCTCAAACTGAACATGATATGCAAACTGTTAATAATAGGTTAGTAAGCCCATCTGATCCAAATTATCCTTCTGATGCACTACATATCTGGGCAGAAAACCATCCTGTTACAGCTCATAACATGACTAAGCTACATGATATAAATTCACAACTTTACATTTTAACAGCAACAGATCACTACCCTCCAAATCTTTCTGAAAAGGACATTGACACGGTTTTGTCAAAAGGAAGAAGTGAAACAGGTGGACTCGATTTTCAAATCCATATCAAAAAAGGTGCTAGGGTCATGATTACAACCAACATTGATATCAATGATAGGCTTATAAATGGTCAAATGGGCACTGTTCACAGTGTTGATGTCAATCGAACAACTAACAAAGTAACTGTTGTCTATATAAAGTTTGATGATAGTCGAGCAGGAAATGCATTGATGCAAAAACATTTTTCAAATGATTTGGTCAGAAATTACAAAGTTGTGCCTATCGAACAGGTCTTAGCTAGAATTAAACTCCGCTCAAATAAGCCATCTTCACCAGAAATTCAAAGAATACAATTCCCAATTGCTTTGGCTTGGGCTTGCACAGTTCATAAAGTTCAAGGTTTAACTCTTGATAATATTGTTATTAGCTTTGAATTGTTTAAACAACGGAGTTTTAATTATGGACAAGTTTATGTTGCTCTTAGTAGAGTACGTTCATTAGAAGGAATTCATCTTCTTAGTGAAATCCATACCAAGCATGTAAGAGCAGATCCAAGAGTTCATATTGAGTATGAAAGATTAAAAACATCAAATTTTAACTCTTTAACTTCAATTGATCGCATAACAAAAGACATGTCATCAAAAGATACAGTGCTGCATGTTTCTCTCTTGAATATAAGGTCTCTTAGGAAACACTCTCTTGATATTAAGTTTGATTCAAATATTTTAGACTGTGATATTATTGCTATGACGGAGACGCAACTTCTTCCTCAAGATACTGATGAACAGATTAGAAAAAATTTAGAACCATTCACACTTTACAGACAGGACCATAATTTTGATAAATTTTGTAGTTTGGCAATTTGTGCTAAACAGAAAGTTACTTTTGAGTATCAAGAATATTTCCCACCCCTTAATGCTTTAAAATTTTCTCTGTTTAGTGTCAAAAATGACAAAGTCTTAAAATGCCTTTTGCTATACAAGAAAAACAATATCAGTGTTACCGCGTTTACTAGTAGAATAGCTTCCTACCTTCAGAGCAATTCCACAATTGATATTATTTTTGGTGACTTTAATGTAGATTACTTAAATAATCAAGCAGTTGAACCTCTGAAAACCTTAATGGACTCACTAAATTATGTTCAAATTGTACAAAATGCAACATTTCTTTCTGGTTCATTGCTAGATCATGTTTATGTAAGGGAGCAATTACATTCTTCAATAATTCAGAACTCTATTGTTTGTGTTTATTATTCAGACCATGATGCAGTCAAAATATCAATACAGTAAAGTAATCTAAACAAATGGAAGCAAATGGAACTTATTAATATACCATACTTTAAATGTCTAAAATTTAAATAGGTCATCAAATTAATTCATTAATGGAAATAAGCCTTGGCTTAGCTATATTAAGATATATGAGTAATATGAATACCTGCCAATTTCTCTGTCACAAAATGTCACATTGATGCAAATTTCCCATTAGCAGTCTGCAACGGCCATCTCCAAGTTATGGATCAGAAACACAAAAAAGGTGAGCTATTGAATTTTTATATCATTTTTATGTTCGATTTAACAGATTTGAAATGATCAAATGTAATTGTTTTTGTGTCTATTATAGCACATCATGTTCTTAAAAGCAAATATATTCCTGGGCAGAAAGGATCAAACCAAGGTAATTGATAGAGAGATATCTTTTCAACAACACATTCACATTTTTCTAGACATTTTTTGTAAAACTTAAAAACAAACTGCTAAATACCATAACTTGCAGAGTATTTAGAAAAACTAAACTGAGTGAAAGGAGAAAATCTTTTTCAAAAAATTAAAAAACAGCAGATACTCTTTTCTTGCATCCAATTTTGTTGACTATTTTGAAAACCGAATCAACTTTCAAATAATTTTCAAATAGATATTGAAACACTTTGTCTATTTCTTCAGGACCTTCACGAAAAGCCCAGCGACCTCTTGGTCAAAATAAAAGTGCAAGTAGGTATATCATGTGATATGTGTTTCATTTATTGACAATACAAAGTCAATACAAAGTTTAATCCAATATTTTATCATTCTTTTTTCAATTAGATATATTCTGGGGGTCACTTTTAATATGGGGATTCAGTTCCTCTCTAGTGACACCCTTTTTGTTTTGTACAAATAAAGTTGTTATAAATAAATAAACATAAATGTGGGTGGAAACCTGGTGAAATTCAACTTGCTTACAATTTGACTATTTTGGCAAGCAAATCAACTTTCAAATAGATATTTGGACATTTTGTCTATTTCTTCAGGACCTTCAAGAAAAACACAACCCGTTATTGACCAAAGTCAAACTGCAAGTATGTATATTATGTTATTTGCATTTTATTGACAATACACTGACTTATATGTGTAAAAATGTGAATTTCAACTTCCTCACAATTTGTCAACTATTTTGACAGCCAAATCAACTTTCAAACGTGCAGTTCCAGAAATTATCCATACCCATCCCCCCACAGAGGGATAAATAATTTCTGAGGAGTAAGGGGGGTCTAAATCATCTAAATTTCCAGGGGTTGTTTACATTAAACATGTTTTCCAAATGAGAAAGACTTCAAATGCCATAACCAAGCCTCACATATGAAACAGTATTGATCACTGAGCATCTTTGATCATTTGAGCCATAATTTTGCACTTTCTTTTGGCTGAGATAAGTCTTTCAATCGCTATTTTGATTTATGGGAATGACCACTGACCAGAATGACTGGCCATATTCAAAAACAAAATGGCTGTCACAAACATTTCTTCTGTAAACGACTTCACGATTTCAGAGTATTACTCCCATCTCACATGTCTTGCCAAGGCAAGATATCAAGAGAAAGTTGAATTATTTGGATTCAATCCATATCTTCTGAAAAAAATAAAGAAAACGATTGTAATGAAGGATTAACAAATTTTCCAAGTGTCGTTTACCCAGACATAGTAAATTGCCAAAACCTTGTGGGCAACTAGAAAGCAGATTAAGGCTTACAAGTGTCTAGAAGCCTATAATTTCTCTCAAACCTTTCCTAGAGGAGGGGTGCACAAGGTAGATCAAAGTGGAAAGACCAAAACAAGAATTTCTAGGGGTGGGGTGGTCTGAAAAAAATTCCTCTGTAATGAAGGTATGGATAATTTCTGGAACTGCTCACAATTGAAAAATTGGATACTAATTGGACACTATCTCTTTAGGACCTTCTACTGTTACACAACAATGTTCTTCTGATCAAGGTCAAAGTGCAGGTATGTAAATCATGGAATTTATATTCTGGTTATTGGCGATACTATTTTGTGAGAGTGGGAAAATTGGTGAATCTCAGCAGCTATGATACAAATACTGATTTTTATGGGTTCAGCTACCTCAAAAGCATGACAACAACTGTCCAAAATTTGTCCAAATATATTTTTCAAATGAACATCAATGCAATTAAAGAACAGCTATTAAGGGAGGTTTCCAATCAAGATGCAAATAGTTGACTATGATGATAAAATGTACTCAAATGACCTTTAATTGAAATACAAACCCATCTGGGCAGACAGCCTGGTGAATTTCAACTTTCTTACAATTTTTTGGCTGTTTTGACAACCAAATCAACTTTCAAATAAATAATTTGGCACTTTGTCTATTTCTTCAGGACATTCTACTGTTACACAACAATGTTCTTCTGATCAAGGTCAAAGTGCAGGTATATAAATCATGGAATTTATATTCCAGTCATTGACGATACAAACTCATGAGAGTGGGAAAATCGGTGGATGTCAACAGCTGCCATAAAAATACTGATTTTTATGGTTTCATCTGCCTGAAAAGCATGACAACAACTGTCCAAAGTTTGTCCAAATACATACTTCAAAAAATTTCAATGAAATTAAAGAACTAAAAGGAGGTTTCCAATGCAAATAGTTGACTATGATGATAAAATCTACTTAAATGGTCTTAAATTGAAATTCAAACCCATCTGGGTAGGCAACCTGGAGAATTTCAACTTGTTACAATTTTTTGACTATTTTGACAACCAAATCAACTTTCAAATAAATCATTGGACACTTTGTCTATTTCTTTAGGACCTTCTACTGTTACACAACAGCTTCTTACTGATCAAGGTCAAAGTGCAGGTATGTAAATCGTGAAATTTATAAGCATGACAAAAACTCTCCAAAATTTGTCCAAATATAAACTTCAAATAAGTCTTTCCTTCAGTGGCTCGTTGTCAATGTCTGATCATTTTAGAAAACATCACTTAGGGTAATTTTTATTTATACTCTATAAGGGAATCAATATTAAACCTTATGCTATGATATAGTACTTTATTTTTCTTTCCAATTCATGTAAAATCGTTAATCAGAAAAACAAGTCAAGTTGTTTTGTCATTCAAACTGCTTACAATCTAAATAAGTAGTAAAATGCAGAGTGTTAAATCTCCATCCATGGTACTTTAAGTTCACTAATGAACATGGTAAAAGTAGTGAAGCTAACAATATACATAACTTTCAGAATATTCAGCAGAACCATCATTTTCTGAAACAGCAGACAAGCTTTTTCAAAGAATAACAACAGAAGGTAATTTTTGCTTATGATTTGACAATTTTTATAACAAAACCAACTTTCAAATAAATCTGTTTCACAAAAGATTGTCAACTGGTAAATGTTGAATAGCAATCAGATTGCTTGATGCAGAGGAAATTTAAGGTACCAAGAATTGCTTCATTTTCATTAAAAGAGACCAAGTCCCTGTTCTATACCCATAAAAGATATGACGGGCATCCCAGGGGTTCCCCTAAATCTAAATACCAAGAAGCCATTTTACAAAATATGATTTCTACTACTTAAACGGTTCTTAATCCTCTAGGTTCCTTATTTGCTAGTGTTTACCAATTCAAATTTCTGTCATTGAAAAATATATAATTTAGCAATTTCAATGAGGATACAGCTTTTCTATGGGTGCAGCTTATGCATGGCTAAATACCGTAAAAAATGTATGATATTGATCAATCAATTTTTCTGTTTTATAGAACCAACTCATGATGGGGATCAAGTGAATAGTAAGTTACCTTTCTCACTTTTCTTTATGCTATGTTTACAAATGCAACGACCCTCAAAATCAACTCAATACAACACTTTCATAAGTCAGTTTTTTTCAGTACAGAAAATGAAAAAAACTTTTTTTGCAGGAAATGATCAATGCTATGTGAGAAAGTACTTCATGAAAAAAATATTTTAAGAAAATTTCATCGCTTTTGTTTTAATATTAAAGTCAAAAATTAACAATTTTGTATCTGATTTTGACCAAAAGCCTTGGTAACCTCGTTTTGGTGCATTTTTGAAATTTTAAATCCTCATATCTTGTCAAAGATTTAATACTTTGTTTTGAAACTTGCCCATCTTATCTAAATTAACACACTTCATGATTTCAAATTTTTGCAATTCAGGAAATAGTGATTATTCACAATTTATGCTAATTACTGCAGCCAATATGAAAGTTGTGTATAATCATCCTGATTGCATAAGTCATTTATTTAGTGTAAATTAGACACACAAACTCTCAACAATATTTATACTGCTTACAGAATTGTCATCACTTGATCCCGAGAAGGCATCAACTGCAAATATCCGTGTGAAAATAACATCAAAGATGCTGAAAAATGTGTCAACAGGAACCATCCTTGAACTGACTCTAAGTGATGGAGTAGATTTCTGCAGAGCAATAGCATGGAATAACCTTGCTTCATTTTTCAACAACAAACTTGATAACAATGAAACGTATATCATGTCTGGAGTAGGCCTTAGAAAGGTTAAGCCACAATATCAACAGCAAGGTGCATTGCCTATTGAATTAACTCTATCTCAGGGAGTTAACATTAAAATAAGTGAGAATGCTATTGTTGAGACAGCCCAGATTCCCTACTGCACTATTGAAAACTTGAAACATGCCTTAGATACTAGGGTTAATGTAATAGCACTAGTCAAATCTTTTAGTGATGCATCATCCACTGTAACAACACAAGGGAAAACTGTACTTAAAAGAGAAATTGTTATTGCCGACGACACGAATAAGGAGGCCACAGCCACACTTTGGGCAGATAATGCTAAGAATTTCACCCTAGAAGGAAACCCAGTTGTTGAAATAAGAAACTCGCCAGTTAAATCATTCCAAAACCAAGCACCTATCTCTGTAACTTCCATCAAACTAGACAACACATCTCCAATTAGCCACAAGTTAAAATCTTGGTTTTTGAAAAATCCGTCAACCACACCAGTTTCAACAGCAAAAAGAAGGCTGGACCTCAAAGATTATGAAACAATTGATCCAGACAAACTTGAAAGTATTCCAGTGGGCAGTGAGGCACAAGTTGTAAGTCAAATAGAGTATGTAGATCCTCAAATTTACATTGCATGTAAAAACTGTAAGACAGGTGTCATAACAGTACTAGGTCAAAAATTTTGTCCCAAATGTAATACTACGCCTTCTATCTATCAAAGGATTGTGCTTTTTGTAAAAATCAAAGATTTTGAACCAACAGCCAAACTTTTTCAAGATAACATTGGCTGTCTCGTACATGTTACAGAGGATATGAATCTTACTTCTCGTGACTTTGACCAATTTCTCAAAAGACCAGCTACATTTCTTGTGCTTAAAAGGTGTAAGAATACTATTGTTGACTACGTTATTCTAGATATTAATTTTATCTAAATTAAGCATTTTACTTTAAAAATGAAAAGAAATGTTCATACATGTACACTGTAATTGTATCAACTTAAATACAATTATTACTCGTACATATGTTGTTTTTTTAGTTTTATATGTTAAAATTTGTTTCATGTATTCATACATGTACACTGTAACTCTATCAACATCTACAGTTACATGAAATTAGTTCTTTCTCAGTTTTATATCATATTAGAGCTTTGTTTAATGCATTTTCTCTTCCAGAGTTCAAAGAGTAAATCCATGAAAATTACAAAAAAACAGTTGCACAGCCATAGTAGCTTTCACAAAAAAAATCTTCTATTGCTTGATTAACAGTATTTGTATTTTCATGGATAAATTGTATACACTGTTGTTGTTAATGTTCAAATTATGATTCAGTAAATAAAACTTAGTCTTCAACTTGATCATTCATTCTGATAACAAAAAAATAATAGCAATAAAATGTGTTGTAAGTGACTTTATATTGTCTGTTGATATCATAAATTGGTCTACTAGACTAGTACTACTAAAATAGTGTTGATTAGACAAGAAACAATGGAATTAGCATAATTTGTTGCCTATTTTGTACTATTTTCACACCACCAATATGTCTTGAATACATACAATATGCTGTTTTTTTCACAGACAATATAAGGGCACTTTAATTACATTTAGTTTATACCATGTTGTATATTTGCTACTATTTTCATTGTTAGTAAAAATCGTTTATTCTTATTCAGTATATTTTCTTTCAGTCTGAATCCCCAAGAGTGAGTGCATTAAGGTGGTTCGATATAGTTTTGTATTGACCATGCTTCCATTTTTCACTTTGCAAACTGAGCAACTTACTCTTGACCTACCAAAACAGTTATTTCACCAGTTATTGGACTTGAATTAAAGTTTTCATTTTTGTCTATTTCACTTCTATTTGTGTTGCCATAGCGACGGTAAACAAAGATGGCTGAAATCCATTCTAAAATATCTCCCAAACTCCACCAGCTCTAGACAAGGGACTACACGGGCAATTAACTACACACTAAGATGAAGAAATTAAGGCACAATTCAAAAATTTTTAGCAAGCCATTTTTGAATAAATTACAAACAATTCAATGATTAGCTTGTTCAGTGATAAGCTTACCCTTATTTTATCACAATTTTCCTCTCAGTAGATAAACTGAGGTCAAGATGTCAGTTTGAGTGTAATTGGTGTTACCATGGCAACAATATAAACATAAGGCTGAAATCAGTTTTTTTTTTGAAATATCTCTTGGTTGACATACCTATATAGTAATGTATGGGAGTACCCCCAGATCTTAATGTCAGTCTTCACATGAGTTTCGTCTGGAATTCACTTTAGTTAGGGGCTGTTAATATAATTCAAGTTGTCCCTGCTAGGAGGGACAACTTGTTTTGTATCCCCCAGGGAAAAGGAATCAAAAGAGTTATCCCTACCTCCTAGCAGGGACATCTTGCCTTTCGTGTAAATAGCCCCTTAGACCTCCAAATGAAATTAACTGCTTGAGGATTACAGCAGCGCTATGCACTAGTACTACCCTGAGAAAAACAAAGTCACTATTTATAACATATATCTATAGTCATTTCTTAATTAGGTAATCCTTATAAATCAGTAAGTTTGACCTTATAGTCCATCTCTTATTTGATCAAATCCCATGTGAAATCCCAGGTGTTTCTATATTCATCTCAAATTTTAATTCCCATTCTATATTGTTTTCTGTTCTTGCCCAACCAAACAACTCCAATTTTCATTTGACGACACTGTTTTAAAGGTGACCTTTATTAACAATGCAATCATTGTATTCAAAATGAGATCACAATTCTCTAACTTCAAAGACTGTACTGACTTATGATATGTTCACATAGTCAGGTATGAAAGCTTAATCTGTCATTTCGAGGCATAACGGATCGGAATATTCTAAAATATGAACACTAACATTTCTACTGTCCTTTGAAAGAAAAAATACCTTCTTTGCAGACACAATCGCGTTTTTTTCTTCTCAATAAAACATAAATAGACAGTGAAGAGCCATCCCATATGGTTTCTTTTCCGTTCTGGCGCCATTTTGTTTTACTGGTCCCAGTTCCCTCTCATCATACTAGTGCACAGAGTAACCAGCCGTTAGAGCAGATTTCCTTTACTTATATATACGTTATTAGTCGACTAGCCAGCTAATACGGCTGTGTATTTTTACCAGTCACGCTGTATTTTGACGAGCCTTCAGGCGAGCTAAAATGGAAGTGACGAGTAAAAATTCACAGATTTATTATAACTTTTTTAGAGCCAAAATGCAGCTTTATTAGCTGGCTAGTCGACTAATAATTTATTTATTATACAATTCCCAAAAGAAATAAACCGTTTTTGCCTTTTTATTTATTTTTATTTTTTTGCAATCGTTTATCCTTGATAGTTGCGTGACCTGATCGGGAATGGACTTTTAGCAGGCGTTGCGTGACATTTTAAATTTTACTCCAACAAGAACAAAAATATAATATTTGCAAAGAACACACCAAAATTAGAAAAAAAATGAAATATTGAAAGTATTTTTTATTAATTTTGGTGTGTTCTTTTAAAATATTATATTTTTGTTCTTGTCGGAGTAAAATTTAAAATGTCACGCCGTACCTGCCAAAAGCCCATTGCGCGCAAGAAACCATTCAAATGTTAGGACAATTTTTGTGCCACTACAGCATTATGATGATTATAAGAAAAAAAAGACAACATATTAGTTAGCCACTAATTCGACAATTTTGATACGAAGTGGCCCGAGCATGAAGCCATTCTGGCTCTTGTTCTAATATAAAGAGCGACACGTCAAATTCAGCAAATGAAGACCATGCAATAAAGACCTGCATAAGCTTTAAAACTGTGTCAATCCATTCATCGCGTACTGCTCGTTAGCTGTTTGTTGTACCTCATTTATCGTTATAAGTCTTTTGGCTTCCCAAAAACAAATTTAATTTCTCTGAGAAAGCATTTGCATTTGTGTTAAAATCCTTCAAATCAAGAACAAATGCAACCTCTCCAGAAACTGACTTGAAATCCTGACAAATAACCAAGAAATCAAAAGGAAACTTTCAGGCTTTCAGGTGGTATTGAAGTGGTTCATTTAAATTCCTAAGAACTAGCTGCCGTCTTGTGTTTTTTAGTTCCAATTAAGCTAATAAATACTCTACCGAAGCAGCTCCCGATGTTGGGATCCGAGAACAATATTCTGTCACACGTTAGTTAAGATAATTCTATAGGTTTGAACTTTGACATCCTCTCGTTCTCTTAAGAACCAAAATATACAGTGTCAATAGATACGGAGAGCAAATCTTTCTACAATTGTGTATTCTATGCTACCAAGAGAGCATAAATAAGAGAGGGAAACTTAATGGGGCGCGCGCCGTGATGATTCCCATCTGTGCTATTTTTAGTAACTGGATGCAGTTCAATTTTCGTCTTACCCTACTCCCGTAGATCGAAAAATTGATCGAGTGGAATTTCGCGATTTTAGCTTCATAAAATTACACAATCGATACCAAAATTATTTTAGATTCCACGAAAAAGCCATTGGATGTCCAATTGATAACATGCATAAAAAAATACGCAGTCTAAGACCGCATGTGGCTAGTGCAAATTACTATCAAAAACAACGAAATGTTACAATTTTTAACTGAAATATGAAGATGTCATGAAATATTAATGCTCGACAAAAATACCAAAACGTTTAATGTTATGGGGCAGATAAAAAAGAAGGCACTTGTGTTTTGAAATGTCTTGCAAGGAAATACATGTTTGCACTGGCTGAATTGGGGGCTGAAACACCTGCATGTTTGTTTTTAAAATAATAATCTATTTGACACATTTAAGTAAAAAGTGGGTTTATCAACAATACAAACCGTTTTATTGTGCTGATGTTGTACAATAAATGTATATAAACTATAAACTGTAACAAATTGAAAGAATCAAGAACATGAAAACATTTTTGAAAACTATTAATTAAAACTGCTCTATTGAAAATATTAAAATATAAGAAACTGCTAATAAATTGTACATAATTTGTGAACTGTAACAAACGTGACACTGCTTGGAAATTACAGTGTATGAATTGTAATAAAGGTAATTTAAATTGCTATAATGCTTGTTGTACCTGGCGTTCCAAGCATGTGCATGAAAACATTTTCGTAAAAAATATTTATGTATCTGTAGTTTAACATGGAGCTAATATTACTCCAGAAAACTAGTCGTTGAAAAAGGCTGCTATAAGACTGAGTTAATGCTATTTAACAGTAACAAAATTTAAGTAAAATTTTGGTCTTGAGAATTCGGTACCATGTATAACTAAGATATTAAGGATGTTTAGTGTTTTTCAGTACATGTACATAAAACTTCCTACATGGTGCTACAAGCATATGTTTTTACAGGAATTGTGTCACTATCTTAGTTGACCTCTCAACAAGGATGTTCACAGTTTTTGAATTTAGTAAAAGGACTTTCAACTCATTGTCAGAGATATCCATCAGTGTCTTTGTTTGTCCATTTATTAAGAGAAAACTCTCAAGGGCGTCATTAAATGCTGTGTAGTGGGTGAGCTGCTTGCCTTCTTGAATTACAATCTTGCAAACTAACTTAGATTTGACCATCTCTGTTAAAATGGAATTTTTGCAATGTCGTCAATGACTCTTCTGATTGTTTCTGTATATTGCCATTGCAAATAATGCAACAATCTTTCCTGATGACGTCCAGACCAATGATTTTACCCTTAACAAGGTTTTCTTGGATGTCTGGTACAGACAAGTCATCAACATCTAATATATCATCAATTTTTGCTGTGTTGGTACCCCTGGTAGTGTTTACATACTTGGTGTCATCAAATATTTTTACCTTTAGATTGGTAAAGTGATAATATTAGAATACAATCTTTTGCAGCAGGCAGAGGTGACCAATTCGTTGAAACAGCAAGAGGATTTGGTGCGATAAAGAGCTCGTCCGCCATGACTAGTCAAGAGAACACTCTTACATACTTCAGTTGTTTTCGTCGCAAACAAAGATCCCAAATCTTGAAAACAGCTTAAAAAACTTTTGAAAGCAAACAGTTCACAGAAGCATCGAAAGTCGAGCCTGGTTCTTGATGTAAAATAGGATAAAAACATGACTAAAATGAGCAACACTTACCTTCACTCCTCTCAAGTCGACGGTCACTCCAGCAAGCCGACTGAGCACATGGCATACAATAGTCGATATTAATCCGGCGATCGATAATGTATCACAAAAGAATCGGAGTCACGAAGTTTTCCTGAATCGGAGATCAACAAGAGAAAGTGTAGAATCACGAAGTTATCCCGAATAGATCCCGAATATTATGCACACATACACCAGGGTCACAACATTATTGGCTAGAGCCTCGTTCCGAGGCACTAGCCATAAAAATTATAAAAACAAACAAGTTTTTCTCATCTAAATAAGCAAAATTTTTTGAATAAACCCAAGTGCACGCTCAATGACGTCTGATGTGTCAGTAGCGCGCGCATTTCAGCTGAAATTTCTTTAAAAAACACAAAATCCTTTTTTCTCGTCAAAATCGTTCCTTTGTCATCAGAAAGTACACACTTTTGATGGCAGATAATATTAATAAGAGCAGAATTAAGATAACTTTGATTTGAAACTCAAATCTGCACTAAACGGTTCTCTGGGCCCGGAAGTGTCAAATTATGACGCACGGGAGTAGGGTAAGATAAAAATTAAACTGCATCTGGTTACTGAAAATAGCACAGATGGAAATCATCATGGCTCGCCCCTTTAACAAGTTGCCCTCTCTTATTTATGCTCTCTTGATGCTACCTGCCTACAAAAACGGTTGACATTTTAAAACTAAAACAGAGTGGTCTGATGCCTTGGAACTTTGTTACTAGTATTCTCCTATGTTTGGAAACAAATCGGCGGCACTGGTTAGTCATTTTAAGAGACTGAAAGTTTTTTTGTTAGAATAACGTACTCAGTAGTACTCAGGATATTGGGTATTTAGACTCGTATAACTATGTTTTCTATTAAGCTTTTGTTTGCAATTGATTACAATAATTATCATATTTAGTAATGTTAAAAAATATTAATATTCAAGAATAGAAAAATCGTGAAATTTAATGCACTTCACATTTTAATTCCCTCTAAAAATTGCGAAATTTAATACTGGCAAAATATGGCTCTAGATTATTTGCAAAATTTAGTACTCGCGAAATTATGTGAGAATAAGGTATGACGTTTGACTTTGACTTGAGTGCCTCAAAATTCTCTTCCGTACTTTGTGCGCTTGATCTATCATTAAGAATTAGTCTCCTTTGCAAAGGAAACTAATTAAGATGATGTGATTTGATTTTTGGCTTACTATTCACGTGGAACACACGATAGTTCCACGGAGTTTAAACGGTTACCCCTGATACTCTAACCTTTACTTCAAGGTAAAATGACCTATTGTCAGTCGAAATTAAGACAACATATTATGGAAAGACTATTTAAAATTATAAGTGACCTCTCTTAACCTATTAAAACTCTTTTCCAAACTATTTGATTTTTCGGCGTTAGAGCTGCGTCTAGGTGTGCGCCAAATGCTCGGCAGTCAGCGCTTATGATAAGAGGTCACTTTGTAATTATCAGTGGGAATCGTATTACAATTAATGTAAACTGCTTCGTTGGACACAGGAAGTTCCCCAGGAAATAGTAAAGTATAGAGCCAGGCTAGTATCGTGAAAAAATTAAAAGAGTTAATGTTTCACTAACAAAATCTTTAAACTTACCACAACAAGGCTTTTTTTATTGGAACCGGCTTCCAACTGCACATCAATTACTCGGCCTAACAAGTCACCTTCTGCAGTTTTAACTCGACCATTTTCATCCTTAACAAAAATCCCATCATCTTCAGTTTCTTTGAAATACCATTCAGAACATACGTGGTATTCGGGTTTCAGCAAAGACTTTTTATTCTGCTTCCCGCGCTGTTTTGGTTTCCTTGCCGTCCAAAATCAGTTGCAATTCAAAAATGCATAAATTCGGAAGTCTACACTGTAAAATCGTTGTGCTGTACGCTGTACAGCCGGTGTTGCACTATAAGGCAAAGAAATGTCTTTCTAAATGTAATGAAGAGCGTTGAAGCTTACCTTTAAATACATATTCGTCATGTTGGGCTAGACTACGGATCAGTGAACAATGACAATAACGAACTTGAACTTCCCAATGATCTACACTCCAGAGGTCAAAAAGGAATGAATTTGATACCAAGTGTCCAATTACAAATATAATACCACGTGGATTACAGTGAGTAGCTTCCAGTCAATGTAACGGTTTTTTGTCTCTGAAGAGATGTTTGACTGAGTCGAGTATGGATACAAGCAAACAGTGCAATTTGTTTGAAAGTGACGATGAGAGTGAATCTTTCGAAGGGTTTATGATAAGAGATCAAAGATGTTTTCTAAACGAAGTTCCCAAAGTATCTTTGTTTACATCAACTCCCACGCCGAAGAGGCAAAAGACTGATGCGAAAAACGACTTGTTGCTTGAAGATTCATTGACCAAAGACCCAGAAAAGATTATGTCAGATGATAGCATAATTGAAGGTGAAGTAGTTGATTCCATATTGTATGAGTGCAAAATTTCTACAAACTAAGTGTCCGTGCGATCTGCCAATAACGATTCCTCAGTGATCGAAGGAAATTTACGTCTCTCGAGCGGAAGCGAAACAGAGGTAGAGGACTCGAAAGAGACTCGGAAAACGAATACACGAATGCTCCAAACGATGCAAAAGGAGAAACCTCAAAGCCATAAAGGTAAACTAAAGTGCAATTAGTATAGTTAATCAATGGTTTTAAGTTCAATTTGGAATTTAAAATTAACGTGTTCTGTCATCACAGTTTTTTTCCATTTTACCCCAACCTAGGTAGTTCCGGAGTCTTAGATTTCATCAATTAATTTCCTTTAAAATCCTGTCATTTAAAGATAATTGTTTGGCAATTCAAAAACCGAGAAAAAAAGAGGGGGTCACCGTATTGGTTTCTGAGCTGTCGTAAAGGGTGGTATTTTCAAGGATTTTCCGCGATTTGTTGCAAAATGTACGTAATCCATATGGTCTGAAGAATGCGAACAAACTTTTTCCGAGAAACACCTTGACCGTATGTATTGTTTGATGAGTTGCAAATATGATTATAAGGGCATTCTAGAATTCCTACCCAATTACGCGCTCCAAAATCGTTTACGGACTGTAACAATGTGGAAAATTTACGACAATCCAATCAATGAAGTTGTATTTTTATTTTTTACATCAAAAAAATGATAAGTACTCTCTTGAATTAAAAGAAAAAAATAGGGGGTCACCGTATTATTTCAAGAGTTAGAAAAGCACAAAAGAGAATACACCGAAAACGAACACCAAATATCACCCATTTTAGCGACTTTCTCGCCGGCTTTTTCAATGGATAAGATTAACTAAATTTAAAAGTTTTGTGTTAAATACCTACATTACATAGTGTACAAGATTTCTTGATTAAAGTTTGAGTTTCTACGTTTTCAATTGCTCGCTTACTATTGTCCAGACTCCCCACGGTATTACCAATGCTCTCTAATAAAAGTGTGCGCGCTCGAATGTGCGCGGGAAATGTGCAGTAGCAAGGGTCCGGAACTACCTTAATGATAACAAACTGCACAGATGTTATTGTTTTTTTTAATATGTAATCTTTAGATTTTACTTTTCTGTTGCATGAAGTCGTTAACTGTAAGAAAGACATCCAGTAAGCATCCTATTACAGTAAATAGGGGATTAAGTTATTCGTAATGCATTCTCTAATAACCTCTAGACCGAGTACGTTACTGATTCGAATTTAATCCCGTTATCAAGTTACTGTTTCAAGGAAAGCCCGATAATCAGATTATAACTCTACGTTAAACGATACTTTGAAGGCGTTCTAATACCACCGGAATCCCAAATAAAAGGGAGCTAAACTAAGTCGGGTTCCCTGTGGAAACAGTTATAATTCACGCTGGTGTAAAAAAACAAATTTCATTGTTTGTGGGCCTTGCGCCTGTGAAAGCGTCAGCTTCCTGTTACTAGGAATAGTGTCAGGAACATCCTACCCTGGTCCCAGAGGTTTTTTCCTTTTGATTTCCGAAATCAGAATCGGAAGTCTTTAGTTCTTGTTTTTCTTTAAAAAATACGTTGTGACAGACAGAAAACGTATAAATGTAAGCAAAGAACAAAAAAAAGAAAAATACTATAAAAGAACAAAAATTATAGAATACAAAAGAAAGCTTCTGAGACCAGGGTGGGGTCATCCCGCTGAGTTTTGGTCTCTTAGTGTTATGGTCTGTTGATGTGTCTTTGACAGCATAGATCAACTCTACTTAATTTTAACAACGTAAATAAATAAATGCAATTTGTTTTTTTTAATAATACAGGCAAGCGACGAGGAAGTGTCATTGATCCCAGGGACATTCTCAAATAAGAACTTTATTGTGTTGAAGAGTGTATTTTCAGATTTACTGAAAAACAACTGGTAGCTGCACGAGAAAACTTCAGACAAAAGTGTCCTTCCTACCATGCTCAATTTAGAGAACAACTCAGTTGAGTTGGGAGGCCTATACGAGGTGGATAAGAGAAACGGTCTAGCATTGGTTCTAGCAATTTCAATACATATGAATTCGAGAGTATCATCAGTTAAATCTTCCCTGAGTTTATAACTGATTGAGTCTCGAATGAATATGGCCACCCCATCACCCTCTCTTGACCGGTCATGCCTTACGAGTGAATACCCTTCAATGACAATTTCATTGTCGTGTATAGTATTATCTAGGCGAGTTTCATTTAAGGCAAGCACATCAAATGCATGTGATTGCATTCTTAAACGAAGCTCATCCAGATATTAAGGCTGACTGTGTTAAGAGATGCTATTTTAAGGCCCTTTGGTTTGGGTAATGGGAATGTCAGATTTTCTGGCCCAGTTTTAGAATCTGATAATCATTGATTGTAACTATTCTTAATATTAGTAATAAAATTACTTGCTAAAAGTTTAGTGTCATCAGTATTCAGGTGAAGACCGCTGGAGTTGAGGTGATCCGATTTTTTTGGTGTTAGCGTTCGAAATTATGGACCATTGGTTTTGCATAGTAAATTTACTAGTAATATTGTTAACTGCTCTAATCTTTGTATTTAGTGAGTCATCATCAGATCTTTCAATTATTGAAGAAATCGTTACCTTGGTATGTGGTGACTGAGTAGACTGTAGAGTCTGTAGAGTAGTAGACTGAGAGCCTTCCCAAATTGAGTGCAGCCCTAAAACAGCCCCCCAAAAAAAAGAGGGAAAGAAAAAGAAAGAAAGAAAATATAACAGCATTAGTATCATAAGCTGCATGTTCAGTATAGGGTAACAGTTTATTTTCAAGTATATAACTGATGGAAGATACTCAAATCAACACACTCACATGTTCAGTTTTTGCGGTACGACAGACCAGTCCATATCGTTCTCCCAGCACTGATGTAAGTTTTTCCGCATGGTCTTGGTATTGCTTTTCGGTGTTTTGGGCATTTCTTGAGTTTAAAGTAAAACGTAAACCAACCTCGTGTGAATGCAAAGCAACGCGGCAAACAGTCCAACGTCTATCACAATGCAACGGAATTCAAAGTGAACTGAACAGAACTGACCTCACTCTGCACAGTTTTGTGGCCATTTCCTCAAGGTCTTCCACTCTTGAAAGTTGGAAAAATCCCTACAATATTTATTCATTTTTTGATATTTCAGTTTACTTTGTATTGTACAGAATACTGGAAGATGATCAGAAATGTCTGCTACACAAACTCCAGATTTTGAAACTTTACTTGGAATATTAGTGTAGATGTGATCAATAAGAGTTTGAGAGTGATCAGTAATTCTTGTTAGTTTAGTTATTACTGGCATCATTCCCAAGTTTAAGAACATATCTAGATATTCAGAAGTGGGATTTTCAGTGTTAAAATTTAGGCAATTTATGTTTATGTCATCCATGATTACTATTTCATGGCCTTTGCTCTGTGATTCTATGAGTTTTTCTTTAAGTGCATTCCTAAAGTAAGCAACACTGCTTCAAGGATGCCTAATTATACATGCAACAATTACATTGTTGTTCTTATCTTGGGGCAGCTCAATCCAGCAAGATTCAACATCATCTATAGTGAGATTGAGGTCATCTCTTCTTATATATGGAATACAGTTATTAATGTATAAACCTACACCTCCAGCTCTTGATTTAGACTTAACACCTAGAAAGTTATAACCTGATACTGAAATATTAGTGAAAGTATTCTCATTGAGGTTGGTTTCAGATATTGCTATTATACTAGGTGTTTGTCTAATAGAGTAGAAAACATCATTTAGTAAGGACAGATTCTTGGCAAGGCTACAGGTGTTACAGAGCATAAAAGACAAACCTTTTTTGTGAATACCATGAAAAAATTTGCCTGTTTGTTTGACACTATGATATTTTGAATTGATAAGGAAATTTTCATCAATTTTGTTATCATTGTTATCTGGACTATCAAGAACATCTTCAAACAGGCTCACTGTACTGGTCAAGCTCAAGGAATTAGTGACCCATCCACCTGTAGCTTTGAGTAAGTCTCTTCCATTTAGTTCATGGAATGGAAGAGCTTTCAGTAGCATATAGTTATTCTGCATTTTTCTTATTCTTATATTACAATATAGGTTATGTATTAGTTGAAATTGGAATATTATCATAAGATATAATACTAATTAAATGTAATTGACCTACTAATACATGAATCTTGTCAAACTTGAGATAAATCTTCCACAGTAAATGGCATTGTTGAATTTAGCGGCCTCTTCTTCCACTTCTTGGCGGGTATGGGCCTCTTGCATGGTGAGCTTGCCTGTTTGGATGGGAATTTTTAAAGGTTGCGAATTGTTCCATAGTTGTGAACAAGTGTGCATCGGCACTTGCATCTTCTCTCAAGTAGATGGTGCTGTTCCTTGTTCATATATACTTCCATCTTAGTTCTTTACGTAAATTGTTGACTTCTCCAAATAATTTTTTTCTTCTTTGGGTGAGAGATTCGCCTAGGTAGACATTATTGTCAGATCGTAGCTGTGAACTCACGATAGATCTCTGGCCGTTTTTCCGCCCAACTTCTTGTTGCTGTAAAATCTATTCTTCACGCTCCTGCGAGTAAATTTAATGATGAACTTAGGTGGATCGTCTCTATTAAAGCTTGGAAGCGGGTGAGCAGTAGAAATATCCGAATCAACTGGTGGTGGAATCTCAAGAGTTTCAGCTATTGAGTTGATTGCTTCATTACACTGATCTTCGTCCTTGGCCGCCACTCCAGTTACAACCAAACAATCACTTCTAACGTACTGTGAGATTTTGTCGGTCTCATCAATACATTCCTTTAATTCATCTTGAGTTTGCTTGAGGTCGTTTTTTAAGCTGTTTGTTAGGTCAGCGAAATCAGAAATTCTCTTACATGGTGTTTGAACTTTCTTTAGTAGTAGATCGTATTTGTCAGATATAAATTGCAGGTTTTCATCAAATTTCTTTTCTAAATCATTAATCTTAGCTTCAATTGGCTTCATCTCAATTCGAATGGGTTTTGTAATTTCTTCTTTATCCATTTTCAACATCAGACAGCAAAAGATCAGCTTCTAAAACTTTAAATCTAGCGCCGCTCTGGAGACATGTCCTTTTGCCATTGCAGCATATGATCAGTTTTAAGGCAGTCCTTGGCTAGAGGACAAAGGGACAAGATGGTATTGTGTATTGGTAGTTTGTTTAGTGTAAAGGACTCGATTCTTAGTGGTCTCCGCTCACGTGTGGTCTACAAGTTTGTTTGTACTGGTTGTGATGCCAGTTATGTCGGTGAAACCATGCGGCATTTTTCGACACGCGTACGCGAGCACCTGACTACAGACAAGGGTTCTCACATAAACAAGCACCTCAATAACTCTATGGCCTGTCGAGCCAAGGTAAGTTGACGGTCATTGTATTACTGAAATATTTTTTTACTGAGCTGAGATCGTGTGCCTAAAGATCGTTACTTGTACATAAATCTAAAACAGTTAAACCAACAAACAAATAAATAGAAAGAAAGAAAATAAATAAAAAGAATAAAACAGAACTGTTTCATTGTCTAGGAATGCATTTGCATTTTTACTGTAAAATGCAGATATTACTTTAAAAGATTATTTTAATCGTGAAAATCGAAAAATAAAATGAACTCGGGCTAACTCGTTATGTTTTTGATTGGCATCAGAACTTCAGAAGTCACAGAGTTACTTCCACCGATGATGACATAGTGGTTATGGCTTGGTAATCAAGCCAGTAACAAAAAAAATGTTTTTTTCACAATCCAGTATATACCCCTTCCCCTTCAATCAATTTTGCACTTATCAAGGCATGTACCTCTGTTTCCCAGTCCCATCTGGAGGTAAACATTAAGTTGGGGGGGGGGGGGTTGGCAAGAGGGGAGGTCATTGGTCGGGTCGGGTGAGCAAAATCCTGCCTGTACCAAACAAATAATTATTCCAGGATTGCAGTACCTGATTAAACTAAAAATACAACAAAATTTCTAGCATTATGCCAGGACTTTATTGGCATAATACTGTATAGTGTCACAAATTAATGGATAGATGGACAAAGATAAAGCACCATTCTTAGCGACAAGTCTAAAAGGAAATGCTACTTTGATACTGAGTAACCTTTCTTATGAAAACCGAAGTGATTTCAACATGCTTGAAAAAGCACTTTCAAACCGATTTGGTGCTACGCATCAATAAGAACTCGCGAGAGCAAAATTTAAAACTCATGTAAAACGATGAAAAGAATCTCTACCTGAACTTGCTGCAGATTTAGAAAGACTGGTCAAGTTAGCATACCCGACAGCTGAAGCAGAGTTGCAGGATACACTAGCCGAGCATCAATTTATTGATGGTCTCCCAGATGAAGAAAGCAGATTGCGCGTAAGAAGGGAAGACCCACAAGTATTCAAGGTGCACTTGGAATCACTCTGGAATTGGAGTCGTATCATTTGGCAGACCGTTGGGGATATTTACATTCACGAAGCTCTGCACACGCCCGACAAGTTAATTTACAAGCACAACCAATTCAAGTGATTGAAAAGCCGTCAGAAAATGTTGGATCAGAAATTTCAAAGCTTGGTTCTTTAATTGGTCAAGTGCTGGAAAAAGGGAAGCAAAGAGGACAAATAAGAAGGTCTGACCGTTAGAAAATAGTAAGTTGTTATAATTGTCATGAAATTGGACATTGCCAGTTGGCATGCCCTTTATTAAGTGCGTCACTACGACAACAGCGTTATAATGTAAGGGAACGTGGGGATGACTATACTGGGTACCCCTCAAAACGACAACAAAGTGCCACAGGGTTCCCAATACAGTTACAGTTCAAAAGGGACTCCACAACAGAGGCAACAAAGCACCTCAGGGTTCCCACCACAGTCGCGACTCCACAGAAAATTCACAACAGCGACAGCAAAGTACAGAGACACTGCCACAGGGAAACTACCAGAGGTCGAGCTCATGGGGCCGAGGTCGACTGTTTTAGAGAATACAGGAGCCCCAGAAATTATTAGCAATGGAAGTGATAGAGGACTTGTGGTTCCTGGATTCATTGGAGACATTCACTGTAATTTTCTAATTGATTCTGGGGCAGATATTTGCTTGTTGAATCCAGAGACACTCAAACGTATTTCAAAAGAAATTTCTGTAGAACAAGTCTCATCAAATGCAAGAATTAGAGTTCTAGCTGGTGAAAGTGTTGAAGTCAAGTGTTAGTGTACTCTTCCTGTACGAATTGGAGAGACTGAGACAAATCAATAATTTTGGATTGTTCCAATGTCTGCACAGTGCTTGTGAGGAGGAGATTTTCTTCAAAGACATGGCTGCGTTATTGATTATCATCAAATGGTTTTCAAAGTTAATAATTCAGAAGTTCAACATCAACATGTTGGTGCTGATTCACCTCAAGTACTTCATGTGATTCTAGACGACCCTGTCAAAATCAAGCTCTACTCAGAAGTAGTAGTAGGAGGAAGAGTCATTGGACATGACAAACAGAACGTTATTTAATTTAGATGATGACCATCTCCAGGTAGAAAGAAACTACGTAAGACTGAAATTGCTGTTTGTGAACCTTGGGTTAGTGTGACAACCCATCACCTTGACTGCCAGACTACAGAAGAAAATGAAATAGACGGTGATCAGTTACCTGAAAGACTTTCACACCTGTACAAAGAAAGTGAGGCAAACTTAAATGAAAGCCAGCAAGAAGTTTGTAAACGATTATTGCTAGACAATCAAGATCTATTTTCTAAGGGAAGCACTGACCTTGGATCCACCAATTTGGTGAAGCATATAATAGACGTTGGAGATTCAGTAACTGTTAAACAACATCCTCGCTGCCTACCACTTTCAAGAGTAACTGAAGCAGATCAAGCTGTAAAAGAAATGTTAGACAATGACGTAATTGAACCATCTACAAGTCCATGGTGCTCACCAATTGTACTGGTTCGCAAGAAGGATGGATCCACAAGATTGTGTGTAGACTACAGAAAATTAAATTCAATCACACGAAAGGATGCGTATCCTCTTCCACGACTGGATGCAACGTTGGATTCTCTTTCTGGTTCTAACTGGTTTTCTACCTTAGATTTAAAGAGTGGATACTGGCAGGTGCAGTTAGATGGTCAAGCGAATGAAAAGACCGCCTTTTCTACTGACAAAGGACTTCGGCAGTTTAAAGTCATGTAATGCTCCAGCCACATTTCAAAGATTAATGGATGCTTATTAACCGCACCTTTCATGGCTGCCTAGTAATTTTTATAGCTCTTGAAACTTATGAACCTTAGTGCTCTCTACGTGGCAGCACTACCGTTCTCCTCTCCTTAACACTATTTCCAACAAAGTTGACGAACTGTACGGAGTTGTCACCGTTAATAATCCATCAGTGGCTTTGATCACAGAATATTGGCTTTCGTCCGACACTCCTGATAGCACTGTGCACATTGGTCAGTCATACAACTGTTATCGTCTTGATCGTCCAACTCCAGGAGGAGGTGTACTTGCCTATGTTAAAAATGAAATCTCTACTACTCGTCTTTATGACCTCAAAGCAACAGGCAAAGAAGCTCTGTGGCTACTTCTGAAGTCCGGCACACCTAGACCTTATAGTGCCATCCTTGTTGTATGTGTTTATTATCCTCCTGGTCAAAGCGCTATCAATGATCAAGAGATGTTGGACTATCTGTCACAAGGACTTGATTCTGCCCTCGCTGATCGGCCTTCGTTGGGTTTGGTTTTAGCGGGTGATTTCAATAAGTTGGATCTGAATCCTTTGTGCAACCGTTTTAATCTTAGAAAGCTTGTTAAGGCCCCAACTCGACATAATAACGTCTTAGATCAAATACTGACGAACATGAAAGATTTGTTCAATCCCGTCGTGCACCTCCCGCCCATTGGCCGTTCCAACCATCAGTGCCTCTTTGTGTCTCAGAAACCTCGAGCAAAGGCACCAGTTATCACCAAACAAGTACATCTTACTCGCCCAGGAAATTTGAATGCCCTTGGTTTAGAACTGAACCGCAAGAACTGGGAAGAGGTCTTCTCCTCTAGCGACGTGGACGACAAGGTGTCAGTGTTCAATGTTGTTATGACAAAGATATTGGAAACTAATGTACCCAGGAAGTCAATTCGTGTCTGTTCTACTGACAAACCATGGATGACCTCGAACATCAAAGCAATGATTAAAGCTAGACAGAAAGCCTATACAAAGGGGAATATGTCAGAATATGCACGCCTTCGTACTGAGACGTCTAAGCTGATCAACAAAGCCAAACTAAAGTACTACGAATCTAAAGTAGAGGATAAACGTAAATCAAATCCTGCCTTATAGTACAAAGCCATCTTTGGATTGTCCGCTGCTGACGAAGCTTCGAGCCAGCTGCCGTATTCTACTACTAACCAAGACCTTCTCAACTTTGCTGACAAGCTTCAAACAAGCTTCACCAAACCTTGGCAAGGAATTGAAAATATAGACCTTCCAAGTTACGACGTGGTACAACATCTGCTAAAGGACAGTCCACCTCTCTTACCTTCTGTTGGACAAGTAAAAGCTGCACTCATGCACTTAAATCCAAGGAAAGCCACTGGAGCAGATAATATACCTGCCTGGTGTTTGAAGCGTTTCTGTGAAGAATTGGCGCCAGTAGTTCATGATATCGTGGTTAGTAGCATCATGCAATGTAAATACCCGACAGCTTATAAACATGCACTTGTCAGTCCTATTCCTAAAGTACGCCCACCAAAAGACATTGATAATGACTTCAGACAAGTCTCGGTTCTCCCCCAGCTGGCAAAGGTCCTTGAAAAGATACAGTTAAGCCTTAACAATGAAGCTTTAAGAGCAAAGGATAACCAACACGCATTTAGAAGTGGTCGCTCTACTATACAAGAAAAGAACTATTGGCAATTGTGAACGTCATTGAACACTTTAACCCGTACTTGTATGGAAGGGAATTTCTGCTTAGAACCGATCACTCCGCCTTACAATGGCTGATGCAATTCAAGAACCCTAAAGATCAAATCGCCAGGTGGTTGGAGAAAATCCAAGCATATAATTTTACAGTTATACATTGTCCAGGACGAAAGCATGGCGATGTAGACTCTTTATCAAGACGACCATGTGCTAGTGGAATTTGCAAGTATTGCAAAAAGAGAAATTGAAGAAAGTCTGGCTAACGAAAAATTTGAAGAATCTACAGGAAGAACGAATCCCTACCTAAAGTCTCGTTGCTACAGATAACCACAGATGACATTGAATTAGAGCCTGAGAAAACTCACCAAGGAATATTTTGGCAGCGAAATCAAACAAGCACAACTGGATGATACAACACTGTGCAACATCATAATTTGGCTAGAAGAAGGAAAGAGGCCTGATTGGAACCAAGTGGCACCTTACAGCCCTGAAGTTAAAGCTTATTGGGCGCAATGGGATTCCTTGATACTTCGAAGGATGGAAGGTAATGGTAATGCTCCACCTCAAACACAATTGATTGTGCCAACAACTCTGTGTGCAGATATCTTACATGAACTTCATAATGCACCAACAGCTGGACATCTTGAACTGTCAGACTTCCTAATAGACTCCAAGACAGAGAAATGAATTTGAATTGTATAAATGTAGCGTCAAAGAAACAAACAGAAACAAAAAGAACAAAAATGAAAAAAAAAAAAAAATGAAAGACACACAAGAAAAAAAAAAACAAAACAAAAGAAAAGAGACAGATGAAGAAACAGAATAGAGACAGAAAAGAAACAGAAAAGAGACAGATGAAGAAACAGAAAAGAAAACAGCAAAGAAACGAAAAGAAACAGAAAAGAGACAGATGAAGAAACAGAAAAGAGACAGATGAAGAAACAGAAAAGAGAGAGGAGACAGCAAAGGGATGAAAGAAGAAACAGAGAACAATAATAACAACAACAAAACTGGAAAAAACTCCTAGATGACATTGAACAATGAACATTATTTAAAACTTTATTTATTTATTTATTTATATTTAGTTTAGATATTAATGTCGGGGACGGACACAAAGTTCTCTGGGGAGGGGGGTAGTGTTATGAAACTAGATTTAAGCATGCACTAGACACGATGTATGTCCCTAGGGGCTTTAGTTTGGGTAACTTAGTGCTCTCGATTAGCTAATAACTATAAAACTGTAACAATACAGCTACATTGTAATTGTAAAAAAAATGTTCACTTTGTAGAAGTAAATAAAATAACTTTTTCATCCTATTCCATAACCTCTTCTTCGTCGCCTTCAACTTCAAACCCAGTATATATCACATCTGAAAATGTCTCTCATTTTGTGATATGCACATGCAGGCAAAGGAACCCTCCCACCTAAGTAGCCATGAACAAGACGTGTGAATTCACGATATGCAACACCATGCAAGAACCTGAAAAACCAACCATAAATTACAAGTATTCTTTTAAAAATGAACGCTACAGTAAATTAATTTGAAAGTTGAATGTTATCAGAATAATGAATAAATCTAGACCTTAACCAAACAGAACGAAGTGTAGGACATCGAATCGAAACCAAGACATCAGTCATTGAAAAATACATGATAATAAGCAAAGTTTTACCTTTCCTCTGATCCAGTCTGACGGTATCTGGTTTTATCTTTCGTTTTGTATTTGTCTGCTGCCAGGTGTAAACTCCATTTCTGCAGGCAAACTTGTTTGAATCCTGGGTGACATGTTATACAGGTTGGAGTGATTTCTATTTCTTGCTGAACCATGTCACTGGACATAGATTCCACGCATTCGTCTATTTCCATGAACCACTGGAATTCATTGGGGTTTTGTAGAAAATCAATGCAGCAATTTCCACATTTACACCTGAAATTAAAAATAATACAGAACAATGAGTTATCAAACATGAATTCAGAATTATGCAATAGTTTAGCCAAAGTCGACAATAGTTAGTTTAGATCCCAGAGACTGGAATGTCCAGGTACCGCACTTACCATGAACTTTGACGTTCATTTCAATCGAACCTACTTTGAAGTTTGAACCTACTGTTCATATTCTCTTTGTGTTTCTTGCTGTTGAATGTATTCGTTAATCCAGTCTTCACTTGCCATTGGTTCATCCGTATGTGACAGAAAACTATCAGAATCAAGACATGTGTTGTCTTCTTGTTTGTCAGTAGTGTCCTGACCTGCATCATGCTCTTCTTCGACTTCAAAAACGTATCCAGGCAAGAAATTAACATCAGAGTCATCTGAATCAGAGGATGATGTATCGGAGTTGTAGCTTGACATTTTTTGCGAACTTTGAGTAGACAAAAACGGATTTGCTGAGTGAGTAAGTTTGAATCAGCGCTATTTACGAGAGACTGACCAGATTTGTGCTGTTTTGTCTTCCTGGGTTGACGTCAGAGCTCTTACTAGGACTCAGGTACTTTTACGTGCGGTCTTGACTTCATTTGTAATATAAAAATTGGCAATTAAGTGAAATGTTATAATTTCTTCGAAATAACATTATTTATAACGTGTAGTTTTAGAAAAAAAAAGTATTTGGCCAGGGGTGATAGGAGCTTTAAACCTAAACAAAGATTACTCACTTTTATTTCACTCTCGATTGCTTTTTACCATGTATAAAAATGACATGGAGTATTTAGGCCTTGTTCAAAAGAGAACGCAAGTCGATGCAAGTTTGCGTTGACTTACGTCAAGCGGTGTTCAGACAGGACGAGCACATGGCAATGTGCCGGCTGAGTTGGACAGCTACAAAAATGTGAAAATAATCAGTCTTCAGAGCCCTTGTTGAATATCATTTCAGCCCAACATGCAGCTACTTAAGACAAAAACAATCAATGAAGGAAGTTTTGTAGGCAGTTAGATGGACTTAACTCACATTTTCACAAACCAAAAGACTTCTGCACACAACCCTATTCAAATGCTAACTTTGAATTTAACACTTTCCAAGGTATGTGTGTCTTCCACGCGAGAACTTGACAGTTCGTTTGAAGATTCCATTTGTACTATGAAGCAAATATCCTGAATAATACACCAAAACCACTATAAACGCTCTTTGAAATTTTACTATTTCGATCAACAACACGACAGACAACGCGAAGGCTTGGCAACCAGGCCAAACTCAAATGTAGGAAAGTGACTCTGGTAGGAATTGTAGGATTCCTACAGCCCATATATGGAAGTGCCAAAGAGGGACATCAGGGATTTCAACATTTCACAAAAAGTCCTAAACTTCTTGCAAACATTCCAAGGGTTATATTAGATCTTTTTATTAGATCTCACAACAGGAAAAAAATATTCAAACTAATAACATTTAAGATTTGACACTGAAAATATTAATTAATCTAAATGTACTGACTTAAATCAAATTTTTATTCAGGAAATGCATCTGTTGACAAAGACACCCCTGTTTCCTAACCTGTAGAAAAAGGTATCATTGTTTTCATAATTGTCAAAAATGTCTCTACTCAACCCCATTTCATCAGCATCATTAATGACAAATATATATCCAAACTAAATGTCCTCATTACATCTTTTATTATTACTATTTATTCAGAGACTATTGACTCTGTTGGCAAAGACAAGGAAAACCATTCTTAAAGAGTTGTTGAAGGTACTACTATTTTTATAATGTGACATGTTTAATCTCCATAATGATTTATCTTACTAAATTACTAAATTTTAATGATCTAATTTTCATTTAGATTGGAAGTCTGGTAAAGTGACATGTTATGTCCATTCAGTTTCACCAACAAAAAAGGTCCAAAGAAAAAGTTTTTTTGGATGCAAACTACAAACAGAAAAAGTCAGTGATGCAAGCTTACTGTTTCATGCAGAAAGAAAAAAGAGTTTGGTGATTTTTCAAAAGAGTATGATAAATGTGAGATATGAGGCATTTGGAAATATCATTATTGATAAAAATAGTGTTATTGAAGACAAGATACCAGCTACATTCAAGGCTATTGATAGTAATACCATATCTAATATCAAGTTAGGAGAAATTCAATCTATCAACCCAGGGCAGCTTTTTACAGCTTATGACTCAAATTTCCCTAGTAAAAAAATACAAATCAGAGAGGATCGACTTATCAAATCAGACCCTACAGGCTCAATTAGAATTGAAATTAGAAAACTTTTTCCAAAATCTAAGAGTAAAAGCAGATGATAATGGTAGCATGTTGTTGTTGTTGTTGTTTTGCATTTGAGATATTTTAGAACATCCAATTTCAACCATCTTTGTTTACTATCGCTATGGCAACACAAATAGCAGTCAAAGGTAAAGGTATACCCTTCACTCTGGAGAAGTATATGCATGCTACTACATTACCAAAACTTGTATTCGACCAAAAAGAAGATGACAGAGCAAGAATATGGTGCTGAAACAGTGATACAAATTGAAGTAGAGAATCAAAATAAAGATAAGGGGCTGACATGCAACGAAGAGCCTCATAACAACCAAGTTCCAAATCAGGGCATTAGCGCAGCTGGATGTAATGCTCATAATGAATTTGCCTTGCCATATTTTGACTGTCTGGAAACTCAGGAACTTGAGGCTCAGCAAGATGATAATTTTCAAAGGATTTGGAAGTTGCTTTGAATAGGTATGATATTAAAAAAACAATAAATGAGTGATAGATATCAAAAGGAAGAACAATATACTCTGTGAATATATATATGAGGCATGTTAGCACAAAAGGAGGCTTATCAAAGCTCGTTACTAAGCAGATTTTCCAAAACGCTGGCCATCAAAAGGCTCTTAACAAGCAAGACTCCTTTTAAAATAACAGACCTCACGTCATATAAGTGCAGTCACAAGAACCTGTTAAGCTGCAGAAACCCCTATTCCAGGCATGACGCGCGCACGCACTACATCGATTGCCAAGGCAATGCAAGGAAAAAAGGGGATTGTAGCCAGGATTTTATGGCTTTATTGATTGAAAAAAAGTTCCGATCAGACTGACAATTGTGACCAAGGTTTTCTTTATTTCATTCACAGTAGAACTCCAGCCAGGTGTGCTTGAGACAGCGCTGACATTACATTGTGCAAAATATACTGAACTTTCGCCAATTAGGAGGTACGTAAAATTAAGCGCGCCTACACTACATTCTCACATAAGACCAGTCCAGAAAAACGTTTTTTAGCAGCCCTCTTGGCCACTGAGCGCAAGCTTTAGTCTTTGGACATGACGTGAGGCATGTTAGCACAAAAGGAGGCTTATCAAAGCTCGTTACTAAGCAGACTTTCCAAAACGCTGACCATCAAAAGGCTCTTAACAAGCAAGACTCCTTTTAAAATAACAGACCTCATATGTTTCACTAAATGTTTAACATATTTGAATTAAATGTGCGCCTAAATAAAATAAGTAGGAATGTAATAAGACGTGTGTATCAAATTATTAAGAGGAAAAGAAGAAGTAATAAATCGTTTGTAATAATAAAAATTACACTGACCTATTAATTAAAGTCCTTGAGTAAATGAATGTAGTTGTTGTATGTAGATGTATTGGCAAACCTGTGAAATGATTAACTGGACTTTGCATGACAGGATGTGGTGATGAAGCAGCCACATCAGCATATGTGTGTTGAGTTTTAGGTGCAACATATGGTCCATACGGTCTTGATCCGCTTTGTGGATGAGGTGGATAGTTTTGATGATTGACTGCATGTTTAATGGAAGAGCGATTGTTGTTAAGTCGTTTGATTGTTCCGTAGATGCCGCTTTTGAGGTTCTTGACATAAAGTTTAAAGCCATGTCGATTGAGGTGCTTGTTATCGTAGAATAATTGTTGGTGCGTGATGAGTTAGAAAAGTTATTGCTTGATTTCGACAAATGATTGTTCCATTTAGAGTTCAGCTGGATAACTTTAGGTATTCACAGCATCATGTCTTTCAAGTAAAGAGGAATCTTTGTTGTTGGGAAACTATTTATTTATATATAATTTCAATATGGCAGTTGTTTCATTGAAAACTTCTTCTGTATTCTTTTTCTCCAGGTCATTTGTACCACAGTGAATCAAATGGTACTATAATTATGTTCGTTGAATTCGTCATTTTGTATTTTATTTTCAATTTGTTGAATGGTGTAGGTCATATGATGAATGACTTTTTTTCGGAATGAATCAAAGTGGATGGTATGGTATGGTATGGTATACTTTATTTAAACACGCTTGCCCCATCAACTAGCGCTGGTTTCCACAAGGGGCGTGTGGATTACAGAAAATAAAAATAAAAATATATTAATTAATATCTAGATAAAATATTGCAATTGCTATTATAAAATGACTATATATCATACTAAATTAAAAATCTTAAAAATAAAGACGAATTTATTGTTAGAGTAAAATGAAAACTAAGGAATACCAGTGCAAGTGGCAATTTGAGATTTGAATAAATCTAAAGTTTTAGCATTTCGTAGTTTTTCAGGGAGCTTATTCCACAGTTTAGCCCCATCATAAGAAAAGCTCCTTTTCCCGCTCTCTGTTTTTGGAAGAGGTAACTGCAGCAGGGTATCAGAACCCCTTAAATTATAATTTGTAACATCTTGTTTCTTAGTAAAAAGGCCTGCTAGGCACTTTGGGGCCATTCCATTTAGTATTTTATACATTTGTTTGGCCTTGGTTTTCTCTCTTCGATTTTTGAGAGGTTCCCAACCTAGAGCTCTTAGAAGTTCTTGGTGAGGAGTTTCGTTGCTCATACGCGTAATTATACGTGCAGATCGGTTTTGTAATTTCTGAAGGCGATTAGAATGACCCTCACCAAGGGTGTCCCAAACCTCACTGCAGTAGTTAAAATGCGGCTGCACTATAGCATTATATATGCTGACCAGAGTTTCTCTGTCAACGCAATCTCTTATCTTTCTGATTGCTCCTATACCAGACGTAATCTTTTTAACTATGTTATCAACGTGCTCATTCCAAGACAAAAACTGGTCAATTTTGACACTGAGAACCTTGCTATGAGTAACTTGTTTTAAGGAATTTTGACCAATTTGTATATTAGGCTGAGCAGTATGGTTGCCGGAATGTTGCAATATTCAATAAAGTTCAATTTATATTCAATAAGCCATATATATATTCAATAAAGTCCAATATATATTCAATAAACCATATATATATTTAATAAAGTTCAATTTATATTCGATATTAAAGCCAATTATATATATTCAATCATTATTCAGACTCAGCGGTCATGTATATTCACTACAATTCAATTTTTTATTCAAAAAACCACTTATACATTCAGTGAGTTCCCATATTTATTTAGTAAATCCTTCAGTTTATATTTACCTATTTATATGTGATATTTTGCCATTTCTATTCAATTTTTGCCATTTGTATTCAATACTTGGCACTTGTATTTAAATGGCCTATTTATATATTCAATAATTTCTGCAATACTTAGTGGTCAGTGGCTAATATTCGCTTGGGTTTCCTGTGGAAAAAGGGGCCTGGTGACTAGTCACGTGCAAGGCCGCCATCTTTAAATTTAAAAAATGGCGTCTTTCCCGCGATGGCCCGAAGTGTTTCTTTCGATGGAAAATTTGCTATCGGATGTACAAACTGGATTGAATGATAGCAATTTAGCATACCATGATGCAGCTCTTTTGTTGAATAGACTTGAAATGGCTGTTTCAATCCTTTGCTCTCTATCAGAAATCTGTAATGTAAGTTTAAATGATGACAGTGTTTATTCAGTTTTGCACGAACTCGGTGATCTTTTTAACCATGTACACTTGTTTTGGGTGCAAAAGCTTATGGGAATGCTCAGAAATACTGTGGATTTGCCCGATTTTGGAGCAAGAGCTATAAATCATGATGGGAGTCCAGGTCGTCCCTCGATTGTAATTCCTAAAGTCATAATTGAGAACTTGAGATCATGTGGCTTTTTTAGTTGGGCAGAAATTGCAAAGATGCTTCAAGTGTCACGATGGACAATTTATCGAAGAGTGAGAGATTTCAACATTGAGCACCTCGGACGGTTTTCAAACATTTCTGATGATGAACTGGATTCAATATTACGAGATTATATGTCACGACATGGCTACACAACTGGTGAATCATATCTTATAGGATACATAAGATCACTTCATTTGAAAGTACCAAGAGACCGTATAAGAGAATCACTCTCTCGTGTTGACCCTAGAAATACTTCCCTGAGATGGGCATGCATTATAACACGAAGGGTATATAGTGTTCCTGGACCAAATTCATTGTGGCATATGGACGGCCATCACTGTCTCATACGATGGAAAATGGTTGTTCACGGATGCATTGATGGATTTTCAAGGCGTATCATGTACCTTTTTTGTGCAGATAATAATTATGCTGATACTGTTGCCATAGTTTTTCATCATGCAGCAGATGAATTTGGCTGGCCATCTCGTGTGAGAGGGGATCATGGTGGAGAAAATGTGGATGTAGCTAGGTTAATGGTAAATGTAAGAGGAGATAACAGAGGAAGCTTTATAGCGGGACCTTCAACAAGAAACCAAAGGATTGAGAGATTGTGGAGAGAGGTATTTAGGTGTGTCCTATTTCTTTTCTACAGTATATTTTACTCTCTTGAAGACAATGGTTACCTTCATACTGGAAATGCCATCCATATGTTTCTTCTGCACTATGTTTTCCTGCCAAGGATAAATTTTGCTTTGCAAGAATTTGCAATGGCATTTAACCTTCATCCAATAAGAACTGAAAGGAATTGGAGTCCTAACAAAATATGGAGCAGTGGAGTGTTAAACCCTAGAAATCAAGGTCAAACTGCACTGAGAGACCCAGCAGTTGATGACATTGAGCCAGACAACTTGGAATTGTATGGTGTTGATCATGATGGCCCTGTTCCTGTAGAAGAAAGTTCTGAAGTGGAAGTAATTCCCCCGTGCTGCCCCCTAACATGCGAAGGTTTGACATTGATAAGGCAAATTGATCCTTTGAGAGAAAGTGATTATTTTGGCATTGACATATATCTAGATGCACTGTCTTTGTTTAATTGTCTGTGAGAAGTAATCATGTTGTAATATCAAACATTATAAGAGGTTTTCACCAAGCTAGAGGGATGTGCATGTCAGTATAGGAGAATATCAGACAATGGCCTTAACAGTGTAGAATGAATGTAGCATCAGGTCCTTACATAATGGCACACAAGTCTAGATGGATTTGCAATGTGTCATATTTACGGACTGCTATGTAAGGTAAGCTCTGCAGCCAAGCAGCTGACTAAAAGACCAAAGTCTGATATTTTCCCATTTTTAAATTTCAACACGTCAGTCAGCAATTTAGATGTTCATGTTTTGGTGGCTGAAGATTTTTGCTTGTGATCGTGTTCCTGTCCATTATAAGTAAAAACAAGCACAGTTTAACATAATTGGAGATACTTACTAGCATACAGTCTCTTGTGAAAGCTATTAAATTCTGGTATGTGAAAATGATAATAATTTTAGTATCAAAATAATGACCCTGATTCTAGAGACTGGATGCTAGCAAATGGAGACATTTGATTAACCAATTTCAATTTGTTTTGCTGTAGAACTATTACAACATGATTTTTACGTTGTAATGGGACTACACATGCTCTGATTGGCTAACTCAATCAACTGAGGTCACTGGCACTTTGAAGGTGCCTTGTTTTGTAGAATGGCTCAGAAATACTTGGCACATGAGCGGAAAGGAAAGTGAACAAATTTTGATTGCCCTTCTTTAGCTAAGGGATTGGTTGTACACACTAAACTATACCTGGAAGCCACCCAAATATTTTATTTCTTTTCAATGAAATAAAATAGCTATGACAGCTTTAATCGTGTATCTTTTTTATAACAAACACTGATTGTCACATATTGAAATAGGTCTGTCCTGTGGCTAAGCATTGTGTACCAAACTAATTTATTATCTTGCATGTATATTAACATCAACATGTTTTAACTAATAACAGTATAGAGTGCAAATATTGTGATCATGAAGATTTGTATAGGAAATCATATAGTTTGTCTTGTGCAATTTGGAATAAATTTGAATGAGTGGGTTTTCAAAGAGTTCAATATTGCACAAGCCCGTAGGGCGAGTGCAATTTGAGATTTTTGAAAACCCACGAGTTCAAATTTATTCCAAATTGCATGAGACAAACCATATGATTTCTTATTAATAATACAGATTCAAAAATTTTGAACAAACCTCACACTTTTAGAAAACTGGAAATGATTTTCGAGCGCACGCTCAGTTAGCCGACACAAAAAAACATCTGCAAAGGAGGCAAGTGCTCAGTGCGCGTGCTAACTTGATGGCAAAATACAAAGTAAGTGAACAAGGATAAGCTTTTTTTGACAATTTTTCATCACGAAGAAAACTAGAATCTATTTAATTTTGAACCTAAAAGCTTTTTTAGAAAGCAAAAAGCATGACCTTGATCCACAAAAAATGCACAAAATTCTTTTGTTTGCCTGTGCTTGTGTTTTCTATACCAATCACAGAAAAGTATTTCAACTTTTTGCACTGGTGTTTCAAATAAATTGCACTGGTGTTTCAAATAAATTGCACTGCTCTTAACCAAGCAGCAGTGAGAAATTTTTGAATCTGTATTATTAAGTATGATATTGCAAAATCCCTACAACAATCTCAAAAAAAGTTTATGCTAATGTCTTTCAACTGTCAGTACAACATTAATGGGATTGACTGTATCAAAAATGATAAACATTACAACGTACAATGTAATACACCAGAGTAAATTAAGCACTGCCAAAACCTTTGTGGGCAAAGTTCACAGACAAGACAAACTGCTCATAAAAATCCTCAAAGTTTTCGTATGCTTTGGGAATTTTAAGTACTAAGTAGCATGTTTCAGCATAAAAGGTATTGGAGTATCTGTACTCTAACTGCACTTTGTCCTCCAAGCCTAAGGGTGGTATGCTGTCTCTTGCTGTACAAAACATCAGGACCTTCTTCAGTCCTTCTTTGCCTTCATCTGTTATGTATATAAAAAATAAAAGTTAGTGTTCATGCTGTAAAAGTTTCACTCTTTTATCCCCCATATTTTGGATAGTGGTGCCATCCTGAGAGGAAAAAAGTTTATTTATTTATTTAAATAAGCATGATCACTTGGATTAATTTATTGATATTGCAGGAGCCACAGATATCAATTTCTGTCAAGCTCCAGGTGAAGTACTCTGGAAAACGAGTTTACCAGGAAAAAAGATATGAAACTAGACTCACCCGTGAAAAACTTTGTCACACTTTGTACAAAGAAGTTCCTGCTTCTCTCTTCGTCTTGATCTTCTTCTTCTTTATCAGCATTTTTGAAGACTTTCTTAATCATTATTTCTGGAGTCAAGTGATCTTGTTCAGGGGTGACAAAGTACACCTCCATCATGTCAGGGTGTTTGGCAAGAAGAGTACACATGTCTAAACATTGGAGACCTTTTCGTAGTTGGTCCATCGCCACCTTCCGCTTAACAAGTACCTCATGAACTAAGAGGGTTTGGGCAGCACAGCCTTTGTTTTGTGTAGTGATGTTTTTAACCCAACCTGATGTTGTCAGTTTTTCACGTACATCGGGGTTATTGACCAAAAAGGCATCTAGTTCGTCTTTTGTTGTCACATCATTCAGCTGAAAGATAAATGAAAACAAAGAAATATAACATCAACTGAAGGAATATGACATACAAAGGGCATATAGCTAAAGGAGCCTAGCTAGGGGGGCACGTTTTGGGAATTTTGATAAATGTATAGAGGAAAAACATTCAAATTGATGCTTTTTACTATGTCTGCCCCCCAATATTCAGAGTGTCCCCCCTGATCACAGGTTCTGGCTACACCCCTGGAGCCCATCAATGTTTCTCCTTTGTTTTCAGGGAATTTTTATTTTCTTTAGATTGGTATAAAATGGAGCAATGAAGAAAATTTCAAAATAATATTCTTGAATAAACCCTATAAGTGCACTTACCTGGGATATCGTTTCGCGTATGTCAAGGTCTGGTACATCTGACAAGCTTACACATCCAATTGCTTTTTCAGTATCACCTGTTGCAATGTATGTATAGACAGCAGGGCTTAGGCAAGGAATTGATATGTCATGGTGTGTTATAATGTAACTAATCATTTTGCCAGCTATTCCAAAAATGTTGGATTGAATGGCATTTGCATTGTAAATGGGTACACATCTATCTGTAGATCCCTCAAAGAGAGCTGCCTCTCTAGAAAAAAGGGCTTTTGCTAGAAGTGTGCAGTATTCTATCCGCAATCCACCAGCATCTAGGCCTGCTTCTCCTACAAAAGTGACTCTTAGTTTAGCAGATGGGTTAAACTTTGGGTTTTTGAATGTTATGATGCTGTCCTCCCATAGACTGTCACGATCAACATCCACCCTGTTGACAGCTATAAACTCCTTCACATGCTTCTTTCGATGAACAGTCAAAACTTCATTTAAAGTGGACATTTCTGCAATCAACAATATAAAAAATGTTAAAATAAGTCAATTGTGGTGGAGGTGGAGAGGGATGGGGGTAATTTATTACTCTGCCCTTGGAGAATTGTATAAAATACAATACAGGCAATTTAATAGATATGGGGCTTAAATATCCAAACCTTCAATAGGGCCTTCAGATGCTTCTTCACACTCCATGATGATTTCATCTACAGTATCATCTAGGGTAAGATTTTCTTTTCTCTTTTGGGATAAATATGTAATATCCCTAACTGGAAATATTTCCTTCAGATATTCTACATCTTTCTCCAATTCCTCCTCAGCATTCCTTAGGAAACATGGTTGCTGTTTCTTGAATTTTCCTTTCAGTTGTCCAGGGGTACTGTATGCTGCAATGCCTGAAGGTCCAGGGGTACTGTATGCTGCAATGCCTGAAGATCCAGGGGTACTGTATGCTGCAATGCCTGAAAGTCCAGGGGTACTGTATGCTGCAATGCCTGAAGGTCCAGGGGTACTGTATGCTGCAATGCCTGAAGGTCCAGGGGTACTGTATGCTGCAATGCCTGAAGGTCCAGGGATACTATGTGCTGCAATGCCTGAAGGTCCAGGGGTACTATGTGCTGCAATGCCTGAAGGTCCAGGGGTACTGTATACTGCAATGCCTGAAGGTCCAGGGGTACTATGTGCTGCAATGCCTGAAGGTCCAGGGGTACTGTATACTGCAATGCCTGAAGGTCCAGGGGTACTATGTGCTGCAATGCCTGAAGGTCCGGGGGTACTATGTGCTGCAATGCCTGAAGGTCCAGGGGTACTATGTGCTGCAATGCCTGAAGGTCCAGGGGTACTATGTGCTGCAATGCCTGAAGGTCCAGGGGTACTATGTGCTGCAATGCCTGAAGGTCCAGGGGTACCAATGGTATTCACATTGGCTCCTGAAGTACCAGCAGAATTGTCATTATCTTTGTTACCTGTTAGTGGAAATACATATATACATACAATTACATCATAAACATTTATTGTGCTATGACATCTAATATTCTAGCTCATTATGTCACTATATTGCCATACTAAATTAATCATGCATTTTTATTAATTATTTAAAACTCTAGTAGCTCTATAATTTGGAGTGTGTCACTGAAATCTACTAAGTTAGTATTATGTTTGCATAGAAACCGTTTTTGAAATGAAGCTGTTTCCTAATCAAATTGTTAATACCTGAGCTGTCTCCAATCTCTTGTCGTGGTTTACTAAGCCTCACATACAGCTTTCCTTGTCCAATGAGTGACTTGATTTGTGGAAAATCCCATTTGTGGTCCTTTTTTACAGCAGGGGTTATAACTTGTTTTCTTAACACTTTAACAAAGGCAAAATCCCTTGGGGATATCCCTTCAACTCTGGATGACAAAACCTCTACAATTTTTGATCTGATGACGTCTTCGTTGTCATTTGTCAATAAATCTAATGTACCAGAAAATAGCATGTCATCTTTGCCCAGATTGTAGTTTGGAAGAACATCTGGAGCTCCGTTTTCATCTGCAAATTCTTCTAGATCCATATAGTCTATCACTGCCATTTCCAATGTCTTTTGTTCAGGCTTTTTGGGTGCCTTGGCAGAAGTGTATTGATGTGGACTAAAACGCCTTCGCTTGGGCTGCTGAGTTAGACTACCAAGTGAGCTGCTAACATTTGATCTAAGGAGGTCTCTTGCTCTACCTATGACTCCTGCTATGTTTGTAGTATTGGTTGGATTTTCGGTTGATAGTTGATTACACAAGTCTACACGAATAAGTGAAAAAAAAAACAATTTTGAATAACTAATATGTAACCATAAGAATGGAAAAATATAAAATACTTAACTAGAAAATTCAAAGAAAATTCCAATAATAATAATAACAATATTATTGATGATTATGATGATGATGGTGGTGATGTGATGATGATGATGATGATGATAATAAATGTAGTTTATTCTTCCAAAATTGCAGTTATAAGGAAATTGTCAGGAGCCATTTTATTAAGGCTTATTAAGGATGTAATTTTGATTTAATCAGCTCAAGCTTTAAGATTTGTAAGATTTGGAAAATCTACGAAAAGCTATCTATACCCTATAAGAGATTTTTATTGATCTGCTACGGTCAGTACCACAGTGATAATCACAAAGCCAGCCTAACAAAAAAATAATTGCTGAGAAAAACACTATATACGTGTAGATATCGTATAAATAAGCTAACTGTAATTTTGATGGTGTATTGATCGATATTGCTAATTAGTATTCACCAACATAAGGGCTATTACAAATCCTGCATTCTGATTGGCTCCCTAACCTCGGGCTATTGGTGATAGCCCGAGTTGAGAGGAAGCGCGAGTAATAATATCAATAAAACATTTTTCTCTCTTTGTTTTGTTTAGTCTCATTCACCTTTGGCCCAATATGTTGGTGAATACTAAAACAATTAGACCTCTCGGCCTCATGGACTACGAGTTTGAATAGCCCATTCGGCCTACAACAACAACAACAATAACAACAACAACAACAACAACAATCTTTATCTCGTACCTTCATTATTTTACAAAAATAAAACAATAATAATTCTTGTAAACATTCTCAAGCCTGACATGCCTGACGGCCTCATGGGCTATTGACTCGTAGTCCATTCGGCCTCGAGGTCTAATTGTTAATTAGATCTTTTCAGCGAAATATTATTTCTCTTGAATACCTTGGCTTGACACGTTCGCTACCTTACAAGTTCAAAATTTTGAACTTTACCCAATTAATTAGAGTGAATCCCTACCCAAATACTCAGTAAAAACAGTCCAAAACCCAAAAACTGCCATGTTTCCCGGTAGCTAAAATGATTAAAGCTTGTACTTACTGGTAGGTCCGATTTCGATAAGTGCTTTTTGTATTTCTTTTTGTATTTCTTCCCTTAATTGGCGATCCATTGTCTAAAAAAAAGTTAAACACAACTTAAGGATCATGGTATTGACCAATTAAGAGAAAAAAAGCATTTTTCTAGCATAGAATTATCATATACATGGAATTTCTTACCTTCTTGGGACATGTGCTTAGTGATACTTCCAGAAAAGATAAAGATGGCGGCCTTGCACGTGACTAGTCACCAGGCCCCTTTTTCCACAGGAAACCCAAGCGAATATTAGCCACTGACCACTAAGTATTGCAGAAATTATTGAATATATAAATAGGCCATTAAATACAAGTGCCAAGTATTGAATACAAATGGCAAAAATTGAATAGAAATGGCAAAATATCACATATAAATAGGTAAATATAAACTGAAGGATTTACTAAATAAATATGGGAACTCACTGAATGTATAAGTGGTTTTTTGAATAAAAAATTGAATTGTAGTGAATATACATGACCGCTGAGTCTGAATAATGATTGAATATATATAATTGGCTTTAATATCGAATATAAATTGAACTTTATTAAATATATATATGGTTTATTGAATATATATTGGACTTTATTGAATATATATATGGCTTATTGAATATAAATTGAACTTTATTGAATATTGCAACATTCCGGCAACCATAGAGCAGTGCAATTACGCAGGTTATAGTAGGAGCCAATCAGTAAGAATTCAGTTTTAGCTACATTCAGGCTCAATATATTAGCTAGTAACCAGTTCTTGATGGACTCCAGGTCACTATTCATGGCACCCTCTACTTCCTCAATTGTTTCACCAGATGCTGTTAAATTACTATCATCAGCAAACAAACGCGAGGTTGTTTGCTTTAAGCACTCTGGCAAATCATTAATGTACAAGAGGAAGAGGAGGGGACCAAGAATAGAACCTTGAGGTATCCCACATTCAATCCAGCCGTCTGAAGAGCGCACTCCATTTAGCTGGCATACCTGTTTACGACCAGCTATTTGTGCAGTCCAGTAGTGCTGAGGTAGTAGAGTGCAGTTTATGAAAGCCGAACTGACGCTCACAGAGAATGTTGTTAACTGAGAGGTAGCTATATAATTGGTCATATACAATTCTTTCCATTATTTTACTAATTACAGGTAAAATAGAAATCGGTCTGTAGTTTTCAGGTAGGTTGCGAGGACCATTTTTATGGATGGGCAGAACCCTTGCTACCTTCCAATTATCTGGGAAACAACAAGAACTAATAGCGTGATTGATAATATAGGTAATGGATGGAGAAATTGCTGATGCCGCCACTTTCAGTATTTTGCTAGATATTGTGTCATTTCCAGTGGCTTTGGACGTTGATAGACCACTTAGAAGTTTCTGAACTTTGGCATTAGAAACTGTTCCAAAGTTTGACAAATTGGAATGCGATGGTCTTACAAAACTTTCAAATGAAATATCTGAGGAAGCCAAATCATGGGCTAAACTAGGACCAATATTAACGAAATAGTTAGGCCTCAGTCAATTTCTCAGGAGAATTTACAGTGATATTATCCAATTTCAATTCATTTACCACTTGTATTGTTACAGGATCGACCTAGAATATCATTTATTGTTCTCCAGGCTTCTTTAGGATTATCCTTCTGAAGCTCAATTTTAACTCGATAATAATTTGTTTTGCTTTTCCGCATAGCAATGTTAACGTTATTATGAGAAGACATATAAGCCTTCCAGTCTTCTTCTTGTTTGGTAGCAATTGCTTTGCGTTTTAGTTTATCTCTATTATGTATCAATTCCTTTATCTCCCCTGTCAGCCAAGGAACACTAAAAGTTCTCAATCTTTTATTTTGGATAGGAGCATGTTTATTTAATGTTTCTATAAACATTTCCTTCCAGCGTTGCCACATAGAGTTAGTATCACTCTCTAACATGATCAATTCCCAGGGCTGTCAATGGAGATCATCAAGAAATTGTTTCTCATCAAATCTTTTTAAATTTCTGAATTCAATAGTTCTGGTATTTGATCCTGATTTTGCAGCAGGGTTTGTTTTCCTAACTGCATAAATTAAGCTGTGGCCACTGATCCCTGTATGAATCACCCCTGACAACGCAACTTTTTCTGTCGAATTTGTAATATGATGATCAATAAGGGTACTTGACGTTTTCGTTATACGAGTACGTTCTTGTATCGTTTGATACAATTGGTAAATCTCAAAAATTGACTTAAGTGATCTTGTTGGCTGGTCAGGAATACTCTTTAACATATCACAGTTTAAATCACCTAGAATGTGCAATTCCTTATTCTCATTATTGACAGCTTTAATCATGCTTTCGAATTCCGTAAAAAACTCATTAGCACAATCAGGTGGTCGATAAACTGTTGTGACAACAAATGGTCTACTATTTGGCTTAGAAATCTCCAAGCAGACACCCTCCAAATCACTTTTGACTAGGTCATTTCAAATGTTGTAGTTTATCGAATTTCTAAGATAGATACATACTCCTCCCCCTTTTCTGGATCTATCTTTTCTGATGAGATCGTAACCACAAATTCTAACCTGTTCATCAGTGATAGATCATTTGGAGCTTGACGTACCAGTTCGGGTAAGCTATTATTCAGTATTTTAACTTTGTGTTTTGTGTTTAATCAGGCACAGCTTTCAGCAAATTTGTATAGTGTTTTTCATGTCCTAGTTGTAGGGTTTATCATTTGTTTTTGAGAGATTTTCTGCCCATAAAATGTCTTATAAGAATTGCTTAGCATCCATGGCAATCTGACTGGGGTCACTTTTAAAATCCTCCTACAAGAAGAGCATGGTAATTCTCCTTGGAGAGCAAAAAAAAATCTGAGCAATGGGACACAAAACCTCAAAACCAAATAACTTCCTTCGGAGAAGGAAAAAAAATAAAGACGAATTTATTGTTAGAGTAAAATGAAAACTAAGGAATACCAGTGCAAGTGGCAATTTGAGATTTGAATAAATCTAAAGTTTTAGCATTTCGTAGTTTTTCAGGGAGCTTATTCCACAGTTTAGCCCCATCATAAGAAAAGCTCCTTTTCCCGCTCTCTGTTTTTGGAAGAGGTAACTGCAGCAGGGTATCAGAACCCCTTAAATTATAATTTGTAACATCTTGTTTCTTAGTAAAAAGGCCTGCTAGGCACTTTGGGGCCATTCCATTTAGTATTTTATACATTTGTTTGGCCTTGGTTTTCTCTCTTCGATTTTTGAGAGGTTCCCAACCTAGAGCTCTTAGAAGTTCTTGGTGAGGAGTTTCGTTGCTCATACGCGTAATTATACGTGCAGATCGGTTTTGTAATTTCTGAAGGCGATTAGAATGACCCTCACCAAGGGTGTCCCAAACCTCACTGCAGTAGTTAAAATGCGGCTGCACTATAGCATTATATATGCTGACCAGAGTTTCTCTGTCAACGCAATCTCTTATCTTTCTGATTGCTCCTATACCAGACGTAATCTTTTTAACTATGTTATCAACGTGCTCATTCCAAGACAAAAACTGGTCAATTTTGACACTGAGAACCTTGCTATGAGTAACTTGTTTTAAGGAATTTTGACCAATTTGTATATTAGGCTGAGCAGTGCAATTACGCAGGTTATAGTAGGAGCCAATCAGTAAGAATTCAGTTTTAGCTACATTCAGGCTCAATATATTAGCTAGTAACCAGTTCTTGATGGACTCCAGGTCACTATTCATGGCACCCTCTACTTCCTCAATTGTTTCACCAGATGCTGTTAAATTACTATCATCAGCAAACAAACGCGAGGTTGTTTGCTTTAAGCACTCTGGCAAATCATTAATGTACAAGAGGAAGAGGAGGGGACCAAGAATAGAACCTTGAGGTATCCCACATTCAATCCAGCCGTCTGAAGAGCGCACTCCATTTAGCTGGCATACCTGTTTACGACCAGCTATTTGTGCAGTCCAGTAGTGCTGAGGTAGTAGAGTGCAGTTTATGAAAGCCGAACTGACGCTCACAGAGAATGTTGTTAACTGAGAGGTAGCTATATAATTGGTCATATACAATTCTTTCCATTATTTTACTAATTACAGGTAAAATAGAAATCGGTCTGTAGTTTTCAGGTAGGTTGCGAGGACCATTTTTATGGATGGGCAGAACCCTTGCTACCTTCCAATTATCTGGGAAACAACAAGAACTAATAGCGTGATTGATAATATAGGTAATGGATGGAGAAATTGCTGATGCCGCCACTTTCAGTATTTTGCTAGATATTGTGTCATTTCCAGTGGCTTTGGACGTTGATAGACCACTTAGAAGTTTCTGAACTTTGGCATTAGAAACTGTTCCAAAGTTTGACAAATTGGAATGCGATGGTCTTACAAAACTTTCAAATGAAATATCTGAGGAAGCCAAATCATGGGCTAAACTAGGACCAATATTAACGAAATAGTTAGGCCTCAGTCAATTTCTCAGGAGAATTTACAGTGATATTATCCAATTTCAATTCATTTACCACTTGTATTGTTACAGGATCGACCTAGAATATCATTTATTGTTCTCCAGGCTTCTTTAGGATTATCCTTCTGAAGCTCAATTTTAACTCGATAATAATTTGTTTTGCTTTTCCGCATAGCAATGTTAACGTTATTATGAGAAGACATATAAGCCTTCCAGTCTTCTTCTTGTTTGGTAGCAATTGCTTTGCGTTTTAGTTTATCTCTATTATGTATCAATTCCTTTATCTCCCCTGTCAGCCAAGGAACACTAAAAGTTCTCAATCTTTTATTTTGGATAGGAGCATGTTTATTTAATGTTTCTATAAACATTTCCTTCCAGCGTTGCCACATAGAGTTAGTATCACTCTCTAACATGATCAATTCCCAGGGCTGTCAATGGAGATCATCAAGAAATTGTTTCTCATCAAATCTTTTTAAATTTCTGAATTCAATAGTTCTGGTATTTGATCCTGATTTTGCAGCAGGGTTTGTTTTCCTAACTGCATAAATTAAGCTGTGGCCACTGATCCCTGTATGAATCACCCCTGACAACGCAACTTTTTCTGTCGAATTTGTAATATGATGATCAATAAGGGTACTTGACGTTTTCGTTATACGAGTAGGTTCTTGTATCGTTTGATACAATTGGTAAATCTCAAAAATTGACTTAAGTGATCTTGTTGGCTGGTCAGGAATACTCTTTAACATATCACAGTTTAAATCACCTAGAATGTGCAATTCCTTATTCTCATTATTGACAGCTTTAATCATGCTTTCGAATTCCGTAAAAAACTCATTAGCACAATCAGGTGGTCGATAAACTGTTGTGACAACAAATGGTCTACTATTTGGCTTAGAAATCTCCAAGCAGACACCCTCCAAATCACTTTTGACTAGGTCATTTCAAATGTTGTAGTTTATCGAATTTCTAAGATAGATACATACTCCTCCCCCTTTTCTGGATCTATCTTTTCTGATGAGATCGTAACCACAAATTCTAACCTGTTCATCAGTGATAGATCATTTGGAGCTTGACGTACCAGTTCGGGTAAGCTATTATTCAGTATTTTAACTTTGTGTTTTGTGTTTAATCAGGCACAGCTTTCAGCAAATTTGTATAGTGTTTTTCATGTCCTAGTTGTAGGGTTTATCATTTGTTTTTGAGAGATTTTCTGCCCATAAAATGTCTTATAAGAATTGCTTAGCATCCATGGCAATCTGACTGGGGTCACTTTTAAAATTTTCCTACAAGAAGAGCATGGTAATTCTCCTTGGAGAGCAAAAAAAAATCTGAGCAATGGGACACAAAACCTCAAAACCAAATAACTTCCTTCGGAGAGTAAACAATTGGAGTCAAAACCAATTTCGGATGACGTATAACGATTTTTAAAAGCAGTAACATCAGAAATTGTAAGAATGTGACATTTGATAAGCAAACAATTCAAAATGCCCCTTGTGTAATATCAAGCACGAAAGCCGTGGCTGGTATCGTTTTCAAGACATGAATATTGAATCTTGTAATTGTGGTAATGGTATTAGTGACCACGGTTGTATTTGTAATAATGAACAAAGCATAAAAACTACTAGACAACTTTCAGAGGTTATGTAACTCACAGAATCAGAAATAGAGAGCCATCTAGAATATCAATAGGAAAGGTTATGCAATATTTAAAATCGAAAAGCCTTAGAAGAAAGATCACCAGAAATGTCAAAAAAGAGTGCCAATGTCATCTGTTTTCTATGCTATTATATCAAACTATAAACAATGGGATATCAGGCATATTCTTAAAGAGGACAGCTTCTATAGCAGTATTTTTGGAAAACTAAGAAACTAACAATGGCTTGTAATGTTTCAAAGCGAAACCTTTTACTGTCTGGGAATATTGAACTGAACCCCGGTCCTGTGACAGCTAATACTGGTTCATTAGAGCTTTTCCGCACTATGACTTTAAAAATGTAAAATATCAACTCATGACCTTATGTATGCAAATGAGGGGCTTATTATGGCTAGAATAAAATATCTTTTGTTGCAAAAGCTTTATTTTTTTCAATGACGAATATTTACAAGGGTATACACATTTTTATTTATTACGCATTCTTCTTTTACTTTTTTTAAATATTTTCAAAGAGGGAAATTCGGCGCTCTGTTAGAAAAGTACAAAGTTCTATAACTACGGGGAGAAGCCACCTTTCTTGGCGCCAAATGCTCATACTTGAAATGCAGTGATAATCTTTCAACTATTTGAAAACGTGTTCTATTCTAATTCTCTTCCTAGACAGTTCACAATTGAATCTTTGTGCTTTTCTCCTCTCTCTGTTAGTTCTAAGGCGTCTTATCTGTACTTGTCTGAAGGGTGTCAATAAGGGCGGAACATCCGGATAGTCTTTATCTGCTAGAAGAACAACACCGGGAGGTAGATCATGGTTGGTACCAGGCCCAATGCTTGCCATGAGACGAAAACTCTGGGCGTCGTGGGTGCTTCCCAGGAATCCACCTTGCAGGAAACGGATATGCCCGTTGTTAATTGTCGCAAATCATTTGAGTGTTCAATAGATGATAATGGCTGTGGTCACATTGAGACATTTAACTGAGGTTAACTCAATTTTAACAATTGTTACCACGAAAGCAAATATGACCTATCCTTTGTTAGTTTAACAGTAGTTAGTTGCTATGCTGGTCTCTAAACAAAAACAATAGATACAAACCGAAGTTAAACTGAAGTCGAACTCATGGTATAACTTGGTATAGCGTAGCGTTGACCAATGAGGAGCAACAAAACCTTGAGTTCACGTGACAGGCATGCCCACTTTCGCAGAACGCGCCAAAATCATATCATGGACGATCGAAGGTAAGCAAAGAGGATGTCTTTTTTATGCATTTTTCGTGTTGGTTTTAAACTAAAATCACATTTTTATTAACTTAGAGTTATTTTGAGTATTTTGTCCACGTGTATAAGAGAATTTGCAGAACTGTTGAACTAAATAGATCGGTTTTTGGCTACCTTCGTTAACTGAAGGAAATGCCAAATTAGGCTTATCTGAAAAGCAAATTTTTTACTCATATGTAAGCTTCAAACTGCTCTCATATTCTGCCCTAAAGCCAAGCTGCATTTTGGGAGCTTTAATTATGTGGAAGCAGCAGAGATACATCGATAATGTTGGTAATTAAACCGCGAAATCCACACCTAGAACATAACGTGAACATTCGACATTTGAATTCTAATCTTTGCGTGTTGAAAATCGGGTTCTTACACTAAAAATCATTCATATCTGTGTTTTGTTTGTTTAGGACTCAGTACGGATATGAACCAGCACCAGGCTATAGGCCTCATTCAAATACAAACTCCTTGCCATTTGAACCACCATGAACCTCATCTCCAAATACTACTCTGCCTTTTCAACTGCTCCATCAGATGGCCCCATCTCCAAATGGCTGTACTTTGCCCTTTATCCAACCTAATCACGGTGTACCATCTCCAAGTGTTCCTTTTGAGCCACCTGGTCAAAGAGCACCATCTCCAAATTCAACTACACTTTATTTTGTTCCATCTGGTAGCAGACCAAGTTTGTCTGATGACAAATCTACTAGAGTAAAAAGAAGAACTTGGACCACTGTAGAAACGAATGTATTATGGGAAATATATGAGGATCTGTACATGAATGGAACTATCTCTAGCAAAACGTCAAAAGTAAATGGTCCTGGGTGGACAGAACTAAACAAACGCTTGACCAAAGCACTAGCTGATAGAAACATTGCCCCTTGTACACTGAGTCAGATTAAAGACAAGATTAGTAACCTACAATCTGAAGAGAAACGAATAAGAGATAAAGAAAGCCAAACTGGGGAGGGTACACAACCTAAACCTGAGTGGTTTGACATGGTGGATAGAGTCTTTGGGAGCAAAGATGAGATAGCCCCTCCCATATTTGACTGATGTTCTGACCCTGAAGATGCAACCACTAGGAAAAAAACAGAAAAGGGTAAAAAATGCAAAAAAAGAAGTCTGGTGTTGAGTTAGTTAACATTCTAGAGAAACAAGTGGAACTGATGGAAAATGCACAAGAGAAGGAAGAGCGCATGATGAAAACTTTACTTGAGATGGAAGAAAAGGCAGAGGAGCGCCAAAAAGCTATATTGATGGCTATTATTGAGAAGCTTTAGTCATGTTTAGTGGACTGTTCCTGAACATGTTGTGTTGAATTAAATGAGACAAAAATTGCTCATTGACTGTTAATTGTTTACATCAAAATTGCCTTGTTAAGTTACGATAGAAGATGATTAAGAAGTATTAGAGTGGTTTTCATTAACCTGTGAAACAAAGTATACTAAATAACATATACTAGCCAATTATCACAACAGACAACAAAGGAACCAGAAAGAATAAAGTGTAATACACTGAAGTGTATTTCATGGGTTAATGAAAACTATACTCTAAAGCCATATACTGATTCCAACATATAATTATAATAATATATAGATTGTTTATGAATAATAGCCATTGTTTGTCAATTGTCTTAGGGCCTTTGTAGCAGTATATTTAAACCAATAATTTCTCTTAGGGGTTTTTCATAAACTTGTGAGTAGCTAATTAAATCACTGCTTCACTCCTATTTTTTCTCTACTGTACATATTTTAATTATTACACTTTATACACTTTGTTTCACACTCAGGCTTATGAAAACCACTCCAATATGGTCCTTGAATACACTATCTTAGATTAAAAAAGTAGTGTAAGAATATGAATGTTTATCCTGTGAGACCATCAGAAAAGCTGTTGTTGTAGTACAAAATAAACTTCATTACAGAAAGTTACAACCAGGAAAATCAGAAAATGCATTATGTAGATCTCAGGGATCCATGCAGAAATGACAAAGTTATAGGTTATCTAAATGAGAACGAATTGCTTCTCTGATATCATTGGCATTGCTATCATCACCATCATCATGGTCACCATCGTCATCATCATTTACATCCACTTCAGGGTTGGGTTCACCTTGCATTACAAAAATATTGTGCAAAATGCAGCATGCTAACACTGTTTTGGGTACATTTTGTGTTTGACTTTCCAATTCCTTATGTAGGCAACGCCACCTTGACTTCAAAATGCCAAAAGCTCTTTCTGCAACCACTCTTGCCTTACTAACAAAGTTGTTAAATCTTTGTCGTGATTGGGTAAGATTTCTGTTTTGATATGGTTTGACAAGCCAGGGGAGACCAGGATAGGCACTATCTCCAATAATAATAGGCCCAACAGGTACACCGCTCACATTTTGTACAGGACCCTGAAGTATCTCTCTCCTCTGTACCCTACCATATATTCCACTCATCCTTAATACTCTGGCATCGTGTATGCTCCCAGGGAATCCAATGGCCACATCAAGAAACCTACAATCACCACCTACCACACCCTGTAGGTTCATTGAATAGAATTTCTTTCGGTTGAAGTAGCTTTCTTTGTTTTGTTTTGGAGCCTTGATAGGGATATGGCAACCATCAACTGCAGCTACAACTTGTGGTAGAGGACTGTTAGTTTCGTCTGAGAACCTGTTGATGGCTTCGGCAGTTTCTTGAATAGTCTGAGGGAACTTTATCCAGTCTTCACACAATTCAACGAGAGAATCGATCACGTCGTTTGTTATGATAACAGCAGTAGATTTTCTGATCCCAAAACTAGATGCTACAGTCCTGAAAGAGTTTCCAGTAGATAGTCTCCACAAAGCAACTGCTACCCGCATTTCTACACCGACTGCTGCTCTTAGAAGAGTGTTTCTTTTCTCTATTGACCCTCGTAAAAGTTGCACTACAAAATCGAACGTTTGCCGTGATAAGCGGAAGTGTTGTCGCCAGTACGGTTCGTGATCATACAAAACATCGTTCAACATAGCATTAAGTCTCTTTCTTCGATTTCTAGACTGCCAACTTGAAAATAGGAGCAGTATAAGCGGTAGGTTGACCTGCATCTTACTTCCAAAATACTCAGTGTGACCTTGGTTTGATTCAGTTATATAAACGTGACGTTAACTAAACTTTGCATTACGTCATCTAAAGTATGTTTAACCTCAGTTAAATGTCTCAGTGTGACCACAGCCAATGTCTGTGACCGCTGTAAAAGTTCCTCTGTGGTTCAGTGGATGGAGTGTAGATTTCGTGTGGTGTGACATCTATACACCCTACTGCATTAGGAAATTCGGGCCAAGTATTTCTCATGGAATTCCACTCTCGGTTAGTAGGCCACGTAATTTGTGAATGAAAATGGCGCCATAAAACAATTATACCTTGGAAGATCAGTGCAGAAACAGTCTGAGGACTGACATCAAACATCAAAGAAAGAGTGTCAAGATGCGGGTATTTCCGCAACCATATTAATAACAATAAAACCCTGTTGGCAATGTCTAGCTTGAATCTTGACACTCGACGTCGTAAATGTCCATGTCGTGTTATTGCATTGAGGTGCGGAGCTACATTATTCACCATTTGCATGAACGACTCGGGAGTTTCACCGGTGTTTAACCAGAATAGGTAGCGCTGCTGACAAATCATTCGAAATACGTCACGCCCATCAAAACGATGTCCATGAAAGTTTGGCAACAACCGATCTCTCAAACTTAGCTGTGTATAGGTTGGAGGTGCCAACGATGTTACCAAAACAACTATTTGTCCTAGAAATTGAAAACAAATGCCTATAAATTGCATATAGTCCTGTCTTAAGACCAAAGGCACATAGGGCGGAGCATGTATAATCGTGATACAGCGTATCATCTGTTGTACAACCAAACTGATTAATGACAAAACATGAATCCTTTCTCTGTCCATGATACTCAGATGAATAGCCTCTTCTATAATCTGAATACCATTTCTCTGTCGTCGCAAATATACAGATGTTGTTATGTTTAAGACAAAAAGAGAACAAAAAAGATTCTGAAAGTGTGCGCATTTTAGCACGCACAACTGTACAATAAGCCCTATTGTTGCTTCAGCACCCACACACAAAACATGCAAAATGGTAGAAATATTGTGAATTTCAAAACAAAACTTGTTAATTTCAAGAACAAGAAAGTATACAGAAAATATTTTGGCTAATTCTCGAATCTTAGCACGCTCAACTACTGCCACCTCTTCAATATAAAATGGAGCAACATCATCTCATTGCGCTACTCTGTTCCTCTCTTCACCAAACTCGCTGAAACGCGGAGGCGAAGCACAAAAATTGTCCATATTTGGAGGCCTTTCGATGTGCCTTCTGATACAGAAAAAGACTTAAAACTTCAGCAGAGCAAGGAAAAGAACGAGCGTATGAAAATAAGAGTGACCGAACACGAAAAAAAAAAGTGATTTTGGACGCATACAATGCAAAGATAGGCCAGGGCTGGGACGATTTTGTACACTTCGTCAAACATAATGTTGAAAAGTATTACCTCAATGGAGAAAAAGAGAAAGTCAAAAGAAGGATGAAAAGAAATGTCAACGAAGCTCTCAAGGAAGCAAGTTCGCAGGTGAAGATGCCAGGAGTTGTAAACGATGCGTAGAACAACGTGGCCGATAGTCAGCGCCACATGTGATATGCTCATAAGCGTACACCTTTGCAGAGAAAAGAAGATAAAATGGGCCATTTTCAAGACTCCAACGACAAGTCTAGTGAAGATGATGAAGACGAAACTCAAACTCTTCCCCCGAAAAAATATCTTTGAGAGATATGACTGCTGATGCACAAGAAGCTCACCAGAAAATGTGCCAACAGGCTATGGCCAGCATGGACATAATGAACAATGTTATGATCAAACTTAATCGTAAACTTGATGATATGTAATTTCCTGATATGAGAAAATAAAGGTTGATATACGTTTACTTTTTTTGTGTTTTTTCCTCAGTCCCCCTCCCTCCGCCCAAAACAAATACATTGGAGCGCCGAATTTCCCTCTTTGAAAATATTTGAAGAAATTACGAGAACTATATGAATATGTGGACCGCGTAGCACTATGAAATACATGAACTAGAAATAATGGAAAGTTAAATTGCTTAGAAATGAGGTTATTCCGGGCGAAAAACCCTTGGAAATAAATTCGAAAAAATTAATTTCCCAGCGAGGTCGGAAATTATTTTTTCCTAATTTATTTCCAAGGGTTTTTGCCCGGAATAACCTCATTTCTAAGCACTTTAACTTTCCATTATTTCTAGTTCATGAAGAAATTACGAGCGCGTAATAAATAAAAAAATCGGTATTCGCGAAAGCTTTTGCAAGAAAATATTTATTTTAGCCACAAGAAGCCCTTCATTTGCATACATAAGGTCATGAATTGATATTTTATATTTGTAAGGTCATAGTGCGGAAAAGCTCTATTGACCTCGATAGTTTGGCAAAGATCTACCTTGCTGTTTAATTATAGACTACTCAGACATGGTTTAAGACCTCTAGATGTCGGTGGAGAAGGGGATTGCTCCTTTAAGTCTGTATCCCATCAGTTATATGGTGATCTTTAGTTATCGAAATATTTTTTTACTATATATAACCAGCACATAACCACTGTCCCAACCTGAATGTGGAATGCAAACAGTGTGTCCATGAAAAAAAATATTCACCAAATACTAAATGATACTATTTTGCCAAATACAATACCATTTCATGATAATTCTATAGTTTTTCTATTGTTAATTAACCACTTTTTAATTTCAATATTTAGTAATTAGTGTCTCATGGATATATTGATTGCAATCTACATTGTATTCAAAGTTGGTATTTCAATATTAAAGGGTTATTAACCGAGCAAACGAGGTTAATAACATTTATTATATGGCTTTGAGAAATCCTGCCAATCAATTGCCAAACTTTTCTTTTCATCCGGGACAGCGGTCCTGATATGGCAAAATACAGACCATGCGTTAGCCAATCAGAATTCAGGAAATTATCTAGCCATATAATAAGTACTAATATATTAATTTCAATTTGTTGGTTGATATTTGGTTGGTATTTCTGTGGATAAATATGTATCAATTCCCTAATTTCATGGTGCGCAGGGGACTGGCATTACTGGATTTTTCCGGACTTTGTATTCCGGATTCAAAATGGTGGCAAGCGATTCGAAAACTCGCGAATCAAAAGTCTCTTTTCGTTTGTGACAATTAAAAGGGATATATCCCCAGAAACCTGGCCATCACTTGATAAAGAAAGTTTGAAGAATTATTGCAAGGAACTAGGGTTAAAGGTTACCAGAGAAAAGGAAGAACTCGTCGATAGGTTAGCTCCTTTAGGGGAATCTTCTGAACTATTTGAGAAGAAAGTACTACGCATCACTCAAACGTATAAATTTTCTACCTCAATGGAAGCCTCGGAAGTTCCTCCAGCATCTGCCAATTGGAAAGTGATTGGAAAAAATGATGATCTAAACGTCCCTATGGTTAACGAAAACACTATTCGAGACTATCAGCAAGCTAAATATGCAGGTGGAAAAGGCCAATACCAGAAAACACACCTAATGTTTAAAATTGATCGTTCAAGAAAACAGTTCTAAATGCACATTTGTAAAAGCAAACATCCTAGATCTACATTGAAATTTCATTCAATCACAACCAGATGAAAAACGCTACTGAATAGCAGGCGGATAATACTACTCGTTGAATGGCTGAACTAATACCTCTGCAGTCTCTATTATGCATGAACCAACAACTTGCATCATAGAGTGACAGCGTGACCATGTGACATTTAAAGGTTGATGCTGTTGTGTACTTATTAGTGATTGGAATATTAATGACTTTGTTGGAAGGGAATTCAACTAAGTTTACTTAGTTCTATTCATGGTACCTTGTTTAATTTAAAAATGGTGTGTCAGTTTACTCTTTACAGTACAAGGACAGTCATAAAATATTATTTCTACAAATGGTAAATGGAGATTATTCCAGATGCGATCATTTTACTGAAACGATTGTGACACATTCACCGCTGTACATGTGCTTCGGAGTCCGATATCAAGCGATAGATATGGCTTCATTTCACACCAACTGTAATTTTTTTTTTTTTTTTTTAGAAGCTTCCACTAGTTTGCGAGTTTACAATAACAAGAGAGAGACAAAAAGGAACTGATAAGACACGACTACATCATAACACATTTGAAACTAAGTGAGGGAGCAACTAACGGACTCAAAGGGTCCCGGCAAGGTTGCCCCCAACAACGAACAAGAAAAAAATAATAATTGACATACATAAAACACTTATAAAAAAAATATATATATATTAATACTAGTAGCGGCCTCCATAAGCCAATGTAAGGGGAGGGATACGACAAGAAGGGAACGATGGAGGGTAAGGACAAGGCTTAAGGAGACCACTAGTAGTTTGATGAACAATTAAGCGGTCCTAAGAGAATTCAAGTGACAGTCAACAGCACTGAGGCCTGTTGACTGATCTGCATCGTGGACAAATCGATTTCCAGGTACGAGTTCTAGCAATATCAAAGTCACTATCTAATTTCTTAAAGTAGTATTCATAAAGTTTGGTCTTAAACGTGGAGTAAGTTGACTGTTGTCTTACACTAATAGGCAGGCTATTCCAAAGTATGACTATTCGATTAAAGAAAGAATCCCTATATAAATTAGTACGAAAGGAATGCATAGGGCGTAATGACAAATTAGCAGAGCTTCTGGTACGGCCTGCGTTAAAGGCAAAATATAAACTTGTAGGAAAATTATACGACCCATTGATACATTTAAATAAGAAAATTAGATCCCGACATTCAAACCAGTATGACAATGGCAAAAGATTTAGAGAAATAAGCCTAGACTTATAACTGGGCCTACGATTTACATCAGAGCTGCAGTTAAGAATAAATCTAGTTGCTCGCCGTTGAACACTTTCAATAGTTTTTATGTCAGAAATGCACGATTGAGGAGCCCAGACTTCACTAGCATAGCCTAAATGGGCGCGCACGAAAGTTAAATATAACAATCTTCGGCGATCAGACCCTAGACCATTAGAAGCACAATGCCTCCGAAGGAACCCAAGCATTCTGTTTGCTTTGGCTACTACAAAAGAGATATGCAAACTCCACGTGAGATTGCTACTCACTGTGACACCAAGATCTTTTTCCGAGTCAGTCACAGAGAGTGAGTTGCTACCAATAGTGTAGGGTCTGACTGCAAGAGGAGGAATAGTACTAGAGCGTTTCCTTGAGACTCTTAACACCTCACATTTCTTAGCATTAAATGATAAGCCCCAAAGGACAGTCCAGTCATAAAGACAGTTCAAATCAGTTTGTAATGTCTCACAGTCATTCAGACTGGAAATCACACGTGAACATTTAGCATCGTCGGCAAAGAGGGCAATGGTAGTGTCACTGTTGACGACGTCAGGCAGATCGTTGACGTATAGCAAGAAGAGGAAGGGACCAAGCAGACTGCCCTGTGGGACGCCGGATATCACGAGGAGAGCCCACGAGGAGAACGCACCATCAACATGTACACGTTGAGACCTTGACGTGAGATAGTCTTTGAACCATGAGTGCAGAGGACCCTCAATACCATATAAGGTCAGCTTGTGCAGTAGTCTACGATGAGGGACAGAATCAAAGGCTTTACTGAAATCCAAGTAGATAATGTCAAGTTCTTTACCAGCGTCGAGCGAGGCACCAAATTCATGGAGTACTGACAGAAGTTGTGTTACGCACGATCTACCTTTAATAAAGCCATGTTGCACAGAGGAGAGCAGGTGGATCAGCTTAGGTAGCAGTTTTTTAAGTATACAACGTTCACACAGCTTGCTGACGACTGATAGAAGCGAAATTTGACGATAATTAGAGATGTCAGATTTTGCCCCTTTTTTGAATACAGGAGTTACGTTGGTGCACTTCCAGTCAAGAGGAAGCAACCCAGACTTTAAACTGCGATTGAAGAGAGCACACAAGGAAGGAGCGAGCTCATTAGCACATTCCTTTAGAATCTTTGGATGTATACCATCGGGGCCAGGAGACTTGTTTGGGTCTAATTTTTGAAGGTCAGCCATAACATCATTCTTTGAGACAGAAATGGATGAAATCGTGTTCTTTGTGAAGGGGTGAGTAGAAAGGTTGCTTGGAAGAAGCACATCAGTGTTAAAGACAGATGAAAAATATGAATTAAAGGCTTCAGCTTTGGCTGCAGGACTTGAGAAGGTATTGTTTTCAAGTTCAACAGAATCAGGGATGGAAGAACGCTTTCTCAATCGGTTGAAATAGTTCCAAAAACGACTTGGATTGGAATGACAAGAATCTGAGATCTCTTGAAGGTACGTATTTCGCTTAGATCTTATCATGTATTTGACTTCTTTACGTAGTTGGCGAAACTTGTCCCATAGAGAAGAGCTATCTTTTTGATTAGCTTTTTTCCTGGTGTAGTTTTTTTTTTACGAATTGCATGTAATGCTTCTCCGTCAATCCAAGGAGGTGTAAGGAATTTACGAGGTTTTCTTTTTGGGATAAAAGTCTCTATTCTGTTAATAAAAGCATTTTTCCACGACAGCCAAGTTTCCTCGATGCTTGCGGTTTCGGGTAATAACAGATGTTCAAGAGGATCGGTTTGTAACGAGGAACGTAAACCATCAAAGTCTGCCTTTTTGAAGTTATACGATGGCTGGTTGTTAAAGTTCTTTATTTGCGCAGCAAAATGCAAATCGAACGTAATTGCATTGTGATCTGAGGACAAAGCAACGCCTTTACAACCAGTGACTTCGATGTTGGCAACACCTTCAACAATAGTTGTGAGTAGAAGGTCAAGACAGTTCTCTCCACGAGTAGGCAAGTCAATCAACTGGAATAAATTGCTATCGCTGAGGGATTCACAAAATGAAAACAGAGCAGAGTCAGTAGAGTCGCAGAAACCTGATCCTTCGATCCACGTAATTGAGGGAAAGTTGAAATCACCAAGAAGGATAAGTTTGCGATAGGTGCAGTTGTTTAACATTCTAATAAAACTGTGAATCCAAGTTGAGTTGGCGTTGGGAGGGCGATAGAATACCGCCAGGAGAACTTTACCACTGTTGTTAGTGTTTATTTCAATAGCGGAGCATTCAATGTCAGGCAAGTTTAGGTTTACACCACCACCACGTTCAGGCAAGGAATTACCACCAACGTTGCAACGATCGCAGCGATAAACATCATAGCCCCAAGGCAAAATCTCTGAGTCAGAAATTTCCTCCGTGAGCCAGGTCTCACAAAGGGCAACGATATCAAATTGATTAGAACAAATGTTGTCTTGAAATTCGCTTAGCTTGATACTAGATTTGATGCTGCGGGCGTTCTGAAAGAAGCATCGAAGTGAAGACGAATGAGAGTTAGTTGTACTTTGGTTAACCCAAATCATTTAAAACCCTTCAATCTTTGAACAAGCATTACGATTTAAAACATCCAAACACAGAAGGAAAAACTCTTTGCATGGGTTTCTTGATGTTACCGATTGTGTTGTGCCCCATCCCAAACCTGGGGCAGTGAAGGCGTCAGAAGGCTATGAGCTATGGTTATCGGGATTATCCCAAAGAATAACAGCATCACTTCATCCTTACTTACCAGGTATGTTTCTGATCTTAAACACTACTGTCACTCCCAGCAAACCAGCCAAAGGTATATCACAAACAAATGTCCATTAGTTCTGAAACTTTGCTGACATCATACACTCAACTCTAACGGCATTGAGCTCCACTAAATATGATGAAAATTGGCCAGGAAAACAATCAAGTTTGGCAATTATACAATTTTTATGTTTTCCCCTGTCTGCGCCACACAAAACTATTAAGATGTGCTGCTGCTTTTCCTGAAGCTCGTTTACTGGGCAAGGCAATAACTCAACACACCTGAGTTTGGAGTGTTATGGCTGTGGGCGAAGGGACCCACAGCCGCTTTATTAAAACATCCAACATAAAATACACCATGTTAAAATACGATATGATGCGGATGTACGAAATCTAGACTTGCCCCAGTAAAGGTGAGGGCACAAAAACGATAGACGATGTTGGATACATCAAGACAAGACGAGGAAGGCATGGGGAGGAGGAGGGCAAAATTGAAGCTACCAGCTTATGTAAAGTCAGGACCAGAATGAATCACTTCACCTGACAGCTCACGTGTTGTGCTGTCCTCAGTGGGGGGTCACTCAAATTGCCACTACTCCAGTACCCTATACCGACCTCACATGTATGAATGCTCCTACACAAAGACCTACGATTACACAATTACATAATGCCTCTAAATAATGCTCAAATAAATACAGCCAAGAGAAAACATAAAAATCCTATTTGCGCGCAAATATTCCATTTATGTTTTCCCCTGTCTGCGCCACACAAAACTATTAAGATGTGCTGCTGCTTTTCCTGAAGCTCGTTTACTGGGCAAGTCAATAACTCAACACACCTGAGTTTGGAGTGTTATGGCTGTGGGCGAAGGGACCCACAGCCGCTTTATTAAAACATCCAACATAAAATACACCATGTTAAAATACAATATGATGCGGATGTACGAAATCTAGACTTGCCCCAGTAAAGGTGAGGGCACAAAAACGCCACATGCATCATGGGTAATGATGCAAGCCCCGCCCAAAGGAAAAGCACAAGCACACACAAAAAGGAATAAAATCAATAATAATAGTAAACTTCAAGTTGGGTACAAAACAGTAGTAAAAAGAGTGACAAAAATAAAAGTGCACCTGCCCCTGCTAATGTACACTCTTATTCTGGCTTGCCATCTCAAATCCAAAGTCACATGAGAACAAAGATTAAAAAAAAATTGCAATCAAAGAAATACAAATTAGATAGTTGGGGTACGTAACCTCAAAACTTCGATAAGAAGTATAAAGTCGAAAAGACAAAAGTCCTGTTACTTAGCTAACACATTGTATATTCTATAAAAAGTCATAATTATGATTAATAATTTATAGTCAAACCATCAAAACTTGAAATATACCAAAGCAAAGTCAACTTTATGCACTGCGTTGATGATAAATTATCAATTTCAAAGAAAAACTCCTGCCCCTGCTAGGTAGTTTTCCTGTAAGTGTTTCTTAAAGACAAGTAGTTTTGACCAATGACAAGCTTGATATTACAAGTTACACGCATGTTTGCAAATTCAAATGGAAAAGAGCGTTTGCTTTCCAACTACCTAAGCTTATGATACATCAGCTTATTAGTTGCTAATATTACACTAACCTAAATTATATTCTAACCTACATACATGACTTAAAGCTAATAAGGGCCTTCCACCCTTAGCAAGCAACCAAAGCCACCATAGATTGTGTTTGATTTGACATTGGAATGTTAACCTGACATTTTCAACAAATTGTGGACCATTTCTCAAGATATCAATATAGGAATTGTGGTTGCCAAAACTGTATCACACTTACTTACAGCCCAAGTTTCAGAGAGAAGCGAAGGTGTAGTTGTGCAAACTAAAGCTTGCAATGATATAGGTAATACAATTCAGTGACAAAGCTTGCCCAGAATATGTAGTGAAACTTTAAAATGGTTAGCAGGACTGCAGCTTGCCGGACAGGAACAACCCCAAAAACCACCCTGTGGAAAATGGGAAACGTGTACCCCCTACCATGCACAGCTGACACCTTTAGGGTTTTCAGGCTCCTAGCCAACACTTATATGAAGATATGTAAATATACATGTAAGAGTTCAATGTCATGTGTGTCCTTGCTAGAACTTAGTAACCAGAAGACTTGAAGGGACTACACCCAAGTGTGTAACTGGATGGCATTCTGATCCCGAGTAGACATGATATTGACGTTGTGGTGAACTGCAGGTGGCCAGGCATAGCTTCTGAAATAAAATCAAACTGCAACCAGTACCATGTCCACAACATACAGTAAAGATAAATTGAGTAATATGTCATAATCAGCTATTACAGTTATCGATAAATAACAATGCCGAGTAGATATAAGGACTAGTGTTGATAACTCAGTATAACCAATTAAACTAGTTGTTTATAATAAGTTCTTTAAGTGCCTTGTCACACAAGCAAGATTACGATAAGAGGCTAATTGAGTTCACTATAATATGGTTAACTAGTATTAAACTAATAATACGAAGGAATAATAATAGTACCATAATGAACTGTGATTTATAGCCTTTTGACATTACATAAATTTGACATAACTACATCATATGTTTGAGATATACTATGATAATATCAATTTAACTACGCTTTAGAAAGCTAATATTTGTTGATAGAAGGCTCCTGCCCCTGCTAGGTAGCCCTCATGTTCAAGCTTTATAAAAATATATATGTACCATAATAAACGTCTTCTGAGATAAGAAGATATATTTAGAGAAATGATAATGACACAGAAACAGCAGAGGTATCTACATGTACATTTTAAGTGTGTATATGATGATGAGATGATAGTGTGAATGATAATGATGATGTGAAGAAGTGGCAGGGCAAGCCATTTCAAGACAGCAAACTGCCAACGAAGTCAGCAAGCCCAGTGCAATGCCAAATAAATAAATAAAAACAAATCCTTGAGGACGGAGCCTCAAAGGTAACAACACTCCTGGAGGGCGTAACCTCGCAGGTAATAACAATCCTGGAGGGCGTAACCTCGCAGGTAATAATCCTGGAGGGCGTAACCTCGCAGGTAATAACAACCCTGGAGGGCGTAACCTCGCAGGTAATAACCCTGGAGGGCGTAGCCTCGCAGGTAATAATAACCCTGGAGGGCGTAACCTCGCAGGTAATAACAAAATATGGCTGGGACAAGCCTTGTCAAGACAAGAGAGCTCGACGCAGACAGCAAGCCCCATAACGCCAACAAAATAAAAAACATAAACAAAGTTCCATACTTCGGACGTAGCCTTCTTGGAACAAAAATAAATAAAAATTCCATACCTCGGACGTAGCCTTCTTGGAACAAACATAAAAATTGAGCATGATAGTGAGGGCGATAATCGAATGATGATGGTTGTTGATGATAATGACATTGAACATAATAATAATAATAACAACAACAACAACAGTAATAATAATAATAATAATAATAATAATGGTTTATTAGAAGTACATCCACAAGTGGCTCTTCGCCTTCTAATTTATGAACATAAACTAATAATGATCTAGCAAGTAGACTACAAACTCAAATGTTACAATTGTCTGATTTATTGCCAGACTGCATGTTAACATGGACAATTGCAGCTAAATATTATAGGGAGACTGTGCAAATCCCTGCCAAAGTAGGATTATTGCCATAAAAACAGCTAGTATTTTCTAGCCAATATGATTCACTTAACTAGTAACAATACGTCTCAGTCAACCATGACATATGAAAGACGCTAATGGCCCATATCATAAACAAACCAATAAAATAATTAAAGTTGACTATAGTTGAGACAGACTTAAAACTTTCCAATTAGTGAATATACAAAGCTATACTCAACTTCCTGTGGAAGCGCGAAAACTAGGAAAGATATCATATTGCAAGAGGTATAATTTATATTCATCTAAAGCCCACAAACAGTGATAACTGCCGTAGGCTTGCTATTGTAATAAATCAGTGTAATCTAGGGCTTTGTCTCTGATAACAGCCAGCATAAAACCCTTTTTATCCTTGAGTGAGCAGATAATTATTGTAATCTTTGGACTCCTTTCTTATAATTTCGTGAACCATGGATAATATGGGCAACAGAAATGTCATGTTGTATTAATTTCAATTCATAATACCTAACAACAAAGTGCTAGAAAAAACCATAATGAAGACACAGCCACACAAAGGTCATGTGGATAGGTAGACAGTCCACGTGGCATGAAGTCTCGGGGAAAATTACACTTAAACATGCACGTCGGTAATATGTACTGACTGAAATAATTAGAATCTTACCAAATACAAAACTTACCAAGTACTGCAGTGTTGAAATTACGGGAATTTGGGTGAAAACACGGGTATCCTGTTCGTAGCCAGATACCAAAAACAACAGCTCCTGTTCGGCGTCATAGCTTGACATAGGAATTTGACATGTCTTTTTCTCTCAGTCAATAACAAACAGTACCTAAAGGTCGCAAAAAGTCCAAACGCTTGACCACTTAAAAGCTGCCACCATTGCCGGGGAAAGCAACAACTTGGCTGATAACTAACGGATCGTTTCTTTGACGTGGTTCAGTACGAAGCGGTACCAGCTACTCGGTTCGGCACTATGCTGGAATGTAACTGACTTTTCTTGTTCTCTCAGAGATAGTCGTACTTGTGAGCTGTAGAAATCAGGTCCCTCGACAACTTGGACGCGTTGAAGATCGAGAAAGTCACCCCAAAAGAATTTAGAAACTAAATCGACCTCCAAAATTGAAGCTACCAGCTTATGTAAAGTCAGGACCAGAATGAATCACTTCACCTGACAGCTCACGTGTTGTGCTGTCCTCAGTGGGGGGGTCACTCAAATTGCCACTACTCCAGTACCCTATACCGACCTCACATGTATGAATGCTCCTACACAAAGACCTACGATTACACAATTACATAATGCCTCTAAATAATGCTCAAATAAATACAGCCAAGAGAAAACATAAAAATCCTATTTGCGCGCAAATATTCCATTTATAGTCAAAGAAATAAACTGATTCTTCATTCGAACAAAACAATTTGAAATTTTGAAAGACCAAAGCAACGTGGCATCATGAAATGTGATCTCATGAATCTCAGCTCTTTAAAAACAAAAATTAAAGTCAGTTTGGAGAATTTTACAAAAGTTGTATTACATTGTATTACATATTACATTATTGTATTACATTTTATGGAAATGGTTCAAGATCGATTGTCCACAGGTACCAACGTAGTACTTTTCAAATCTGCTGGGCCAAGTCAGCTGCCCTTTGTCCAATGTTCGTTAAACCAGGCATACTAAACTACTGTATGCTCGATCCACAAGAAGGATGTCATATAAGTTGTTTGACCTCCAAAAAATTTCTTGAGGTGCTTCAAATTGAGGAGCATCAAAATATTTTCTCTGGTGAGCATGAGTTTGCATGTTCTAAAGTTATGGGTGCCAGTGAAAGTGTCGCAGACATGATTGCAGCGGCAGTACAGAAAGGAAACACCACGTATTCAAGGTGTATCCGTCCCACATCTCGATGAGAGATTGTAGTTGGTATGGGGCAAGGAAGGTTAACAAGGGAACTTGAACTAATCTGCTGGCCAGATCTCTACAAACAAAGAGAATAAGGAAAACTGGTTGTACATTTGTTTGTCGAAAAAGGTTAAGTTGTAATTCGCAAATCAAACATTTCCAGTAGTTTCAGTCAAACTGCACATTGCTGGGTTGGCGTATCGAATTAAGAGGGGATTTTTTTCAAGTTCGAGCAGTGAACCACAAAAAATCCTGAGTTGACAAATAGTCGTTGTACAAAACTAAAATCATTTTTGTCAGAAAGTTTAAGTTTGTAAGTAGTTTTGGCTGATGAAAGTTGAATCAAAGTGTTAATTCAAAGCGAAAATGTGGATCGAAAATGAGGTTTAAGCCTTAATTTGCTATGTTTTTTTCATATTCGGCTTGAAAAAGCTTAACACAACTTCAAGAAAGTACAATTCAAAAATCTTGTATAAAAAGTATTGTAGCTTGGTACATCAGTTTCAAACCGGTTGAAAAAGGATTTGAGTTTTTCATCCAGAATGAACATTTTTTGCACAAAGGTCTGGTTTTTGGCGCTTTTTGCCATTATTGTTTGTCGTGGAAAGAATCTCCTCTTAAAACGAAAACTGTGCGCGCAGAAGTTACAATTTTGAAATAGGGACGGTTGGCATTCACTGTGAAAATCTCTGCTTTATAAAAAGGATTAACGCCTTTATATGCCAAAAATCTTATTCAGTCATTTTGGATTTCAAGATGCACATGTAATCTTTAGGAAATGGCAATTATGAGCAGTTGAAATTTGGTAATCGAGGTTAGGTTCATTTGCATTTGGCTCCGGGGAGGTTACTCCCTTACAAAGGTGGTTGGGGTGCTCGATGGACCTTTTGTAAGCGAGTATCCTGGGCGATTGGCATGCTTTGTTCTCAACAAAGGATCTGACAATCTGCCCTGGCAAAAAGGAAGAGTTGTAATGTATCGTACGTTCATTGGTTACTTCTATAAACGGTTATTACATATTTTCTGGACGCTAAAAATAGCAGACTACTAACATGCACAAAACGCAGTATTTGTTATTGTAATTAACCATAATCCCTTTTGTAAACATATCATGTTCGCGTCCCTTGTGCCTTCGTAGCAAAGAAATTTAAGTATAATCGAAGTCAATCGGAGGAAAGAGGTATGATTTAGTTAAATGATTGTTAGTATTTGGTTATTGATGATTGTATCCTTGTTAAACGCTGCACCATTTTAAAGTGGAAAACCCCATTTTAAAGTGGAAAATACAATCAGTCTGACCTCTGTCTAGGACAGTCCATGAGTTTGACCTATGAGAGAAGGTTTTAAATCAAGGCTTTTAGACCTTGAGGACTGTCCTCGGTGTAATCCAATCACAAGTTGATACTCAGAGGACTGTCCACAAGATAGACCTATGAGAGTACATGATCATCAGACCGTGAAATCATAACTCTGATAAGCCGTGGACTGTTCTCTGTGTCAATGGAATCACGTTTGTCTGGTTAACACATGTCAACATTAATAGCTATGGATGACAGAACATGTTCCAAACTCCCGGTTATACACTAGCTTAAAATCCTCAATGTATTTCATTTAGTTTATTTGGTTTTTCGAATAATGCAAAGTTAAAGTGTCATTTTGGGTTTTCCATTTTGGCACTCACCAGGAAAATACATAAAGAATTACTTTACAATGAAATGAAACGGCCTCAACAAAATGCATTTCTTTCAAAGTGCAAAATGGCCGCAAAAAGCCTAAAAGTGTACTTTGAAATATTGTTCAAGCAAGCAAATATATTTTGAGTCCGATATCTAATGAACGGGACTGTCCTGGGTGTTATCCAATCACAGTTTCGTACTCAGAGGACAATTCTCACGCTAGACCAATGAGAACAAGTTTTCAACAGACTGTGAAATCATACTCTGATAAGCCGTGAACTGTTCTCTGTGTTAGCCAATGAAATTTCGTTTATCTGGTTAACACATGTCATCCGTTAATAGCTTTTGATGACAACACAATTATTGCATGAGTGCAACCAAAAACGTGGTTCTTCTATCAACTTTTACAAAATCCGTCGAACTACAATAGAAGTTTGTCACTTTGTATTATTTGCGTTGAGTTCCTCACTTGTCTCTCTTCAGCTCTACAGCTCATCAAAAGCAAAAGAGTTGCTGCTTATTAAAAACTTAACCTTGGAACCATCACAACTAAACTTGAATGAAATGCAATTAAACGTTTGGCGTTGCACTGTGATTTTCGTTCAATACATAAAACTTCATTTCTACGTGTACATTTTCTACGAGAGCTAGATGTCCTGAATGCAAGTTCTTACATCGAGGACTATCCGCACGTTAGACCAATTAGAAAAGCTGATCATCCGTTAGCTAAACGTCATCGTCCTCGCACTTCACCCATCTGTCACGTTTCTCTAATCGCAAAGTCAAGATCGAACAGAAAAAATTTATTCCACATTGACATAACCTTCATGACCATTACAATTCTTTGAATTTACTTGACGATGCACTTTATTCACTTTAAATACCAGGTCAAAAAATGTAGGTGAGCGAAGTATCTGGTGATTGTGTTTTCGCGATTGTTTATACATGTTCGACGTGATCACTGCCAATTGAGTGTAATCTTGAAATATTAAAAAGTGGCTGAACAACCTCAAAGTTGTCAGTTTGAAAGTTTTGGTCTCTAGAGTTTTAATAATGGTGTGCTGGTCGAGGTCTCGGCCGACTGTCAGCAAGCGTAAATCGCTCGCACAGTCTTGTTAATGAGCGCCTCAAGAGGTCACGGCGCATTAACTTGACCAAGCCACTACAAGCAAATTTCATCCCCAAAGATCACTTTGCTGTTGTTGGTATCGCTATGATATTCATACAGTTGCTTTTTACTCACTGTTTCCTACTTTTCGGTTCATTTAACGTCTTGATCCATGGTATTCTAGATCGCGACCAAATAACAAGCTACGGCATGGCGAACTACGGTAATCGAATATAATATTCTTGGCGCGAGTTTTTACCGCCACTTGTAAATTTCTTTGTAATACTATACTCCCAGAGGTAGCATCACGTGTAGTCTTGTTATTAGGCAGTTCTCCTTAAAAGTTTCCTTGTTCTGCCCCAGTGTTGACACCAAAGAATCATCAGAGGAAAGAATTAATAATGACTAGAATATACGCAATACAATATTGAACGGGTTTATTGAAATCACTTAGACTTAGTTATTTGCAAGCTTCATGTATATGACGAGCAACCTAGATATTTTCCCGCCGCATTACCAATGTAATCCAATAATTTCAAGATTTTCTACCTGACTGGCCGGCTATGCATTTTTGCTATGACCTCGTGCTTCTTGGCATGTCAAAGACACGTTCAATATTACACATACTAAAGGTGATCTTGGTGTATTAGAGGCTGTTTATATGGAAGTAAGTTGTTCCTTGAAGCCGGGATAACTCTTTTGCTTTGTGTAACAAAAGGGTTATTCCGCCTAACAGGGGCAACTTGCCTTCACATAATTGGCTCCCTAGTCATGTCGAAACTGATTCATTTGGATAAAGTGTATCTTCAGTAGCGGTCTACGGCGAAATCTAATTTAGGCCAATTTGTGATTTTTCTGTCAAAGACGCTTAAAGATCAAAGGGGTCCAAGGGCGCCAAATGACATTGTCAGTTATCCGACCAAAGTTCAAATAATCAAAAAGGAACATTAAAATCTTCCTCACTATCCGCACAAAGGTCGCATGAAAAATATCCCAGAAGAAATTCTGGATAGTTTCATTCCATAACAAACACCAGGCAGAAATTGTACAACTAGGGATAACACATTCAGAGCATAAATATACACATTCGTCGGGTAATCAGATTTTATTATTTTGAGATGACTTATCCGTTTTGTTATAATTGCACATTTCGACACACATTAGTAGGCCGAGCAATATTCAAAATATCCAATGAATGAGAAAATGTTTGGAAGGGAGCAACAGTCAGATGAAGTTTTCAACATATTTACACGTGTTGCATTGATACTTTCTGACATGTATCAATTGACCTAAAAGACCATTATGCTAATAATCATAGACTCAGTAAAATTTCAGATTGCAACATATTACTAGGCCGAGCAATATGTGTATTATTGCAAAATTAATACTTGTAAAGAAAGAGAGCAATAAAAACAATTCCAATATGTTTGGTGTTCAAAATATCCAATGACCGAGGAAATATCAATGAACGTTTATATTAACAAGTACACGCTTTCTCTGTAACATGTATTGTTGACAGATACAGTCATTTAGTGACATTTCTTGAGGTGAAATATGCGGCGCTCTTGAACATTTCATGACATTTTATAAATATTAAATATCATTTGTTCTAAAGTTTCACTAGACTGATTGTTTGCACTACCACGAAATTTTTCGTTTTGCACTAAGATGAAATTTTCAAAAGTTACTACATTTCGAGATCAGCCAGACACTGTCTTAGAATAACTAAACGCCCGGCAGTCCAATATCTTTTCGCAATTCCCTTCGAAATCCAAAAAAATATTTATTCGAAAATGTTCTACCTCTATTTAGAATCCTCAAGTGCTACTAGACAGTCAAAACATTCGAACGTTGTCCTTTCTACCAACCCTGTACACAGAGTACGAGGCCCTCCAAGCGCGTGACAGAGAAACTTTTATTAAAATAACACTGCCGGACGTGGTACTCGAATTACTGAATGTCTGTTAAACTTTTTTGGTGAAACCTTTAACGGAAATCTTTTTCTAATAAATTTTCCAAGTGACACGCTTGGACTGCTTTGTACCCTTTGTACAAGGTTGGCGGCGGAATATGTTCGAATTTTTTGACTGTCTAGAAGCGCTTGAGGATTCAAAATATTGATAGACCATTTTCAATGAAAGATGGTTGGTTTCAAAGCGAAAAATAAAAAAAATATCGGAATACCAGACGTCTAGTAATTTGTGTTCGACAGTAACACGGCAGTGTCATTGAAATGTTTCCAAGTGTCACGCGCTTGGATGGCTAACAGGGTTGGTAAAAACATCAAGTTCCAAATTTTTGGCTGCCTGGAAGCGCTTAAGGATTCTAAATACAGAAAGAACATTTTCCAATGAATGTGTTTTGGATTTGGAATAGAAATGTGAAAAAATTCCAGACTGCCGAACGTTGGTTATTTCGTGTCGAAGTTAAACGTATTTAACTTTGCTAACCTGTCAGTGTTGAAGGAAATTCAAAATGTTTTGAATTTATTTTGAATTTATGTTATGGATTTTTTTATTGTCCTTCAAAACCCAATGAGCGAAGGAGAGCAATTTCTATATCTTTGGCAATTTGAAGATTAATTTCCACGTCCAAAAAAATCGTGAGCTTTTTCCAAGTCATGTTGAATGTAATACAAGTATGCAAATTGTTATGAATTTAAGTTGACAGACGTCAATAAAGCCGACAAAAAAATTCCACACCCTGGACAAAATTAAGACGACGGCACCTTTGTAGTTTGACAAGGTTTGCCAAAATTTCCCGTTTCACGTACTTCACTAAAACCCAAAGTAATCAGATTTCCGCATAGTGCAAACATTGCATGGTAGTTCACCCGTGAGCAAAATTCGACGGAGAGTGAACAGGAATTGACTTAGGGATGGACCATTACATTGTTGATAGGGAGGGGGATTGGGTAATAACCAAAAACAAACTCGAAGACAGCTTAAAAGGAAGAAAACATTCATGTAAGTTGAAAAATAGATTCATGCACGATTACGAAGGACGAAAAAATCAAAAATGTAATTGCCAGGTGAATCTAGCCCCTGGAACTCAATTTCTTTTGTGCACGTTTCTTCTGGCGTTTTTGTTTCTTTGCCGGAGGGGGCGCTTCATTTCCATTTTCGGCTACAGCCCGTCTTTTTTCTGGCCTACGAACTAGTTTCACCTGTAAATAACAACAGTAGAGAGAGACAACGTAATTTACAATTTACACCCGATAGACAATGGGGAGTTTGAGAAACTCAGTATTGGCATACCGGAGGACGATTCATATCTTTATCAATCAGCTTTTGGATTTCTCCCTCAGCCCTAAGAGTTTCTTCGTCTTCACTATCATCTTCCTCTTCGGGGGGCTCGGTGAAGTGCATATTGTCAAGGTGGAACGCCTTTCCCAATTCCATCAGTTCTTCATCGCTGATGTCTTCCATGTGTGTTCTTGTTTTCTCCTCCTTTGCTATAAACGTCTCCCACCAGGTATAATCTTCTCGTGTTAGCCTAGATGAGAGATGTTTAAGGGAGTTTATCATTTCTTCCGGTGACGGATTTTTTCTATTTTCTTGACGAAGAACTGATGGTTTTCCCTCCGGCATGACCTACATAACCGTCTCCGTTCCTCTCCATTTCTTGTCATCGGCCCAGAGACGGTGTGCCATTTCCACTTCCCCCTTCTCGTTCTTCTTAAATCGGAATGCGTGTGGTGTACTGTGGTTTTTTAGAGTGCAGGTGTATGGTCGTATGAAGGACTTGATGTCGTATATATTTTCTACGTAGACAGTTGATGGTGCCGGAGTGTAACTACAATGGATGATTTCTCGTAAGGTGTCCAGTGTTGTTGCGTTTTTCTTTTTCAGCGAGGCAGAAATGCGACTGAACATCTGTGAAAACAGCAAAGCATGATAAAAACTACAGGACAAAACTATATTGGTTTTGAATGCTGGGGGATTAACTGAAAGGAGCACTCGTACACACTACAGCTAATAGAGCTAGCTTCCGCAATTACTTACTTGATCTACATCTTCATGTGTGTGGCCCACCATGAGATAAGACAGTCTAACCTGTTTTTAAATGAAAAAAGTTCTTTGTCACTTTAGTTTGAGATTAGAGGGTAGCTTCCACGTTTTCACTCGTCATAAGCAGGGTTTTGTATATCATTTGTGATACTCACTTGCAGTAAGTCGAAACTCTCACCTTTTTGAAAACTCCAGACATAACGAGGAGTGCGCAAAATCCAAAAATAAAAATGTTTTTGCAGTCCCGCCAACAGTTATCCATCTGCCAATAGAGGACAGGTGGCAAGCTTCCTTCCTATTACGAACAGAATTTCTAAGTCATGTACGCTCCATGTTTTTTCAATTACAAGGTTTGTTTACTCAGTTACCTTTTTGGCTATGATTTTTAAAACGATGAACATGATGTTGAGGGTAGTATTTGAGTCTTGTTTCCATCTTATAAGATCAAGAAAACACCAATAACGTTTTTGTCCATGTGACAATACACCAGTCACGTGGGTTTTCAAGAACTTTGAATACTCTCCCTCAATCTGTTGAATATCAATAGTATTTGTCAGTGGAAGAAATGTATCCAGAGTTTTGATTGTTTAAAATCGAGTTATTGCCTAACCGGAAATTGAGCGGGGCTGTGCTGGGGAAAACTTATAGTGTGTGGAATAAAACTTTGTCAAGTTTTTTTTTGCGACAAAGTTCTTCTCAGTCACACTCTTGGCAACCTTTGCATGCTGAAGCAAACCCAAATACTGCTACATAAAAAATAATGCGATTGCGTTGGTAAGAATAAAAAAATATCCAATACGCAATGCTCGGCCAGTTCAATCATCTCCTACCCGGTGGCTTGTCTCACCTGAGATGGCATATAGAAATAGGGTAGGTTCGTTTTTGCCTGATCCATCCCATCAATTATTATCGATAAATATCGTTTTGGATGTTTCTTTGCCTTTGTTTGGTGCTTGTAGTATTTTTGCCTCTCACACCTGTTTTTGTCAAACATAAAATGAACAAGCAATTTTTTTGTAAGTACTGATTATTTCATTTTAAATTATTTTTTCACTCACGACTGTTGTTTCAGATGTATTTCTTTGTTCTTCAACCAGTGAAGACGCCTTTGTTGGCCTCTGACTTTGAAGGTGTGCTCTTTAAGTAGTGTACACACCCCACACTTCGTGAATGTTTGAACCTGCGGGAGAATCCAAATGTCTTCTTTAGGTGTTCCATTTTATTTAAAAAAGTACAGAAACAAGTAAACACATTTAATCATTTGATTTATAACATAGACGTCTCATCTTCGCTTTTTTTCAGATATTTAATCCGAGCTTTCGGGTTACAGACCATTCATCAGGGAAAGATATTACAAATGTAATTCGATCTACGCGCACGTACAACAACAATACAAAAACAGTAACCAGCTATATGAATAATAGAATGAAGTAGTTACCTCCGGAATTATAACATGGGAGAAGTTCATCTTCCACATTCTATCTACAAATTGTGTGTAGCTTAAGGGCTTGTTGCACAAAATGTCTCCTGCCTCAAAAGCCTGTTGATAGTGTCCGTACACCTCTTTTTTGGTCACACACGATGGCAGATGCTTCTTGGTTTCATTTGGCATGCTGTCAGCCATGGAATGGATGTACCCCTCAAACCACATCTTTGAAGCAAGATACCGAGCAGATTTTATCTTCCTTCCAACTCTGAAACTTATGGGGCACGTTCTTTCCTTACTTTCTAAGTCTTTTTTAAGATTGAAAAACCTAAAATCAAGGAGGTAAAAACCGAAGTTAAACTACAATCATCAGATTAGGAAATACAGGAAATATTGTCAATGTTTTACAAAGAGAATGCACTTGTGGAATATGGCATAAAAATTATGACTTGAATTTACTTTGGGCTAGATTTGGCCTCACCTGCCATTACTTATTCCATAACACCGCTTCAACGCTTCTTGACACACTTCTTTTCCTTTGATGTTGTATTTATATTGGTACTTGCCATCAGCCCTTTGTAGTTGGTTTAGGAAGAGATAGTCTAGAATAAAACTCCGCTGTTCCTCTTCGGACTTCTCCCAAAAGAACTTCAAGGAGATTTCGATTTCCTCACTTTTTAAAATCGCCGTAAGGCATTCTTTCATGCAGCATTGTGAATTTTTCGTAAGAATAGAGTTTAAATGTGTACCACTTGTATACTTGGTGCCTTTTTTACTGGCACCTTTATTTGGTATTTTTCGCGGGATATTACTCGATAGTGTTCTCAGGGGCTGTCGGATTATGGCATTGTCTTGGACATCCCGATTGCAAGATTCAGGTCCCTGAAATTGTGAGAAAAGAACATTGTGGTATGGTACAGTCCCAAAATAACTCAACAATTAGTCTCCAACTTTAACACAAATGTAGATTTGCAAAGTTTAAAGGTATCTTTGCCATTATCCTGGCATCGGAATATTCTATGAATTTACATTTTAATCTATCTTTTGTGATACGCAGGCATCTAAAATTCTTGATATATAATCAGACAAGAATCGTTGTGGACACACATCACCATCACTACTCAGGGCATCCCATCTTCCTGCTTTTAATATATGACACTTGCTTTGTGGCTCGCATTGCTAAGACTGATAACATAGCCGGCAAACTATGCTGTCTACCAATCTTGACAAGTGACGGCAATTCATCAAATTGACATGCCTGATGACATGCCTTGCATGGGGTCATCTATCGATCCGGGTAATATTTGTGGCAGGCGTAGCAAACGACGATAGGTTTTTTGGCCCGGTACAGAAAAACTTGCTATTCAGTGTACTTACTTGCTTTTGCCACATCCTCCTTGAAGTCGCAAAACAGGCGGAGGTTGTTGTATAACTTTCTCGTTGCGTTTCTAAATTGAAACATGAGCACTTGACATGAAAACTATGTTAGACGATTAATAGAACTAGCTCTGCAGTTTAGTCAGTTTACCTTCGAATTCCTAACTAAAATGGCCATCGGTTGTATCATCTGATTCATAATTTCAATTTTTCCAAATAAAAGTGCACACCACACAATCCAACTGAGAAAAACTGAGACAAACAGTCGTAAACAGAACTTCATGTTGTTGACAGTACGCGCCAGAACTCAATGCAACTAGACTAATAATGGCACTAACATTCATATTTCCCGCTTAAATGACACCGCTATACTCAAGTATGTTAAGGCCAGGACTTTTGATACAAACGATAAAAAGTTATTTTTTGCCTTAACTAGCTTTATTGATGAGCAAGCATGATCATATTTTGCGTTATGGGATATTTCATTGAACTTAACATTTTAAGGTTTATTTTGTGACTATCGAGGTGTCACGTGACCTATGATGTTACAAATTACCATTTTCAAAATGGGCCAATGGGGAAAAGAGGAAGCGAAACACTTTTTGCTGTTTTAGTACACTATTAATGTGTTCTCTACAAAACTGCCCTCATCGCTGGTCCATCTCTCTTGGTTTAAGAGATATAAGCTAAAGTATGAGGTCACGTGACCTGTTTTCCATATTATCTCTTCATACAAGAGAGGTGGACCAGCGATGAGGGCAGTTTTGTGAAGAAGTCATTAGTAGGATACTAAAACAGCAAAAAAAATTCACCTCCTTTTTTCCCCATTGGCCCATTTTGAAAATTGTAATTTATGACGTCATATGTCACGTGATACGTCGATGGTCACAAAAAATACCTTAAAATGTTAAGATCAATGAAATATCCCATAAGACAAAATATGATCATGCTTGCTCATCATTAAAACTATTTAAGTTAATTTTTCTGTTGAAGCAAAATTCCTTGCCTTAACATACTTGAGTAGTTTATTCGCTGTTTAAGAGACTAGTCCACAAAATTAACCAATCAACCCTGCTTTTAATCACATGATTTGCCACTGAAACAGTGGATATTAAAGAGGACAGTCCTCATGAAAGCCCTATGGGCCAAATGACAAGGGTGGTCATTCACAGACCGAGACGGTAAGTCTAAAAGTCCTCTGTAAAGCAATACCCTTGCTTTATTATCAAAATACCAATTTAAAAACATTAAAATTCACCTAATTGTGAACGCATTTTTGATCCACTCGTTTAACTCCATTAGAAGCCATTTTTTATGATTCTTTTGACGTTACTACAGTTTACTGAAGTGGAGGTGTGCAAACAATCCATCCTTTATTGCTCTTGTACCACGGGAATATTTCTCCCCACCACAAAACATCTTGACCACTTTTAAATGACTTATCATGATTATCTTACGATAACGCCTACATGGAAATTCAAACGTTTAGGAAATATCCGATTTGCGTAATGCCTTTGTTATGTATTTATGGGTCAGGTATAACAAGTCACCACTTCCAACTGACGACAACTGTTTTTTTCTTACAAATGTGACGGTACTCTCGTGAATATACTGCTGACACTACAATTGCTTCTCTCCTTGTTTGATTCGGCGAAAAAATGTATGCTAACTTCGATTCGTTCCTCAAAATTGCTCCTGCTACTCCGGGTTCCACTGCGGGAACATGCGAAAAGAAACATCAACCAACTCCTTATATTACCCCAGCCTTCATGGATACCGTCGAGGACATGAGAGCGAAACTCTTTGAGCTTCAAGGAGGTGATGCCTCAGTAAATGAACCCACAAGCGATGGTAAAATTCTATCCAAATGGAAAAAGAGCATCCAACTGCGATATGGAAGCGTGAACGTGAGTATACATATGCCTAAATATTATTGCAAATAGTGGCAATCAATATATAACAATATTAGAAATGATGAGTAAACGCATAAGGAAGTACCTATATAAGAGAGAGATCCGAGCCTGAAAATCAATTTACAATAGAAAGAATTGTGCTTTAATAATTTGATTTAGCATATGTAGATATATAATCAGAAATATTAAATCTTAGACTGACGTTACCACTTGCAATGGAATCATCTATTTACTATGCACTGCACACTTTTTTAGGACCTGCGAAGGTTTGAGAATATCGCGACCTTAAGCAGGCGCAATTTTGAAATGGTGAGGGAGATCGGTCGGAGAGGGCCTGAATTTAATTCAACAACTGGAAAAATTTCCCAGCATACCTTCAGGTGGATCACACCCTTGACCATGACTGAGGACGAAATCCATGAAAACCTTTGTAAACTTCTCTCCAAAGAAAAAACTGTAGCTCAGCTAAATAAGGTGATGTATGGAATGAAATTATGCAATTATGAAATCCATGTGTGGTGAATTTCCGTATTTCGAGTCGGTTTCTATTTCAAATCCCGGTATTAAAATAAACTTGTTTGCTTTCAAACAGGGAAAAGGGAAGAAGGGTAACGAAGTGATGGACGCCAGTGTAGAACACCACCATCTCTACCAGGTATTCTTAACTGACTTCTGGTGAAAATGACAGGGTTGGCGGAAGCAATAAGTCATTTGGGGGGATGGGCATGGATGGGAGGATGGGGTCAAACAGCCTGTATTGACAATTTTCAGGTCCGTAGCGTGCTTGGTTTAAAAAAGGGGTTGCATTTGCATTCAGTAACAAAGCAAGGTGTGTAGTTAGTTTTTCCGAGTACAAAGCGCAATTGCAATAAATGCGTTTGGAATTGCTTTCAAAATGTAAAATTCCGATGAAAAAATGCCTGGAAAGAGGCGACATAAAGAATGCAAATATGATGCAGAAGATCAGAAATTTTGTGGATGTGTGTGCGTGTTTGTGTCTGCTTCTCACCCCATCAAAATAACGGTACAAAGGGGGGAGGGGGAGCGCTTCCGCAGCCACTGCAAAAAATAGGATAAAAAATAGGGATGCATATTAATATATTTTGTTTGTTACTTCAGCGCGAGAACGAAAGATTACGAAGAGATCTATTGAGGGAACAAGAAACAAAGCGCCTTTTAGAGAAAAACAACAACGAGGTGCTTGAATAGTGTTTGGGATTAAATTGTTTGTATTACCCAAGGAAATCAACTTACATCAAAGATTGCAAATGAAAAATCCGCAGAATATAAGTGGAGGAATGTTAGACGGTACTAATACTAATATTAGAGAGTAACAGTAGCTTGCTTTGAGTAAGACGCAAAAGAAAATATTAAAAATAATGTGTTATCCGGGTCCATTCGTGCCTTGTGGTTTTCTTCTTACATCAGTTCCCGCAAAATTTACAATACAACAATACTGTAGACGTTTGGAATTTGAAAACAAGGATTTTTAGCTCAGTTCTGGTGATTGTGCCTACATAACTGAGTTGACACTCGAGTAACCTTACAGATCTTATGACATGAAATTTATGACCACAAAGTATCTCTTTGCTTTCCCTTTATTTTTTTCCTTTTGTGACCCAACCTTTTTATGTAAAATCAAGTACTCCTCAACTTATGACAATGACTGACCATGGTTTCATGATTTTTAGGTTTCTGCACGGCTAATTCCAAATTCAATAGTACTTTGACTGATTGTGTGTAACTTTCTGCGCACCATTTTACACCTTATTATTTTTTATCGCTGTTCCACGTGTTAATGAAAACCATTTTTCTAGTTCCATAAGTATTAATTTACGCGTTTAACCTTTCTTATGTAGCATCAGGCGAATCTTCGAAGTTTAAAAAAAGAGCTTGAAGATATGAGGGCTGAACACAGTCAGCTCAAGGAAAAAGCTGAGAAGGCAAGTTATATGTGTGTGTTTGTGTGTTCCTTAATGCAACCCTTCTTGTTAGTACTTCTCAAAAGCCCAGTGCCAATAATTATTATGTCCTTCTCAGCCAGAAAGTATGTACGGGAAAGTAAAATCTATTACTACTTTTCAAGGAATTTCGATATAAAAGCACTAAAAGTGCTTACCGGCGTTTATGATTAAGGGAGTTGTTATACATTCTCAGTCATTCTTCTAATTTTACAGCTGCAACATGAACGAAATGAGCTGTGTTATGTCATAGACATGCTCAAAGAGAGGGAACACCAAGAAAGAATAAAAAGCGAACAAGTATGACATATAGGTTGGATAGTAGTTATAGTGGGTTGGCTATTGATGCATGAGTTACCCTAGAAGCAAAGCTACCTTTTGCTTTTTTAGACTACAAAAGAGAAAATTAAAGGGAGGCTTTGTTCGCAGGGTATAATCACATCAGCTTGTTTTCCTTAATTTCTAGTTCCTTCCATTTTCCTTTCCCTTTCTTTTCTATCATTTTTACGACAAAAACTAGTCAGCCATGACTTGCATACATCTATTTCATGTGTAGCGAATTAAATTTCTGGAAGAAGAAGTTAAATCCCTCAAAACAGAGTATTTGGGAAGTCAGTCCTTGGTAAGTAGGTCAATTTTGATAAGAGCCAGTTATGCTTTTTTAACATCTTTTAAATATCCATTATTTCGTTATCCAAGGACACTGCTGACTTAGACGATACCAGTTACATCGCGGATCAACAACGGCAAACAAGGGTATGTAAATTTTGCGACAAAACACTCATATATAACAATAAAAATTTCAAGAACATTTATTTAACTTTGGTATTTTAAAACACAATTATGGGGGAATTAATTACAAAACGACAAGTCTCGACGTTATGTGGCTTCGAACACCATTCTCAAGAGTGTTTGGGTTAGGGATGTGAACAAAGAAATGTCTTGAGGGAGGAAAGCCTTAGTTTTGGTAGCACCCAAATATGAGATTGCTCGATGTTTAATAAGTCTTATGCGAGATTTAATCATACTGTTACAAAATTCCACACATTATCTACAGGAAACAAAGATGCAAACGGCTATAGCTCCAACTTTGGAGGAAGTAGTCCGTCCTAAAGCCCTAAGTACTGTTACAACAACGGAGCAGGTATACTTGTGTTGATACTCACGTCTTTCAGCTATGTGCACTTTTTAATTGAATAGTATGATGTAGGTGTTTGTAGGATGCAATTTGTCCCTGATAGCTGGGATAATTTTTGCCCTCTTCTCCTTGAAAGACACAAAACAGAAGAATCATCCAGGCTACTGTTACTATACACATAAGTAATAGACCAGTTTCGAAATTCGTTTTGCTTAGGCTTCGCAAAATCCCCGTTGAATTCTAAAGTATTTTCTCTGTTCGTTCATTAGCTCCATCCCTTCCATGGGCTGTTTCAAACATTCTATAGCGGAATAAATTTTGCGTAATCGAGGCTAAGCCTGACCAAAAAGGAACTCTAAACTGGAGGATTCATTCGACATGTAAAACACCCTATCCATTGCAAACTCAAACTCGAACTTGTTTTAGCATCTTGTCTACGCTCATGACTATTATATGCTTTCATGTACCTATATGATGACACGAATATTCTTTCTTATAGATAACTTTGTCCTCTGGTACATCCCTTATCATGAATGAAATCGACGAGTTCTCATTTACGAACACTTCAGCAGACTCGTTCAGCCAGAGTCAGATAAAGGTGAGGGTAAAATGGCATTCATATTTATCACCGTGCCCTTGCCTTTGAAGTTTGGTTCAAAAGTGTCAAACATTGTAATTTTACCATTTAATCAGGATTCATCAACTCCAGACAAGAATAATTGTAATGAGGCGGTAAAAGTGGAGGAGACAGAGGTCTTTGGAAATGGGGTAGGAAAGTTGTCACCCACACCTCACCCACATCTATGAAGGGTGTTATGCATGCTTATCTATAAGCACCGTTTATATTTCCATCAATCAGGATTTGTCCACTCCAGACGAGAATGACGCAGGGGTAGAGAAAGAAGAAACAAAGGTCGTTGAAAACGAGGTATGAAATGTGTCAACGAAAGGTCTATGTACGTTGCGCGGTAAATATCTGGAATGACGATGTCGTAAACCGAATACCATGCTTCCAAAAATAGCCCCTTATGAAGATTATCTACACTTGCCACAATTTCGGAACAAAATCAAAGGTGTATGTTTATTGAGGAAGATCAGGCTTAATTATATACACTAGCTGTCCTAACTTATAGATACAAATTAAACATACTTAATATACTAACTAGTGAGGAAACAGTGCATAGACAAGCGAAACAATGATTAGTTTGTTTTTACTAGCAGATATGTGAGAAAACCTCAAGGACCAAGGGCAAACCAGGGTTCGTACAAGCCTTGAAAGTCCTTGAAAATGCTTGAATTCAAAAATAAAAATTCAAGGCCTTGAAAGTGCTTGAATAACAAAGTTGGTGCTTGAATGTACTTGAATGTTCAGCTCTTGAAATTACGATAAATGTTATGAATTTTCCATTGGTATTCTTTGGAAATTCAGCTTTGTTCTCATGATTTTTATGGAAATATAGAACGAAAAAAACTCGAACAGAAACGCGAAATATAGAAATTTTAAGTTGGGATACCTGTGTTCTATTATCACGTGAGTTTTTAGTCATGCGTAGTAGATATTGCCAATACAAAGCTTGTCATTTCTCAGAATTCAAAATGGACCAAGCTGCATTTCCCCTACCAGATGTTGTTCTTTTGGAGATATTTAAACATTTAACAGTTTTTGAGAGGATAGCTGTTGTCACCTTGGTCTGCAAAAAGTGGCATCAATTGATTCACTGTGCAAATTTATGGAATATTGTCGATTTTAATTGGAGGCGATCAGTCACCCTAAAGACATTACAGGATTTTGTGTTTCCATGGACACATTCTGTACTGCTGAACGAATGTTGCTTCTTGAATTGGGATGATATTAATATCGTTTTAAAGAGGTGCAGATGCTTAGAAGAATTGACTTTGTCTTACATAAGCTTCAACGGAACTTGTACCATATGTTTAACTGATCTAAATATACGATTCTTGCGCTACCTTGATGTGAGTAATTGCGTACTAGCTGACTCTCTATATGAACTGGTCGCATCAACTTGTGAAGTCTTGAACATATTTCTTCTCCAGTGTTCAACAGGTATATCAGAAAATACTTTTAAAGACTCACAATTCAAACAGCACAGAAATATAAAAGTAGTAGATGTAGCTCATGTACCAGAAGCTCTATCTTTGTCATGCATTTTAGAAATGCTCAAATACAATAATAACACTGTCTTGCTGGACATTCGTGGTCACCAGTTAATGGATCATGAGATCGAATTCATTGCCACAGCTACTTTGAATGGCCCAGAGAGAATTGTAGAAGTTGAGGACTATTGTCATCTGTTATACTGAAAATCTTCTTTTCAGATATGTTTGCTTGTATTGTTTGAATTATCCTAATAAAAGCGAAATATTTAGTTAAACAAACTCTTATAATTTCAACGATGACAAATTTGGGGTTTCTGTGTAAGGTTATGATGTGCATAGCCTGGGGAGAGTAGCTGGGACAAAATGGCGTCACTTTGAGCTTCGACAGGTCGTGTCCATTTACATAAGAATAAACCAATAGGGAAGTGTAAATTTAATGATGCGTGGTTGGTAAAGGATTGTTGGCGCCCTTGGCTGCTTAAGGTATCGCAAGATATTTTTTTGGCGCGATGTCGTGTCTGCATGAAATCTTTTAGTATTTCAAGCATGGGAGAGTCTGCTTTAACAAGCCATTCCAAGTCAGCAGCACACGTTAAAGCCATGGGCAATTTAGAAGCATGTAAGTTTTTTGTTAATTGTCTATAATATTGCAAACATTTCAATATTGATATATTTTCGATACAGACTTCTCATTGAATTATGAATTTTCATATAATTAACCAAAAACTAGTTTCCTTAGTTGTCATTCATTCTTGCCTAATCAATGGTATATTTTTTCGTTGGTCATTTGTATTTTTGCTGCATTTATGTTTACAGCAACATCAATAAGCAGTTTCTTTGCCCAGCAAAAAAACAAATCTTCAACAAATCCAACTGGAGATACCTCTACAACTCAGGGAAGTTCATGTACAGTTCAGATGAATTCAGGCCAAAGCAAACCGAAGTCAAGTTTAGATTCTTTTGTTACCAAGGATGATACATTAAAAGCAGAGGTTTTATGGTGTTTGAAGATGTCTGCATCGCATTGGTCCTACCATTCTTGTCAAAATAATAGTATGTGATTTGTGCTTGTATTTTGATTGTATATATGTAGATATTAAATGATGTGTAACTCCTTTTTAGGCCTCCTATTTGAAAGAATGTTTCCTGATAGTGCTATCGCAAAGGCATTTCAATGTGGTGAGAAGAAAGCATCTTATATGACAAACTATGGCCTAGCTCCATACTTCCATCAGTGCCTCACAGAAAGGATAACAGAAAATGAAGATGGCTATGTATTGCTTTTTGATGAAAGCTTAAATCAAAAAAATCAGAAAAAACAGTTAGATGCCTATGTCAGATTTTGGAATACCGATAATGTTGAAACAAGGTACTTTGGCTCAGAGTGTATGGGACATGCCACAGCTAATGATCTTCTAAGAGATTTGAACAATTTAACAGATACTCTTCCAAGACGAGGAGTACTACAAGTTTCAATGGATGGTCCAGCAGTGAACTGGAAATTTTTCAAAGCATTTGAAGAAAACATGGCTCTTGAAAATAACATACACCTAATCAACATAGGAAGCTGTGGACTACATGTCATCCATGGTGCCTATAAAAGGGGAATTGAGACCACAAGCTGGGCCCTAGCAGACACTTTAACTAGCTTTTACAAACTTTTCAAGGATTCCCCTGCACGAAGAGATGACTTAGAGAAGCTTTTGGGTGAAGTTCCATCTATGCCTTTGAAATTTTGTAAAACACGATGGGTGGAAAATAGCAATGTTTTACAGAGAGCCTTAGAAGTCCTACCCAATTTAAAAGAATTTGTAAAAGCTGTTGATGAAAGAAATTCCAAGCCAGATTGTAAGTCATATCAAACGACCAGGGAAGCGTGCAGAGATAAGTTGATTGAAGCAAAGCTTCAGTTTGCTTTATCAGTTGCAAATGAAGTCACACCTTTCCTTTTGCGTTACCAAACAGATCAGCCTATGGTTCCATTCTTATCTACAGATGTATTCAACCTACTAAAAAGTCTTTTATCGCGATATTGCAAGGAGGAACAAATTCAGCTTTTGACAACTGCAGAAAAGATGGCGAAGTTTGATGTAAATGACGACTCACTACATCAAAGTGAGCGTAGTAAGATTGACATTGGTTTTAGTACAGAAAGGGCCTTACGTAAGTCACAAACAAGTGATCTGCAAAAGATGGAGTTCCGTTTAAGCTGCAAGAACTGCCTCGTTGCTATATGTAAGAAGATTTTAGAGAAAGCGCCTCTCAAATACCCTTTTACCCGCCATGCAGCATGTCTTGATCCACGAAGAATGATAACCTCACCAAGTAACATTAAAAAGCAACTTCAAAGGTTACTTGGTTGTCTTGTCGACTTAAAACGCATTAAAGAGAATGAATGTGATAATATCAAGTGGCAATACAATAGTTTTATTAATGACGTTGTAGCATCAAACACATCAAAGTTCAAAGACTATGATATCAGCAAAGAGCGTTGAGATGTCTTTTACTATAGTTTCTTCAATGGTAAACAAGAATATGCCAAAATTTGGAAAGTGGTCAAATTGGTATTGTTGATTTCACATGGTCAGGCTTCAGTGGAGAGAGGGTTTTCAATTAATCGATGCATAGAAGTGGAAAACCTCTCAGAAAAAGGCTATGTGTCACAAAGGGTTATCTGTGATCACATTCGCTCAGTTGGTGGAATCCAAAATGTTGTGGTAAATAAAGAGCTTTTAAAGTCAGCAGCAGCATCCAGATCTCGTTATGAGAGTTATCTAAGAGAACTACAAAAGGAGAAGGCAGAAGGAGAGGTGAACAGGAAGCGTAAATGTTTGGAAGATGAATTAGAGGCCCTTCGGGCAAAGCGCAAGCGACTGAGTGTTGATCAAGCCAGCCTTGAAGAAAATTCGAGGAAGAGTTCTCTTGAAGCAGAAAGAAAGGGAAAGCTGGAAATTCTCTCTGCAGCAAATGCTTTGTGGGCTAAAGCTGAAAGCAAGAAACTTCAGATTATAAAGCAGGTTGATGATGAGATTAAGAAGAAAGCGTCCGAGTTAAGAGCCATTTGACATTTACGATGAACTATAGTTTTATGTTAGAGTAATACACTTAGAAAGTGTACCTACTGTAGATATGACAGTTGATTAGAAAATGAATAAGTTGAGTTTAACTAAAACCTTTTCAAAATAGTCCTTATATTTTGTAAGATTGGACCTTGAAAGTGCTGAAAAGTCCTTGAATTTGAACATCCCTTTTCTTGTACGAACCCTGGCAAACGTACTCGGCATGAACAACCAACCACACATAAATCAATAGTAAGTCATATCCCCATTTCAAGTTAAAAGAACTTCACATTTGATTGTAAATCACAATCTGAAGCAAATGTACCGACATGATCGACAGAAATTCTAAAAAGTATAATATATACTATGAAAGATACAAGACCCTTTGAAAGGGTATGGCCGTACGATTTTTGATCCCAAAGAGGTTAAACTACATCTCCCGCGAAAACTCTGCTCTAAACGGTTTATTTTTTACTTTCAATTTTTTATTATCATAATCCACAAAAGTTTCCCATCACGTGGATACAAAAAAAAACTTCAAGTAAACAACAAGCACTCTCTCAGCTTTACTTTTTGAAAAATGACTTTGAATTCTGAAATTGCAAACTTAATATTGAAGCCTTGAAATATGCAAACATGACTAACCATATTTTGACCCCCAAAAATATGACGAGCATAACCCCCCGACACTTAACATCGGACTGCCGGCCTGGGCTTACACTCGACTATTCTTCTTTGAAGGAAAAGCTTTTGAAACCAACAAAAAGACAAGCTCCAGATGTTGAGGTATGAATTAGAAAGTACAATCGAAACTGTTATAATGATTTTATCACATTCCTCTGTCTTGAACTTATTATTAATTTCCTGGCAGACTGGTTTCATAGCAGTCGGCTATACAGCGCCAAAGCCGAAGCCTCCTGCCTTTTACCTGGGAAAACTAGAAAATGAAGGGAGCAATGGCACTCTTGAAGTGCGATTTCTGCAGAAGGTGAAAGGAGGGGAGGATCAGTTCCAATGGCCAAAGAGAAATATAATCGAGGAAGTATATCCACACCAGGTTTTTGCACGAGATGTAAAAGCCACTGTCAAACACGGGAATTTCTCGTTTGACATGGAAAACCTGGAACAGGAATTCCAGTGCTGCATTAAAAAACTTGTTGTTATTGAACGACATTCAAAGGTAAATAATAGTAACTTATATTAGGCTGTGTACTTTGCAACAAAACCTAATGGTGCTGATTTGGCCATACAGTTTCACTATAAAAACGGAGTACGAGTAGAACAACAATTTTTATTGATCGAATATTTCGACTGCACATACCTGACAAAGTAGTGATTGTTCTTGTTCGTTAATTTATGTTTGGTTTCAAAGCCTCTGATATTTCACGTTTCCAGTTTTGAGTACATGGAAGTTGTTTTTGATCACTGGCATATATCCGCTGCTTTTGATGCGTTTATGAAAGTGAACATTTATCAGTTGTCTTTTCCGCTGTGCTCATTTATCCTCTCTTGTAATTGTATTACGGTCTCATACATTATGTTGTAGTTCGTGTTCAAGCTTATGTACGTTGTATTCTACAGGTAGAGGCGGTTTGGAATGATCTTTCCGCACCTTACACAAAGATTGGTCAGGTCTGCTGGAAAGACATAAAAACGTTACAGAAGGAGATGCCCATTCCTCATGAGATGAATATGATTGACCTGATGAAAAATACAAATTGGAAAATGGGCTATCTTAACGATGAGGTAGGCCACAAGCATTCTTAATTAATATTGTGTTTGTGTGTGCGTGTGTGTGTTTTTCGGCGATCAAACGAAGGCACAAAACTTGCATTGACTTGCACCTCCTTGCGTTCTCGTTTGATCTGGGCCTAATGTTGCAATCAAAAAAGCAGTCTACATTTGGAATAATGGTTTTTAAAATTGGGCTGAAAAACTAGTTATTGATCGGCAAAGGTAATACTCATTGATAAATATCAGATGCAAACAACTACCAATAACTGAATAATTCACAATAAAATAGTTGACTTTACTTCCTTGTTATAGGTAATTGATGAATATATGTGCCTGTTGGAGAGAACCGCAAATAAAATGGTAAGTACCTGTGAGAACTTTCTGTGAGGCTGCAATTTTGAACTGCACTCGAGAATAACAACGTTACATTCTAGGGGACACGAGTTGTAACGGCTAACACAAAATTCTATCAGCGGATACTCAAGTCGAAACCCTGGAGCTGCAGAAAGGTAAATTCATGTAAATCTTACACTTCGTTGGTGATCAAACCAAACTGAGTAGCAATTGTGCCACTGTTCCTTCTTTCGACAGACTAAGATTTCGAAGTTCGAGAAGCTTATTTTTCCAAGCCAGTTCATAGAAAACCACTGGAGTATTGGGGTAAGTAACGTGCGCTTCAACATTTTCATTACCTCAAGCTCTCAAGTGCATTCCGTTGGAGTTTGCAATGATGATTATGGATGGTCCTCAAACTCAAGGTGCTTATTTATGGTTCATTACGCTGACAATTTCTTAGGTTGGCAAAACTAATGGAGTACGTGGAGACTTGCCAAAAAGGTTAAACTAGTAAATACTATCTACTGACGATGTATTTCAATTCCATCACATGCCATTAGGTTGTCGACCTTGTAAGAGGTACAATTGCGATTGTTGATCCCCTTGGAAAAACGTTAAAAACACCTTACCAAATTATAAGGTATGGATTTGATGAAGTTGCTGATATTGTTTGTTTCTTTGCTTGTTTGTTTGGGTCAAATTATCCCTTTCATATGGCTAAAATGCGTAATGACTGTCATTGTCCTTTGGCTTTCAGAAAGTTCCTTGTGGGAGAAAAGTTGGAGATAGAGTGGAAAGAAGAGAAGATTGAACACCCACTGCAACAGGATGCAGTTAGCTGTGGTGTGTACGTTCTCAAGGTAAGAAAACCTTCAAAATAAAATCATGCAGAGACCCATCTCCTGCGGTTCTCCTCTCTACCAATTTTTCCATTCCTTTTTCCATTTTATAGAGCAGCCAGAGTATATTTGTGTCACAATAAAAAGGGAATTATACATTATCTACCCCTTTACAGATAGCAGAGTGCATTATGCTTCTTTCAGGAGAAATGAATTTTAATAAGGTATGATCTTATACCATGTAACAACAATAATAAAAATATATATTTATCTTTACTGAAGAGAGAAGAAGAAACGACAAATTTTATTTTGCATATTCCGTTTTCTTTGCAGGAAGACATCGATGAATATCGCTACATAATTGCAGAGCGAGTAATGGACGGAAAATACTGAATGGGGCTTGACATGGATTGCCAAATAATGTGTATTACTATATAAACTTTAATGAAATACCAAGTGATCTCTCGGGCGAAAAAGTGATATCTTCACATGTTACTTCAAATGTGAAAATAACACGTAACCATGGATACTCTTTGCATAATTTTGCTATTTTGGGTTATTTTGCTATTTTTGTATTTCATTTGAGTTTATATAATAAACAGAGCGTTACATGGGCGCGCGGAGATACGGATTTTATATTCTCATGTTCAATTGCTATATCAATCGAACCAAGAGACCACAATACTCGAATATAAAATACGTATCTCCGTGCGCCCTTATAATATCTTCTACGTATTAGACTCCGTATCTAATGTTTTTTGTTGTTGATCAACTGGTACGGACAAAATAGTCATTTTTTTCGTTAACGGGCGAATGAAAATCACGCTAACTGTAAATGAAAGTATAGGTCAATTCTACTCGCTGATAAATGAAATTCAAGAACAATTAAGAAATCAATAACCCCGGGGCAACTCCATTGTAAACGTCGTGTATGCTCGTCATATCTCTCAGGGATAAAAATCAGCGCTCTGACAGCTTTGAAGTCGACATGTAAGTTCAAAATGTCCTTCAAAAAAGGAATGGAAAACAGAAGTAATGCAGTGGGAATTGAAGGCAAATCAAATCTCTCATCTCTCGATAATTATTATGTTGACTTTTCTAGCGTCAACCAAATAAGGAACAGTGACCAGTAAATAAACGTTCTGGACAGGTATGGGTCGATACAAACTGCGAGGTGTGCGAGCCATACCTCATGATGCGAGGCACCCTGCGAGCCATTATTAAAATAACTAACTACAAAATACTATTATAAACGTTAACGTTTTGGTGCGAAAAATATAGAAATCGAAAAACAAAATATATATCAGAATGAACATGCATTTTCTCCTTTAGTACTCCCTTGCCATTTCATTTTAAAATAGCTAACACGTTGGCATTGAATGAGGTTAACTGGGGTTACTATGGGGGTCTTACTATGAATAATGTGCCGAGTAAAAACTGAGCTTTTCGTGAATTTTTGAATTTGGTGAATTTGGTTATTCGTAGCCTGCGTGCAGCCGTTTATTTACCCGTAATAAACGTCTGCGAAACAACGCCAGAAATCCTGTTCTCTGTGACACGAAATAAGAAGCGATTTCTAATTGGCTCTTGCAAAGATCAATTCTTACATGAACTCTGATTGGTCGACGGCTCGTTATAATCTCTTCCGGTTGCAATGTCAACGGTTTAGTTTTCAATATGGCGTCGTTATTGTCAAAGTCTTTCAGCAAGGAGCGATAGAAAAGTGCGTTTAAAGCAGTTGAAACTCAATTCGAAATTGAAAGCTTGCTAGATGATCAAAAAGAAAGTCTTTGTATGTTCATTGAGAAGGGAAATGTCTTTGTAAATCTACCCACCGGGTGTGGAAAATCATTAATTTTTCAATGCCTGCCAATCGTAGCAGATATTCTCTTTGAGAGACCACGAGGCTCAAGTGTTATGGTTGTAAACTCGCCTCTAAAAGTGTTGATGACGGACCAAGTAGAAAAGCTTCAAAATCTTGGCATTCCAGGTATAGCTTAGCTATCACTGATCAGCACGCTCCTTGCTGAAAAGACTTTGACAATAACGACGCCATATTGAAAACTAAACCGTTGACATCGCAACCGGAAGAGATTAGAACGAGCCGTCGACCAATCAGAGTTCATGTAAGAATTGATCTGTGCGAGAGCCAATAAGAAATCGCTTCTTATTTCGTGTCACAGAGAACAGGATTTCTGGCGTTGTTTCGCAGACGTTTATTACGGGTAAATAAACGGCTGCACGCAGGCTAGTTATTCGCTTCCGCCCACCAGAACAAAACATCCAAAAACTCACTACTAAAAACTCCTAAAATCCTACAAAATGACCAAATACGATCTTTAGATGTGAACAGTTGTTCGTATTTAATAGTGATTTTTATTTTTGATTGACAGAAGTAAAATCGCATATTTGCGGTTGGTATTTGAAAGCCAGAGTTCGCAGATACAATACCGAAAACCGCAGTAAGAGCTGCTTATGGTTCGAAGAGCGCCGCATATTTGACCTCAAGAAATGTCACCAAAACATTTTAAACGTTCATTGATATTTCCTCGTTCATTGGATATTTTGAACACCGAACATATTGCTCGGCATAGTAATATGTTGCAATCTGAAATTATAACTGAGTCTACGTTTCTTAGCATAATGGTCTTTTAGGTCAATTGATACGTGTCAGAAAGTATCAATGCAATCATGTGTAAATATGTTGAAAACTTCATCTGACTGTTGCTCCCTTCCAAACATTTTCTCGTTCATTGGATATTTTGAATATTGCTCGGCCTACTAATGTGTGTCAAAATGTGCAATTATAACAAAACGGATAAGTCATCTCAAAATAGTAAAATCTGATTACCCGACGAATGTGTATATTTATGCTCTGAATGTGTTATCCCTAGTTGTACAATTTCTGCCTGGTGTTTGTTATGGAATAAAAACTATCCAGAATTTCTTCTGGGATATTTTTCATGCGACCTTTGTGCGGATAGTGAGGAAGATTTTAATGTTCCTTTTTGATTATTTAAACTTTGGTCGGACAACTGACAATGTCATTTGGCGCCCTTGGACCCCTTTGATCTGTAAGCGTCTTTGACAGAAAAATCACAAATTGGCCTAAATTAGATTTCGCCGTAGATCGCTACTGAAGATATACTTTATCCAAATGAATCAGTTTCGATATGACTAGGGAGCCAATTATGTGAAGGCGAGTTACCCCTGTTAGGCGGAATAACCCTTTTGTTACACAAAGCAAAAGAGTTATCCCGGCTTCAAGGAACAACTTACTTCCATATAAACAGCCTCTAATACACCAAGATCACCTTTAGTCAGTATGTGTAATATTGAACGTGTCTTTGTCGACATGCCAAGAAGCACGAGGTCATAGCAAAAATGCATAGCCGGCCAGTCAGGTAGAAAATCTTGAAATTATTGGATTACATTGGTAACGCGGCGGGAAAATATCTAGGTTGCTCGTCATATACGTGAAGCTTGCAAATAACTAAGTCTAAGTGATTTCAATAAACCCGTTCAATATTGTATTGCGTACATTCTAGTCATTATTAATTCTTTCCTCTGATGATTCTTTGGTGTCAACACTGGGGCAGAACAAGGAAACGTTTAAGGAGACTACACGTGATGCTACCTCTGGGAGTATAGTATTACACAGAAATTTACAAGTGGGCGGTAAAAACTCGCGCCAAGAATATTATATTCGATTACCGTAGTTCGCCATGCCGTAGCTTGTTATTTGGTCGCGATCTAGAATACCATGGATCAAGACGTTAAATGAACCGAAAAGTAGGAAACGGTGAGTAAAAAGCAACTGTATGAATATCATAGCGATACCAAGAACAGCAAAGTGATCTTTGGGGATGAAATTTGCTTGTAGTGGCTTGGTCAAGTTAATGCGCCGTGACCTCTTGAGGCGCTCATTAACAAGACTGTGCGAGCGATTTACGCTTGCTGACAGTCGGCCGAGACCTCGACCGGCACACCATTATTAAAACTCTAGAGACCAAAACTTTCAAACTGACAACTTTGAGGTTGTTCAAAATACTGCACAGCCACTTTTTAATATTTCAAGATTACACTCAATTGGCAGTGATCACGTCGAACACGTATAAACAATCGCGAAAACACAATCACCAGATACTTCGCTCACCTACATTTTTTGACCTGGTATTTAAAGTGAATAAAATGCATCGTCAAGTAAATTCAAAGAATTGTAATGGTCATGAAGGTTATGTCAATGTGGAATAAATTTTTTCTGTTCGATCTTGACTTTGCGATTAGAGAAACGTGACAGATGGGTGAAGTGCGAGGACGATGACGTTTAGCTAACGGATGATCAGCTTTTTTAATTGGTCTAACGTGCGGATAGTCCTCGATGTAAGAACTTGCATTCAGGACACCTAGCTCTCGTAGAAAATGTACACGTAGAAATGAAGTTTTATGTATTGAACGAAAATCACAGTGCAACGCCAAACGTTTAATTGCATTTCATTCAAGTTTAGTTGTGATGGTTCCCAGGTTAAGTTTTTAATAAGCAGCAACTCTTTTCTTTTGATGATTACCCTGTAGAGCTGAAGAGAGACAAGTGAGGAACTCAATGCAAATAATACAAAGTGACAAACTTCTATTGTAGTTCGACGGATTTTGTAAAAGTTGATAGAAGAACCGCATTTTTGGTTGCACTCATGCAATAATTGTGTTGTCATCAAAAGCTATTAACGATGACATGTGTTAACCAGACAAACGAAATTTCATTGGCTAACACAGAGAACAGTCCACGGCTTATCAGAGTATGATTTCACGGTCTGTTGAAAACTTGTTCTCATTGGTCTAGCGTGAGAATTGTCCTCTGAGTACGAAACTGTGATTGGATAACACCCAGGACAGTCCCGTTCATTAGATATCGGACTCAAAATATATTTGCTTGCTTGAACAATATTTCAAAGTACACTTTTAGGCTTTTTGCGGCCATTTTGCACTTTGAAAGAAATGCATTTTGTTGAGGCCGTTTCATTTCATCGTAAAGTAATTCTTTATGTATTTTCCTGGTGAGTGCCAAAATGGAAAACCCAAAATGACACTTTAACTTTGCATTATTCGAAAAACCAAATAAATTAAATGAAATACATTGAGGATTTTAAGCTAGTGTATAACCGGGAGTTTGGAACATGTTCTGTCATCCATAGCTATTAATGGTGACATGTATTAACCAGACAAACGTGATTTCATTGGCTAACACAGAGAACAGTCCACGGCTTATCAGAGTTATGATTTCACGGTCTGATGATCATGTACTCTCATAGGTCTATCTTGTGGACAGTCCTCTGAGTATCAACTTGTGATTGGATAACACCGAGGACAGTCCTCAAGGTCTAAAAGCCTTGATTTAAAACCTTCTCTCATTGGTCAAACTTGTGGACTGTCCTAGACAGAGGTCAGACTGATTGTATTTTCCACTTTAAAATGGGGTTTTCCACTTTAAAATGGTGCAGCGTTGTCAGTATTTCCCATTTCAGTGGGAGGATGTTAGGGGACCTCAGCGCATGTTCAGGGGCTATATACATGCTTATGTCAAATCTACAAAATTGTATCTTGGCCTTCATTGCTGATTGTTGCCAATCAAGCTACTTTTAGCTTTGCAGTTTGTTGTGATTGCTGATCATTGCAAATCATTTGCCTTTGTCCCACCAAGCTCTGCCCTGACCTTGGGAGGGCTACCAGGTAGGTATAGCTCCAGTGTTTGCTCAGTGTGATGGGTGTGAGGTGGTGGACTGTGGCAGGGTTGCCATGGTGACCTCCCAGAGGGACCTGGATGGGCAATGCAGGTCCCCGTTTCTGCACCCAACCCTAAGCTCATCTAATGGTGATGAGTTTAAAATCTGTCACATTTGTTGCAGTGATTCCCAATATAATAATATAAACAGACACCCACCTCTGGAAATCCATGAAGAAAGAGCATGAGAGGTTTACTTTCATCCCCCTTTGAAACACAGTGGATTTTGATGTTAGAGGCAGTCCTGACATAACTGTGTTCTCCACATGCATTATCTGTTAGACAGGCTGGGGCTGAAAGGTTAAAAAAAATAAGTTTTAAACTTATACTGGCCACAAACATGCAGAATAATTTAGTACATTCTTTACAGCCATTTTTGAAATTATGCAAACTCATGCATTGAAAAAGGTGGCCATTGGAATTTGGTTATTCACTTCCATCAATCAAATTTATACCAAAATCATATTTAGCTTTTAAAGGTTGTTTAAAGATCATATTTAATATGTCATTTCCATGTTTTTAGGGATCTCTATAAGTATTTTTGGGGTTGTTTGTTTGAAGTGGGCGGAGGTGAAAAACCAAATTGCAACAGACTGTTTGGAGGTCAGAGTTCCCATTATTTCAAAAATGCTATAATTGACAAGTAGGTGTTTTGGGGATACGTTTGCTGTAGCTGTGTGCAGGTCTGTCTGCTACATGTATCTACTAGTTTAATGTAATTAGGGTAATAATTAAATGAATCATTTGCAGATTTTGGAAAATGATGGAGTATTCATTCTTCTTTTTCATAAACTGACAATAATACATCAAAATCTGTAAAGGCACTCTTTAGAGCAGATTTCGTATGAGTGTGAAATGGACCTGCCGTGCTGTGACCGTGTCAGTGCTGTGTAATATTCGAAATTCCTGCCCTACAACTGTGCCGTGACCATGCCGTGCCATTTTCACAGTCATACGAAATCTACTCTATGCATGCATGAGGCAATTTTTTTTAGACTTGGGGCCAATTGTTCAAAAGACGATTAGCATTAACCCAGGATTAACTGAAAGAAACCCAGGATTGATTGAAGAAAACCATTCATTTTAACCCAGGATTAGCATTAATCATCCTTCAAACAACAGGGCCTTGCAATGCAAAGTTGACAGAAGCAGCCAGATTGCAAGTTGCTGGCGAGATTGTCAGATGTTTGCAGCTCTCTAACTTTCCCACTTTTCCCTCCAGATTCGATCAGTAAAGACGAGCTGATGATACGTGGACGAGCTTCAATGGGGACGAGTTAAGGAGGGGAGAAGGGAGAGGAAAAGTAGGGACTGCAGACAACACACTAAGACTTGAGATATAAAGTGCTTGTTTTAAGGAAATATATTTCGAGATATAAGCTTAAGCTTAAGTTAGTGCTTGAAGGAAATCACAAATATGAAATTCTATAAGAGCTTAAGAACTTAAGCTTAAGGCTTAAGTTAATTGTCAGAATCTTGAGGCTAATAGATTTTTATCATCCCACAAAGAGTCAGGAACCTTGACCCGCTCTCGAACAATCGTCCCGTATAATTGCCCGGAGCGATTTAATTTGTCCTCTAGTCCTGAGAGCTCAGGCAAAATGCAGGCCAAAGTCCAAAGTTGCAAAGAGCATGCAATCAGTCATGTCATATTTTTTTACAAAGAAGTGAAATATTCGTACTTACCGGATCGTTGAACTTTCCTGAATATCTTAGGATTGAAAATGAAACTGATAGCAACCCTAAGAAAGGCCATGAAAGCAAAGAAAAGTCCAATTGTAAAAGCGATCAGCCTTTCAAAACCCATTGTTTTGTTGCTCCCGTAGTGAGTCAGGCCGTCCCAAGGAACAGAGCCTAGTCAACGGCGCGCAAGGCATGATGGTTAATTAGGTTTATGTTCTGGACCCTGGACTTCTGTGCACTTTTTTCAGTGGTCATTTATAAAAGCGCACTCAGGCAATGGAAATTAAAATTTATGAACCCGGACTTTTGCTTATACAAAACATATTCGCTTTTGGAACGATTACATAAACACATGGAGCGCACGTTATTTTCAATTTCTATGATTTTACTGGCAAGTTTAATACGGGTGCGCGCTTTCCCTTAATTTTTCAGGAGCTAATTTTTCAAGAAAGACCGAGCTGTTTCGCGTAGTGATTTCTTCCCCTGTCCACAAAACTGAATCTTAGCGCGTAAAATATCATTTCATTAAAATAGCCCGAGAACGAGTAGGAGATAGAGTGGATCAGTACTGATTTCGTACAACTTTGAAGAAGGCATGGTAACTATAAGGACTAGGGTCCCTGAGGATGTATCGTACATTGATATCCGTCTTAGAATGTTTCGATACAAATTCCTAGATTGTATTTCAAAACCTTCAATTGTGGAAAAGGTTCAAAAGAAGCTGAGCTTAGCCATTTAATTCTCGTATTATCTATTATTATCTATACTGGCATCCTTTAGGAATTATAAATTGTACGCCACGCCCATTGCAAAAAACGACTTTTTATCTTTTTTTACATGAAAACTACTTTATTACAATAATTTCTGTGGATTGCAGGTCTAGAAGTCAAACTAGAGTTATACGCAGATCATTGGCAAATCGGTATAAACAAGAGCAGTGTATTTGAAAGGTTTCCTTTTTCTTTTTCATATGTGAATCCCCCTCAGGTCCCCGACATATTAGTACACATGAAAACTACTTCATTACAATAATTTCTGCTGATTGAAGGACTAGTCAAACTAGAGATCAATGGCAAATTATATCAGTATAAATGGGAGCACTGTCTTCTTTTTTCTTTTCGCCCATCATAATTGTAACTGCTTCAATTCTTGCTGACGAATTCACGGATGTAGCTGTTGACGAGATCTGGCTCATCTTGCTGAACCCAGTGGCTTGCACCAACTATTTTCCTGGAAAAAAAAACATCGTATAATGAGCTCCAACACCACTCTTATCTCTGATAAAATATGGATGCGCCAGACTAATAAGGAAATGCTAAATACTTGCAAACTAGACGCACACGTGCGTTCACTCGTGCCCTGGAAGCCCCCTTATAGGAGAGGCTTCAATGACCAGCCCCGTTCGTACTCTTTCCCGAGCCGTTTCACGCATTCTTCACTTAACCATAACATAATAAAGACCTTTTTTGACCTTTTTAAAGAATATCTGATTAGTCAATTTGTCTGTCAGCAGCTATTAGTCGACATGCAAAATATTACCAGCGAATATACCAGTTTATTCAACTTTTTATTTCACTATATGTCTCAATTGTTTGCTGTAAAGACTTCTACAACGGCGTTTTTAACAAAATAACAAATCGTGAATATTTTCGTTCATGTTTCGGATGTTTTAAATAATAAAAGACGTTACGTGACCAACAAGGTCAATGGAAGCTATCCGTTCCATGCAATGGTCTGCTTTAGAATTCCGTATTAAAATTCAGTACAAAAACCTCTCAAGATCTCTTGAATGCTTGAATGAGGAATACAATTGACTTGCTTCTACGTATGTTCGTTTAGCAACATGTAGGATGAGAAATTCGTAGATTCACAGCTCATAGGAAATACTCAGTTTATCCATGTTTATCGCGAGGGTTCTCTTTCAAGTACTCCATTTAGAGTTCGATATTTGGTCAAAGTATTGGAGATGAAGCTCAAAATTACAGCCCATTCTGAAGCTCTTATAAGTATATAGGTATATCTCGAGTTAAAAGCTCCAAATTACATTGTTCTACTGCAGGAAAAGCCTGTCTCTGAAAGCTATTTTCTTTATAGTCGGCCATCTTGCATTCCTAAAGTTCCTGGCTTGCGTTCGCTGTCGCTCAAAGGTGATGAATGAAGGGCATTGTTTTTACGTTCTTAACCAATCAGAGGTCCCTCAGGACGAACAGAGGAAAAAAAAAAAAAAAAAAAAAAAACATTTGCAGTTTATAACTCGTTCCCGGCCTAAAGGCCTGGGCACGAGTAATAAATACATTTTTGAGTCTCCCCAACATTACGGTACCACGGGCACCAGAAAAGACGGAATTTCAACCTTAAGACTATTCAAATCTGTGGTCATCTTACTTAAATATAAAGAAAGCGGAGACGTATGTACGAAGCTTTCTTTCCGTGTACCATTCTTCTTTTTGGCGTTAAGGGAGGTGGGGCAGTGGACACATTCTTATCACTAATAAGAATCGCCTTGAGGACAATTCATACGAGACCAAGTAAGACCCCCTCCCCCTTACATAACACGAGCCATAAATAAGACGCAAACCTTTCTGTATAAACTGCACTTTTATAGTCAAACACGCGCTTTATCGAGGAACAGCTCCAATCCACGCCTAAGTCGTACCAAAGGACGTGTCTTAGATTAGACGGTGGTTATGCTCTTCGATCGCGTCTTATTTTCACTGGTATAAATGACCCTATCACTGCATGCCCAATTGTTTCATTCTGCTTGTCGGTGGGAAATGAAGTGGGGCAGTGGACACATTTCTATTGCTTGAGATCGTACCTGATTGTTAAGTCCTCAACGTACTGGTCAAGTTCATCTAACAAACCTTCACCTAGAGCACCATCACTTGTGCCCTAAAGAAACGAGAAAGACCAATCATCATCATCATACATCATCATCATTATCGCAAACATCATTAGCATGACCAACTACGAGCTGCAGTTTATTTCAACACTGATATGACATACCCAAATAACCAAGACTGGAGCAGTGATTTTCTTGGCCATAGGCCTCAATGGAGGCTTAAAAATGAAAAGATTCCTGTAGTAGTTCAAGGGTGGGGTTAGGGCTCCTGGTTTTCCAAATGTGTACTTCATTGCTTCTATGTCTTCATCAGTGACTCTCTCTGGATTCTTCAGTCGCATGTTCTATTTTTAGTGAAAATGTTACAAAGTTATGAGTCCTATGAATATTGATTTGATGAATAAATCCTAATTGAATTTAAGAGGATTCAAAATAAATACATACACTCTTCCTTGACTTTAACATTGTATTGAATACTTCCATGTCATTGACTTGCAACATTAGTTCTGGTACATACGGCACTTGGAAGTACATAACATACTGCAAATATAATTAGCGTGTTATTACCATTTATATAATAATTGGCATATTACGCGCGCTCTGATTGGTCGAACAACCACGTGTGATTAGAGTACACACACATAGATGGCGTCATCGAATCTTACGCGCGCTCTGATTGGTTGGAATGTTTCGTTAAATATTATATAAAACAGATAGATTCCATTTTTCCGTGCGTCTGTACTCTAATCGATGCACAGATGACGTCAAAATGTGGTGAGAACAAAAAAGTACGCCACAAGACGAAATGGAATCTATTTGTTAACTTCACCACCACCACCACCACCATCATCATCACTACAACCTATTATACTATACCATACTGTACTTGAAAGCAACTCTGGGATCCACCCCATCAACAATCAAATGACCTGTCTCTAAGGGCCCATTCACATGAGGGATAACGCTGTTTTCTTTTCTCTCGGGACACAGAGTTGTCCCTACTACCGGGGCGGATCCAGCATTTTGCAAAGGGGGTGTCCCAAATAGGCTTCTTGAGGGATGACGTCACATCGAAGATGGCGACCTTCTAACAATGGAATCTGATGACGTCATCTCACAAGAAGCCTATAAAAATAATTAAATAGGTCACGGGGGGGGGGGGAGGGGGGGCATCTGGTGCCGCTATGGAAACACCCCCTGGATCCGCCCCTGACCAGGGATAACTCGCCTTCATGTGAATAAGCCCTGAGCAAAAAAAAAAAAGGATGTTTTGAGGGCCTTGTACACCTTGAAAAATCCATGCTATGTCCCTGAGAGTGGCTGTTGTCAAGGGTTGGAGGAGATGTATCTACATCAGCTTCTGATTAAATCAAATACTAAATGACATGATGATGGTGCTTACCCAAGATCTTTTCTTTTGTTCCCAGCTTTTTGCAAGGTGCTTACGGTATACTCTTTAAATATAAAACAAGCAGTTGGTATTTGCATCAGAAAGTGCAATTAATTACAACACTTGTTATTAAACTAGAGCAGACTTCATATGAGTGTGAAACAGACCATGCAATGCCATGGCTGCGTCAGTACCATGATGTCTAAAACAACATTCAAAATTCTTGCCATGTAACTATGCCGTGACCATGTGGTTCTGCTTTCAAAGTCATACAGAATCTACTCTATAAAGGTTCTAAGAATGCAATTATTAGACTTTGTACAAATGAGAAATTACCACTGACAGTGGACTGCAAGTGGTAAATTGTAGCATAAATGATCTCCATGATGATGATTTCAGTATATCCTATCAAGTTCATGCCAATTGACAGGATTCATGGTCAATGAAAATGTATACTCTAACCACAATTATGTGACATACCCCCAATGAGGAGCATTTAAAATGATCAATTTGTCAATAACTTCAGGGTACAGATGGGCAACATCCCTGTAAAGTGAACAATACAATCAATGTTAGTACATGTTTAACATAAATATGTCTTGATCAAAATACTAAGACCTGTGATTGTTATACTGAACACTAAAATTATAAATTATTAAGCAATTATACAGAGATTTCTCTCTTAGGGAGCTGGCATTTATTAGTGAGTTGTGAAGGGTTGGGGGTTGGCCAGCAAAATTTCTTGGTCAGGAGAGTTTTTAAAATATTACCAATGGTTCTCCAAGGTAGGCAAACATTCATAATCATTCACAATTTGTTTTTTCCTCTCTATCAAAAATCCTTTGCTTTACTGTTACTAAACTTCCTCAAAGACAGACACCAGCCTCCATAAAATAGGTGGTGGACAGGTGATTCCTGGGGTATCTTTGAAATGTATATAAATATTAAATAAATAAATAAATAAATAAATAAACAAACAAACAAACAAACAAACAAACAAACAAACAAATAAATAAATAAATAAATAAATAATGATAAATATTTATATAAATATACAACTCACCATGCTAGACCTCCACCCCAATCATGTGCAACAAGAACACAGGAACTATATCCCAATGCCTCAATCTATGAAGGAAAAAAACAGATTGACTTTTATTCAGAGAACAGTTTTTGTAATGTGCTTGAATTAAACTTACTAGACAAAGTTAAAACAGAGACAATGCATATTGCTCTGTAGTTATACATGTACCAATCATGCTTGGGGAGGATCAATGGTATGCTCAAGGGCTTACTTGCAGGGTTAGCAGTATTTGGCAGCAGAGCTGGTTGCTTTGCATTGAAAGTTTCCCCCCTCCCTCCCACTTCTAGGTGAGTGGGTTTATAAACAAATAAGTACTGATATACACTCCACTGACTTTTTTGTGTGATACTGGTGATGAGCTGTGGCCCAGTTGCCATGGTTACCTTCTTGCATGGGTGTGGTCTGATGCAACCGAATGTTAAAAAATGTATACATGTAACTTACAACTTCCTTTACATCCTTGGTAAGTAGATTTATGTGGTAATTCTCCAGACCTTCAGGTTTATCACTATCACCATATCCCCTGTAATTGTATTTGATTAAAAAACTTTATGCGCAGGGGTATATGGTTGATATTTGTAAATATTGGTCTTCCAGTAAGTGGTTGTTAAGGTGCCAGGAAGTGGCTGATAAGGTGTCAAGTTTAGGGTTAGTGGTTGTTGAGGTGTCAGGAATCAAGTGGCTTGTGAGGTGTTAGGAATTGGTTGGTAAGGTGTCAGGAAAAGGTAGGAAAAGTGTCAGGGAGTGGTTGGTAAGGTATCAGGAAGTGGTTGGTATGATGTCAAGAAATGGTTGTTGAGGTGTCAGGAAGTGGCTGATAAGGTGTCAAGGTTAGGGTTAGTGGTTGGTAAGGTGTTAGGAATTGGTTGGTAAGGTGTCAGGAAAGGTAAGAAAAGTGTCAGGGAGTGGTTGGTAAGGTATCAGGAAGTGGTTGGTATGGTGTCAAGAAGTGGTTGTTGAGGTGTCAGGAAGTGGCTGATAAGGTGTCAAGGTTAGGGTTAGTGGTTGGTGAGGTGTTAGGAATTGGTTGGTAAGGTGTCAGGAAAAGGTTGGTTAAGTGTCAGGAAGTGGTTGGTAAGGTGTCAGGAAGTGGTTGGTAAGGTAACAAGATGATTGATGTGGTGTCAGAAATTAGAGGTACAGTGTATGAGATAATTAAATCGCAAGTACCTCATATCTATGGCTACAAGTCTATAGTTATCCAGTCCAAGTCCTTGTAACTGGTATCTCCAAGAGTACCAAAACTGCAGTCATGGAAGCAAAATACAACGTACAAATTGTGAAAAATCAAAGAAGACAAACATAGGGATCCACTTGACTTATTGCATATGTCAGACATTGGTAATCTGTCAGTGATTCACAACTATATTTGGGTAATAATATAAACAGACACCCACCTCTGGAAATCCATGAAGAAAGAGCATGAGAGGTTTACTTTCATCCCCCTTTGAAACACAGTGGATTTTGATGTTAGAGGCAGTCCTGACATAACTGTGTTCTCCATATGATTTATCTGTTAGACAGGCTGGGGCTGAAAGGTTTGATTAAAGTTTGTTAAACTTATAAAAAAATGAGCAATGCATTTTCATTTTGACAGGCTGAAGTATTAGAGCGGTTTTCGTATGAGTGGGAAACTGACCGTACCATACCGTGACTGTGTCAGTACCGTAATGTCGACAAAAACATTCGAAATTCCTGCCGTAACTGTACCGTACATTGACTGTAACTGGTATGGTCAGTTTCCCACTCATACGAAAAGCGCTCTAAGTGCAAATTTGTCAATGTAGCTTGCAGTGGGTGATGTTATGCAATAAACAGTACGTCCCTTTAATCTACTAGTTTGATCATTATGGTAAATTACAATTACACCTCTTCTAAAGCAGTTTTTGGAAAATCAATTGTTGTTTGATCTTCAATTCATACAACATTGCATGAAAAATCAATGTTGCGAATCATCTCATGTAACACCATCTTTAGTCAAAACATTTTACAAAACCTTGTCACAGTAGAACTCATGCTGCCGAATCACTATGCCATCAAGCACTCTGGCACTCTGACACTCAAGAGATCTATTAATAACTTTTCTTTTTCTTGAGGGGGGAGGGGGGATGGATGATTTCTTCCAATTTAGTGGCTAAAGATTTATAATGAAATTTAGAAAATGAATTGATGTTTGAAAAAATTCCAAAGTTTCAGTTTAAGGTAATTCCTCTGTTTTGCACCGCGCACGCCTACTGCGCATGGTTCAAAAAGCATAAATCACAACTTTACGAGCATTTTCTTTCAAGGTATAATAAAAAAGGATACAAAACTCGATTTTGGAAATTTTTCTAATCTTTGGTGCAATAAAAAGCAAGTTTTGCAAAACTCGCCCCATTCCCTTCTCGAAAAAGTGCCGTTTTTAGCTCTATTATGATGATGTTTTACAAAATATCTCGCAAACGAGCACCGTGACCCCCATTTCTTATTTCAAAACTTGCATTCACGCAATGATTTACACAACATATTTGAAAATTAAGAAAATCTATCGATAGGAACATGGACAATTTGACGCTTTTTTGTGTATATTTGAGCCCTAGAATGCCAAAAATCGAACATTTCGGGGGTATGTTGCTCTCTAAATGATGCAAAAAATGTTCCAATGAAATGCATTATCGAAGTTAAAATAAGCTTTCTTGCGAGATATTTTACTATTTTACCTGTTTCTACTAAAATACTGCTAACTCTGAGTTTTGGAGTCTTTTTCTGAGACCAGATAGACATATCAACGAATTAGCTGGAAAACATCGAACGTTCGCGCGAAATCGCTAAAATACCCTTGTCTATCAAGCCAAATATTTCCTAAACAAATACCGTGACCCCCTCTTTTTTTGTTAGTTACGAGATAAGTAACTCAAAACCTACAAAATATCAAATTTTAAGCGATTTCTATCGGTAGGATCTATATTACAAAGGAATCACCTTAAGTGATACACTTAAAACAAAAAATTGTCATGGTCTATTTCTTTTATAGAAGAATTTACCATCATTTATACTGCTTGTGATAGCTTGCTAACAATCCATTGCATATATGAAACAATAATTCTGCAGCATAACCAAATTAATCCAGAGCTTTATAAAGGGACCAAGGGAAGAATGGTTTTTAATACTGGGATTTTTCTAAAGCTCTCTGAATGATGAGATAGCGCATTGCAACATTTTTTTTCTTCCTTACAGCAGTGCAAGATTTTTTTCTATTTTATTTGTGCTGCATGCAATTTTTTTCTTCCGACAAGCACTTACAGGATCTTTTTTTCAAAATCATCCACAACCACCCCCCCTCAAAAGTTAAATGGTCGGCCCCTAATTATGGGTAATTGGAAATTGGACTTCATATCATCCAATGCTGCCTGTATAATTAATACTATTACTATTACAATTACCAAGAACAAAGGAATGCAAAATAATTGATAGTAGGTCCTATAAAAGGGGAAAACAAGTGACCTGCAAAATTGTCGCGGAAACGGATAGAATCACGGGGTCATAAGCTTACGATAAATGCAAATTTAATATGTGCAGGTCAAAGTCCTCAATGTCTCAATCTATATTTTCCGCCCTGTAGCTCAACAAAAACTAAAAGGTCGTCCCTTGCAAAGTCCTTAATCATAGAAGTGTGAATATAGTGATCAAGTTGAGTTTAATAGCCTGAATTTTCAACTGTCCTCTAGTCCTGACAGAAAGTCCAAAGCAGTGCAAGCTAGAGCATTAATCAGCATGTCAGATTTTTGACGAAGAATTCAAATATTCGCACTTACCCGATCGTTGAACTTTCCTGAATATCTTAGGATTGAAAATGAAACTGATAGCAACCCTAAGAAGGGCCATCAAAGCAAAGAAAAGTCCAATTGTAAAAGCGACTAGCCTTTGAAAACCCATGTTTGCATGTTCTTATGAAGACGTTCGATTCGCGCACCGTCAACGGCGCGTAAAGCATTATGGTTACGTCTCAGTGATCGTCGAGCGGTGAGGATTTGACACGTTTGAAAGCTTTGCACGTAACGACTCCATGTAAGGACGACTTTTATAGGGGTATATCATAGTCTGTCGCGTAGTGTCCTGACAAACTATGCTTAGTAAGGACAACTTGTATTGTCCTGAGCTTACTTAGTAAGGACAACTTCTATTGTCCTGAGCTTTTATGATGGTGCGCAATACAATACGTGTACCTAAAGTAGATGTAGCGATTGTAGTTTAGAGCAGATTTCGTATGAGTGTGAAACGGACCGCGCCATGCCGTGCCCGTGTCAGTGCCGTGTTGTCTATAAAAGCATTCGGAATTCATGCCGTAACCGTGCCGTGACCGTGCGGTGCCGTTTTCACAGTCATACGAAATCTACTCTAATATTGTAGCACTTGTAGTAAGTGTAGTATCTGTAGCAGCTAGGGGTTGTACTGGTAGTAGGAGTAGGTGTAGTGGTTGTAGTTGGTGTAGCACCTGTTGTAGGTGTAGTATCTGTAGTACCTGTAGGACTTTGCTACCTTTTCTTCTCCGCTGCAATACTTTTGCAAAATATCTTGTGGACGGTTTCCGATTTATATAACGCCATACCCCTCCTGAATTGATAATCCTAGATCTGCCCCTGCCATCCAGTTGAGATGGACTTCATGCTTTGTTGCAAAACATCTTAGAGTGGTTAATCAATTTCTTGATGTCATAATTTCTTGTTGAGTGCACACGGCCGATTAAATAGGTTTCCTCGTTTTCGAAACCGCTTTTTGGCAACTAAAAAAGTGCAAATCAGTGTTAGGTCTAGGCAAAGCACATACCTTCGATCATGGAGGGAGCGAGTGGGCAGTGGAGTGGCACAGTGATGGTGATAGAGGAGCTGGTAGTTATGGACAGGTGGACAGGGGGTAATTTTACAAGTAATCTGCGCAGCCCCTCCCATAGAGAACCTGCTTACGGAGGCTAATTCCAGGAAGAGAAGTTTGGGATCTCAGATAGTTGTCCGATAACGGAAGGAATTGAGCGAGAAATGAGATTGGAGAGGTTGGGTATGGAATGGAATGGAAGTTTCTAAGAAGAGGGTCTCAATGGGGTGGTGGCTATTACGGTTAACGGTTAATATTTTGGCTTTTTTACGATTACGGTTAATTAAGTGAATTAATAACTAATTTCCATTGTTCTTGATGGTTAAAAATTTATTTTCATTGTTTAGAACGCTGGAAAAGCTATTACGATTAACTTTTTATTACGGCTAACGGTTAATTTTTCTGCATTTTTACGGCTTACGGTTAAATTTTTGGCCCTTTTTGCGGCTATCGGTTAACCCCATTGAGACCCTCTAAGAATGGTGTGGAGAGTGAATGGGAGGAGTAAAACGGATATGATAGAAAGATCTACCATCTGGGTTGGAGAGGTCACTAATTAAGAATAATAAGAAAACTTTTTAAAGTTTTTTTAAATTAAAATTAATTAGGAGTTCGTGTCTGTCATCTTTAAATTGTCGAAATGTAGGAAAACGCGTTTTACTGAAATAGAAGATGTTACTCGATCGGAGCGATTATGGCCAAAGAAGGCAAGTAAAGAAAAATTCAAAAGAAAAGAGATTGATATTCAACCCATAGAGCAAGTGCAGCTCAGTTGGTTAGTGCGCGGCTTTCTGAAGCGAGAAGTCCGAGTTCGATTCCCACCCACCTCACACTTGTTTCTTTTTTCCGGAAACGAATATTGTTCCGACAAACTGTTTTGAGTCTTTTTGTTCGTTCTAGCTGTTAGATATATCACTAGCTGTCAAATACTGGTAGGTATAATCAAATACAAATCACCAACAGAATTTTTGTAAATTAAATTTTCGCGAAATTTAGTTCCTTTTGACATAATTTCCTACCAAATCGCGTGCAAAAAATGTAATTTTCATTTTAAAAGTTTCGCGCAATATATGCCCCTTTTACGGTGGCCCACAGGGGCAAAACACAATGCAAAATTGCTTTGAAAACACTACAAAGTTTTATGGAACACAGCAATCTTTCACTGAACACAACAAAGTTTCGTGGAACACAACAATATTTCACTGAACACAACAAAGTTTCATGGAACACAACAAGCTTTCACTGAACACAAAGTTTCGTGGAACACAACAATTTCTCACAGAACACGTCAACAAGACCCAACAATGTTTTACAGTACACAAGTCTTTCACAAGCAACTAATTAGTTAATGAGGATGAGAAATTTCTTTCAGATTTTTTATATTTTAATATTATTATAATTCTTATATTTTAATATTTTAATTAAAATGTCGTTTTAATTCGTTAAACATTTTTCAGGTCCGTGGACATGGAGCTTCGATCAAAATGGAAGAATAACACTGCTAATTGTATTAGTCTCATTATGTTCTATATTGTATATAAATGGTAAGTTAATCAAACGTTTAATAACGCCGCTAAAGAAATAATGCAGCAGTTATAACACATGATACTCGGATTTCAACCTTCTCCATTCAGAGATCGAAAAGGGTTAAAATTTGAACTATGCATGTTCATATCTAGGCTGTCACGAAAACGAAAACCACGTTTTATGTCGGATCTTTAACGATGTAAATCAGAAAACCGTTTTATCTATCAAACGTTTAATAGCGCTGCTTGCTAAAAATAATGGGCATCATTTAGAATACAGTACCATATTTCGACCTTCTCCATCCAGTCGATCCAGAGAAGAAGGTTAAAATCTAGACTATATGCTCATATCTACAATCGGCGCCTTTTTGAATGACACATACATTTGTGGAAGAAAATGACATATCTTACTAAATTTGTCCTCACTGGCAACTAAGTTTGTTTAATTCAGTCATTCCCCCCTCCCCCTATTCAATGTTGAAGTGAGAAAAGTCTCCCACCCTGGAATCTGAGCAGTGGACAGCATTGCTTAGGGGGCGAGGGGGCAAAAGTCACAATTCATAAACGTAGAATTTTGACCATTTTTTCGCAAGTGTGTCAATTCAAAAAGGCGCCGATTGTAGGCTGTCAAGGAAACGATAGGTGTCAGTAGACAAGCACGAGGAAAAAGCATACGGACTTTAAAGACGTTTATCAGAAAATTGTTTTTATCTATGATTATAATTAGTGTTTCATTTTAGAACATGTGTAAGAATTTTTGTTCGGTACGTTTGAACTCTGGCCCTGCCCACAACAGACGTATGCTTACTTGAGTAAAAGAACGAAAAATTCGTCGAAATTTATCCGAATTTTTGTTACTGAAGCTCCGCGCCATCTGGAATGTGTACATTAGCTCTGGAATTGGTAGCCACTAATACCAAAATCCAACTCATAACAATTTAAGTATAGTCCAAGGTTATTGCAATGTTGCGCGCAACAGAACGTGTGTTAACCCCTTGCAACAGGCGCGCGCAATACCCCAAGAAAAGCTCGGTTGTACTTCTGCAGCTGTTGCGCAAAACGTTGCGCGATCTGTTGCAACAAGGTTGGTATGGCTTCAGAAAAAGAACTCGCTTCTACTTCTCCAACTGTTGCGCGCACCTATTGCAGGGTCGGACACACGCACGATGCATGTTGTGTACAATGTTACAAGCTACAGGGAAAATAACATCCTGTGTTCTGGGTTTCTACAAATTAAGCAACAAGCCCCATTAACAATAGCCCCAGCGCAGGTCGCATGAGAAAGTCAGAGGGGTAGTGAAGGGTTCTAGTTCTTTCCCAACCCCACCCCAACCCCTTCCCCACCCAAAGATTGATATGGGATATTAAAATAGGTACCAATTATGATAAAAAACAGCTTTGGACATCAGTTCTTCAGTTTTCGAAATTAGTTCCCGTTCCCTAACCACAAGACTAACATCAAAAATAACGACTAAATCAAGGAGAGTATAATCAGGTGACTGAGACTCCGCACACACCCTTATAAAAACCTTTACGTGTTGTCCCCCATTCGATTTTATTTTAGAACACGATTCGAACGAATTCACCTCGCGCTGGAGGCAAATGAATGTAAATGTTCAAAATTGACGAGCGCGCGTAAGTGACCTGTGGTTTAAAAATAGCACAAATGCGGTGAAACATGTCAAATCACGTGACGTGCGTGTCTCAGTCTAGTGCTTACTCTGGTTTTTACAATCGTGTAATTTTAGTTATCTTGACTATGTATAGGATAATTCGTCAGGCAGAGCAGTGAATCACTTGAAAGATTTCATCATGTAATGAAAGCACTATGGAAGATATAAAAGGTTTACTTTTTTGTGTTATTAAGTTTCTAAGCAGAAATGGCATTTCCCAATATTTTGAATACGATAATATAAAAACTTGCGCGAGTTTGGCATTCTGCATTACGAGATTCTCTGTGGAGTTTTCGGGGATACATTTTGACGAGATCAGTCAGTAAAATTTAATTTCTCGTCTACTTACACAATTAAACTCAAATCGACCATGTAACTAACAAATTTGGTGTTAATATCGAAGAACAAACGCATACATGTAAACAACTACGAGCTTTGTTTTAAAACGATGAGCTAAAAGTATCAATCCAAATTTTAACTCGATCACCTTAACTTATAAAATAACTTACCTTTGCTGATGTCTTAATCTGATTACGCTCTAGGGATATTCCTGAAATAAGAAACGTGGATTCCAACTGATCATCTTCAGTGAGGTCGAACATTTCACTTTAATTGCAACGGAAATAAAAATCCATAAGTGATAGCGTACGTAACGGCTTGAAGCTTGCTGTGCTTAAAATAATCATGGAAATTTATTGATCCCTCTTCAATCGACTAGATTTTGATTGGTTCTTCTATCTCCCTGGGGAATTGGGACAAATCGATGGAATAAAACAATCTTTACACAGACAAGCTCGATGTTCCTGAAAACTTATTCTTTTATTTTCTCTTTCTATTTATTCACAAAACAGCTATTTTTTGATAGCTGGACTCTGATTGGTTCATTTCTTTCCCTGGGGAGTATTAGCATTACAATGAAACTTCGCCGAATAGACTACCCCGATTAGTCATTAAATTTATTAATTGTCTAGGTAGCGCAGCGGTCTAAGGTGATATCTAAAGGTATGGATTAGGGTCCGGATATCGTCTCCCTCCCTGGCCTTCGGGCTAAGATAACTGTAATATGTAGCACCGGGATAGCGTGGATGGGGCCGAAATCTTCATCCGTAACGTAAGTCGATTCGATGTCTCAGCTTCATAGAATGTCTCGGGAGAATCGTCCCAATGTTTCTTTTTATTTTTTTATTTTTACAGTCTGTTATTTTATTTCCTCTTTAAGGGGTTACAGGTTCGATCCTCGTTGACGCCGGATTCTTTTCTGACTTCTTTTTTTCTTCATTTTTTCCGTTTCTTTCCCAAGCTTTAAGTTAAAATTACATCTTTTTGAACTTGTTTTTAAATGTTTGGTGTTTTGATATTTTTTTCTGATAAATTTCATTTTCATTTTTTATTTTTAATTATAATTATTCATATATCTTACTGCATTGTTTCTGTGGGGTGCATTTCCTAGACATTACAAATTTCTTTCTCTTTTTCCTTTTTTCCTTTTCTTTTTTCTGTCTGGACGTTTTTTCCTATGTTTTTCTTTTTTCGAATATCAGGACTGACTTTTTTCCTCGCAAGTGATAATATTTTTATTTTTAAATACCTATTTGAATAATAAAATTGGGAACCATTTCTTACAAAATTCCTGACTTGCATTAGAATCTGTCCCCGTAGCATGAATTCAAATCGCTTTTCATGATTTGATTTTATGCGTCAGGTAGCAAATACATACAATTATTTTATCCTACACTAAGCCCACACCATAGAAAATACAGCAAATAATGGCAATGTGTCATGGGAAGAGACAGTTGAATACCGCCGAATATACAACGGCTTTCCTGCTTTCTGATTGGCTGTATTTCCTATAGTGTGGGATAAAACACCATATAATGCCTGGTTCACGCTAATGACGCAAGACAACACAAGACGACGCAAGACAATGGAAAACCACGCAAGACTACGCACGATGACTCAACGCAACGCATGCAAGACGACGCATGACAACGCAAGACGAAGCAAGACGACGCAAGACAACGCAAGACAACGCAAGACAACGCAAGACGACGCAAGACGACGCAAGACGACGCAAGACGACGCAAGACGAAGCAAGACAACGCAAGACGACGAAAGACAACGAAAGACGACGTAACACAAGACGACGCAAGCCCGCGCAAGAAAAATTAAACCTTCCGTTCTTTTGCGCTAGCGTTTATGCTTGCGTCGCTACTTTTGCAAGTGAAAACACGAGCTTGGCGTTGTCTTCGATAGTGAAAATCAGGCTATCGTTTTCACTATTCTCCGATTGTGCTGTATGTGCCACCTGATCGACGTACACCAGGACGTTCCATTTGAACACGCAAATAGGGGTGAGGGGAGGTGAGGGATGAGGGAAAGAGGTAACAAGCTATCCCTGAGTTCCGAGAATTACCAAAGCATTAATCTTTAATATTTTTGAACTCAATATTTGCCATGATGTTTGAAAAAATCAGTCATTTTGAGAGCATTTCTAACAGGGTATATTTGGCTTTCGACCTGGAAATGACCGTTACTAGACATAATCCATAGATAATCAGACTGGGAAGCCTGAGTGGCAGCTGTGCTTGTGAAAGAGTGTTGCCCCGTGAAAGATTTTTTAGTTGCTTGTGAAAGACTTGTGTACTGTGAAAATTTGTTGTGTTCTGTGAGAGATCGTTGTGTTCAGTGCACGTGAAAGATTGTTGTGTTAGTGAAAGATTGTTGTGTTCCACGAAACTTTGTTGTGTTCAGTGAAAGATTGTCGTGTTCCATAAAACTTTGTTGTGTTTTCAAAGGAATTTTGCATTGTGTTTTGCCCATGTGGGCCACCGTACCCTTCAGTATATATATAATTACGTTTTCGCGAAACTTTCTAAAGTGTAGCAACCGCGAAAGTACGTAACAGTGAACTATATTATTTGAGTTCGCCAGTCTTCGTTCGAGATTTTATTAACTCATCCGCCATATACAATTGTTACAAAATTCTTTTAGATTTACGGAGTGGTTTCACTTAACCCGTAAAATACATTTTAATCTTATACCCATCAGTATGAAAGGCCGCGGCGCGGTTACGGCAGAATTTTCGAATGTTTTGATAGGAAACGCGGCACTGACACGGTCACGGCACGGCGCGGTCCTTTTCACACTCATACGAAATCTGCACTACTGCTGAACACTTAATCGAATACAATGTCCTGTTATGTCGACAGTTAAACATATAGGCTGTTTTATATTTTGTCTGCGCACCAGTAGCTACAGTCATTGCCAGAATTGTTGTCGATTTTGTCGGGATGCGCGCAGTGGATGGTAATGAGATTGGCGCTTCCCACGCCCCCCTGCACAATGCTACTGTGAAAACCCCGACACCTTCTACTCGGCAATCAGTCCGACAGACTTTCTAGCTACCAGCAACATTGTACAGGGGGGAGGGGGGGGTCCAATAATATGTCCGCAAAGTGTACAATATACAAAAAATCCGTAAATTTCACATCGTGCAACTAATTTTGGCAAGGATTGTAGCTGCGGCAGCAACCCTTTCGTAAAAGGAGTTTTTTTTGGTAAAAACAAAATGACAAATTTAATATTTTAAATTTTAAAATTTCATTTTCTGACGGTATTCAACTATCAGTATTTTTATAATTAAGGCTACGAAATCCACTTGCGAATGAGTTCCAATTCTTGTTTGCGTGCGGCGATCACAGAGGGTGGGTCAGCAGGGTTAGACGACCTGTAATGATTGGATAACATTTTCATTTGTGGACAGATTCATTAGTATAGCCTTGTTTTCACTATAAGAATAAGCATAACCAACAGAGAATGAATTAAGTGGAAGTTTGAATGAAAGATGCAGTGCTAGAAGAAATCCCACCGAGGAAACTTTCCGAGCGGTGAACCTACGGTCTATTGCCCTAACAAAGAAGAGACAAAAATTATCCGACCTCACTGGGATTCGAACCGACGACCCTTGGATTTGTACGCCAATGCTTTACCAACTGAGTTACGACGTCGACTGTCTTTTCTTGAGATAGTTGTGGAACCATAACATAACCAACATAGGCCAGCCAATGCTCATTAGAAGTGCTTGTCTTTTCTTACATTTATGTGATACAAGCAATTCTGATCGTCCGCGTATGTTGCTTGTGCTTCTTGTGTTTACGCTTATGCCACTAGTGAAAAGACAAGCACTGCTAATGAGCAGTACATTACTGAGTCTGTGTATGTTGCTTGTGCTTATGCTTATGTCACTAGTGAAAAGAAAAGCACTGCTAATGAACAGTACATTACTGAGTCTGTGTATGTTGCTTGTGCTTATGCTTATGTCACTAGTGAAAAGACAAGCACTGCTAATGAGCAGTACATTACTGAGTCTGTGTATGTTGCTTGTGCTTATGCTTATGTCACTAGTGAAAAGACAAGCACTGCTAATGAGCAGTACATTACTGAGTCTGTGTATGTTGCTTGTGCTTATGCTTATGTCACTAGTTCACTAGTGAAAAGACAAGCACTGATAAATTAATGAACAGTACATTACTGAGTCTGTGTATGTTGCTTGTGCTTATGCTATTATGCCACTAGTGGAAAGACAAGCACTGCTAATGAACAGTACATTACTGAGTCTGATGTTACTTGTGCTTATGCTTATATCATTAGTGAAAAGACAAGCACTGCTAATGAGCAGTACGTACATTACTGAGTCTGGGTATGTTGCTTGTGCTTATGCTTATGTCACTAGTGAAAAGACAAGCACTGCTAATGAGCAGTACATTACTGAGTCTGTGTATGTTGTGTCTGTTGTTATGCTTATATCGCTAGTGAAAACCAGGCATATGCTTTCAAACGACAAATAAACTGAATATAAATGCAGAAGTGGTGACTAAGGATGATAACAGTGATAATGAAGATGATGATAATGCTGATGACGATACGATGATGATAGCAGGGCCTGGATGGGCCTATAGCTAACTGACAACCCAAACAACTGGCCTAGGCTGCCCGAAGGGTGGATAGCGCTAAATAACCGTTGATCCTTATCCAGTGGATAAAATGTATCAGTTAATTATCCAGTAAATTCACCAAGTGGATAAAGATTCATCCAGTTGCGGCATAAGCGCATTCCACCCTTCCTGGAACAAGGTCCTAATGATTGACAACTGACAAACATTTTTGGTGTGGCTGGCAATCGACAGCTAGCTGACATCATAATTTTAACTGACCACCGACATATGTACTCTTCATCCAGACCCTGATGAAGGTGATGTGTTAACTAACCTTAGATCAAGATGATGTGCTCCACCGTCGATTAAAATAGCCACCAACGTTGGTGACACGGACTCAAGGACCTGAAAATAACAAACCCTCTTAGTCAGATACCTCAAAAACGTCTGCGCACACCATTAAGGTATGTGTTGTTCACGCACGGTAAAAAAAGCGATACATAATCCGTATATACAGGCAAGCTCATTTTATTAATATTGCTTGTTTCTTATTGTTTGTTTTGTAGACACCCTTACCCCTCCAGGTCTCCAAGGATCCAGATTCCCATTCGAGAAGATAATTTTCGAAGCAGAGCTGATATCTGAGGTTAAAGAAAAGAGAAAGAATAAGAAATTAAAGACCCGCGCTTATTCACTCCGAGTTTCTGTGCGCGCGGGGACCTTTGTTTTCTAAAACAAGTTTCATCTTAAGTTTCGTCATATACTGACAATTAGATCATGAACGACATTTCCGTCTTTTAATTCTGACAAACTTACACCAATCTTTATTTTCAATTGCTTACAGTGGACTGATCTGATTCTATATTACGTACTATTATTATTAATAGTTTGACAAAAATCAATCACTTGCCTCTTCCCCAGAAAGACGTCCCAATCCAATCTAGACGAGGTTTGACGTTCCATCTCTTGCTGCAGTAGGCAGCTCTCATATCCAGCGTCCAGGGAAGAACAGGAAACATGTCTGTGACATTGTTAGTTCCTGATGGTAATAGAAACTCTGTACACGCCTTTGAAAGTGATTAAAGTAAAGAAATAAGTTAACATAGGCTGAACTCCGAAAATGGCGCTGAAGAATTTGACTTTGCTTTCCAGGGAATGGTTACTAAAGAACTAAAATCCAAGAAAAAAGCACACAAAAAACCAATCAAGGCGCTGTTACACGCTGAAACTTTCCTCTGAAACTTGCCTCAATCGCCGTTGCGAGACAAGTTTCACAACGCATTGCACCGTGTAACATGTTCATTTATCTGAAACTTTCCCTGGGTCGGTTTCATGAGATGGTTTCACGAACAGCAGAACTGCTTTCTACTCCTGCATGTAACAGAAACGTGTGTCGCGAACAAGTTTCAGAACGAAATTTCAGCGTGCAACACCCCTTATGAAAATCGTTTCGCATCGGCGATCAGAACAAGTTTCAGATAAAAGTTTCAGCGTGTAACAGCGCCTTTATAATTGCAGTTTTGTGAGGTATTTCTATATACCCATTCTTTTCTTTTCCACACCCTACGGCAAACTACCGTTCAGTATCCTTTTGCGTGATAATCACAATATGCATAGTTATCACTTTCCCCGTGCCAAAGCCAGTTGTGTCACTGCGCACTCATCAAATTCAGTTCAAGGAAGTCAAGGATAATCTCTGTTCAGAGTTGTGTTGAGTATTCCTATATATCCACTTTTCTATTTCACATCATTCACCAAGCTGAATATCGTTTATCCTTTTACCTGATAGTCCCATGCATAGTTATCATTTCCCGTGCCACAGCCTGTAGGGTCTGCGCACTCCACAAATTCAGTCCAAGGATCAAAGCATTTCTTCTTTCCTGATGTACCGTTGTACGCCAAGCCTGCAGCAGCTGCAAGACCTTCCAACCTGTTTGACGTCTGTGCGATAATCTTGCAGGCATAATTGACGGGATGTGCTGGAAGTGGGGCAAGGAAACTGCTAGGGTAGGGATAGTCACACATGGATAGTGTAGTAAAAGAGTTACGGATCCAGCCAATGAGGTGATTGATCTGAAATGGTAAGCGAGATTGGTAAATAATTGTAATTGAACAAGTGCAGTGCAATTTAGTGTGGAAAAGGTTGCACATGCATGTAGCGGGAGTGCAATTTGGATGATATCCAGAGCAGGATCGGATTTCAGTCCAAAATGACATGACACAAGATTCTATTCCCACTTATATCCACTTTGAATCTTTTAGTTGAATTTGTATCAAAATATACAATACTTTCTCGTATCGAAATAATATTCTTGTCTACAAAGTATATTTGAGTTGCGCGCTAGCAGCCAAACTCCTATTATTACAGAAATTTAATTACGACAAACACAACCCACCCAAGAAAGTAGGCAATGAGTAAAGGTGCGGTAATACGAGCAACAAAATCGTACAACTTGTCGAAAATTTGTTGCACAAAGTAGAACCACTTTCTACTTTTTGCAACAAGTAGCCGCAACCTGCAACATCGATTTTTGTTGCGTGACAAGTTGCGCGCGGGGCGGTAATACGAGCAACACCGCTCTACAACTTGCAACAAAAATGTTGCGCGACAAGTTGCACGATTTTGTTGCTCGTATTACCGCACCTTAATGACTAAACATTTCTTTTTCAGTGAAATGCACCATCTATAAGAGAAATTAGTTTCTTCGATAACTTGGTCTCTCTTAGGATGTACTGTACTTGCATAGTAAAGCAAATGTTGAAATTATCTTCTCTTATTTACTGTTTTACTTTTCGTAAATTTTCATAGAGTCAATTTCGTATGACTTGGAAAACGGCACGGTCACTGCACGGTACGGTTACAGCAGAATTTTCAAATGTTTTTATATAGACATTACGGCACAGACACGGTAACGGTACGGCGCGGTAAGTTTCCCACTCATACGAAAACAACTCTATCATTAGCAGCAGCAGCACCACTACCACCACCATCATCATCATTATCATCATCGTTGTCGTCGTCAAAAGTAATTAGCAGCTTTTACCTGATCAACGGATGTAAGATTTTTGCACAGTTTGAATGCCTCAGAAATTTTCGGCAACCCTAAAACATAAGAAAACAGTCTAAACGATTTTGTGTCTGTCATGCCAGAGAAGTTGTCCTTTGTCTGTGAAAAAGGCTGTAAGTGAATCAATAGACGGCTGTTTTCTCAGGGTAAATCCATGTCGTGTACACTGTGTTGTGAAGTGACTTGTCTCAGCGATTTGATTGGATATGAAGACATCAAAATTGACCAATCAAAATGCTGAGTGACGTGTTTTGGCGTTCCCTTCAATTAATTCCCTCCCCTCCCCTCCCTCTCTTCCCCAGTCCCTCACCTCCAAATCCCCGCACAGGAACGCCCGATACGCAGCCTATTAACAGTATGCAGAGGACTGCACGTTTTTTCTTTTGAGATGCTAAAAACGACATAAGAATTATTGCACACCTTTTGCGCCCATTGCCTTTAGTTCCTCAAGCTCTATAAATCCTTGGCGGACATAATTTGGGCAGTTTTCATCAGCACCTTCAAAATCCTCAAAAGAAGACCACATAAACTTTAATACTGATTGCCTTGTGCAGGTTTTCCTAGTTTGGATCACGTTTCATTTCTTATAGTATTGTTTATTTATTTATCTACTGGTAATGCATGCTCAAGACATGAAAATTGAGCTGCCAGACAGTAAAACAGAGGATATTATTTTCAAGTGACGAGTTCTGGAGAAAATGCTCAATTTAAAGAGATCTCCCTAAGGGTGTCTACTGTCTTTGTGGTAATTAGCTCCCTAAGTGAATATCGGTCCAAATTTTTTAAAATTGGGTCCATTCCATATGGCACTCCACTAATGTGATGCACACTTACAGTTGCTGAAAACTGGCAAAAGAGTGGTTGCTTAATCAATTCAGTGCCTGAATCAATATTTTTGGTTTGACACTTTCAGTAGTAAAAGTTCAACAGGGTGCATAAAGCTAAGTCATTTGTAACAAGACAAAAGTTTTAGCACACAGCCTCGTTGTAAATCCTTTATATGTGCCAGGTGAAGCATCTTGCAGGACTGGACTATTGGCTTTACTTACTTCAGTAACAGCTTTGAAAAAGAAACTTCTAGAGTGGGTGTCTGCTAACATGTAGATAGGAGCACTTGCTGCTAGAGCTGCTTGAACAACATTGGGGTACTTAAACCTCAGATATGCACTCAACATACCACCATAACTACAGAAATAAACAACAATAATAGAGAGCTTAAGCTTCACATAAACAAGAAACAGCAGACGGCAAAAAGGATCACGTGACCTTTTTTGCATCTGGTGATAAGCGTTTGGCACTTAAACGTAAGCGTAACTTTTCACATTTACGTCAAGCATGTGAAATGATTTACATTCACATTAAAACACCAGCACCAGACAAATAAATGTAGGTCACATAATTAATTCTGTTTGCCGTTTCCCATTTATGAGAAGTTTAAGCTCTCTAATATTATTAATATAAATCTCCTTGTGGGTTCCCTGTGTCAGTGGTACAAATTTATAGATAGAACTCAGCTGTTGCTTGTTTTCAATAAAAGATTATTTCTGACTGCATGTGGAATTTTTCTTGGCTATATGACAAAGTAGGGCAATTTTTTGTATAATTCTTAGCTCCAGGGGCTTCCTATATTTCTTTGCTTTCATTCATTTAAATTTATCCAAGGGTAACTTTGTAATGAAAGCAAGTAATTTTTTAAAAACTTGCCTCCCTCCAAATGAAACTACAGGTTTATCAGTAGCATTAAATGACTTTTTCAGTGCTTTAAGAAGTACAGCAAAGTCAGCTAGTGCTTGTTCTATGGCTAGATATCCAATGTTTTCAGGCTTAAATGAGTCTTCACCAAATGGCAGTGTTGTACCATAATACCTCTATAAATGAGAATGAAGGAATAAAATGAACCATAATTTGAAGGATGATGAAATGAGTAAGTGAATAAATAAATATTATGAATGAATGAATAAATGAATGAATGAATGAATGAATAAATGAATGAACGAATGGATGGGTGGATGGATGGATGGATGGATGGATGGATGGATGGATGGATGGATGGATGGATGGTAAGGAAAGAAGGAATGGATGGATGGATTGATGGATGGAATGGATGAATTGGTGAATGAAATGAATAGATGAATGAAATAAGGAAACTGCAATCAAACAAAAATCAGATGAACAAATGAATGAATGGATGGATGGATGGATGGATGGATGGATGGATGGATGGATGGGAAGGAAGAATGGAATGAAATCAGATGAACAAATGAATGAATGAATGGATGGATGGATTAATTGATGGATGGATGGATGAATTGGTGAAAGAAATGAATAAAATAATGAATGAACTAAGGAACCAACAATCAAACAAAAATAGATGAACGAACAAATGAATGAATGGCTGTAGTGTATCAAAATATAACTTACATGCTCTCCAAAAATAACCAAAGCATTAAACTTCTGTGCAGCTTCAAAGACAAATCCTGAATTTTCCCAGAATCCTAGAATACTTCCTTCATTGCCACTGTAGAAAAATATTGGCCCTTTGCCATCCCAGTACCTTTCTATCGGAAAAATTATAATATGAATTATCAAAACAATGTTATTCCACAGGAAGCCCAATTTCTCCAAGGACAACCTTGAGTTTTTTCAAGTGATCTCAAATCCGTATGCCATCAAACCTATTGTGGACTCTATCAAGTGAGACCCTTTTAATTGAGTGCATAACCCAGTACTTTAGAAATTTAGAGCAGATATTGCATGACTATGAAAAAGTCTCCGTGCAGTATGGAGCTGTGAAATTTGTCAGGCCAATATCAGTTCAACCAGCTAACTTTTATATTATTTTTGAGAGAGATCTCATACCTAAAGTTCAAATTGTTTGCTAAAAAGGAATAATTAGATAACTTTTTTTAACAAACTGATATAGGAATTCGAAAGTGAAAATTATTCCCGGGAAATTATTATAAGCTAAAAACCTACCACTGTATAGGAATCGCTGCTTGAAAGTTGTATTCTGTTCAAAGTTGAAATGGTCGAGCACTTGCTCAAAATAACCAACTTTGTATGGCTCGTCTTTTTCTGCCAGAACCACAGAAGCAAGAATAAGGACAATCACTCGCAAAAGCATTATTTTCGCTCGTAGAAATCCAAATCGTTTAAGTACTGTTCAGCTCAGTATCTTTCATTTGGTTTCGGGTGATTATCACATGAGGTTCGCTAAAAGTCACGAACTTCCGTTTCCGTGGGGGAGGGAGAAGAATTTTACAAGATAGCTCTGATCATTCGTAGCCCCTAAAATACGTCTTATGTGATATTTCAAGCAATGTATTTACTATCTGATTTATCGCTATAACCGATTTTTCAGTCTTTTCGGTTGAATAACTTTTTATCTGTCGTCTCGAAAAAAGTTGTACCCCTCCCCAGAGAGTTTCTACTAAAAGACAGAGCAAAGCTTGGGAACTAGTGCGGTGGTTACCAAAGAAACTAGTTGTTGATCCAAAATGGCGGCAATCTTGGAATGAAAACTTAACTTTTACAGTCCCTTTCTTCTAAATTAATCGCTTCAGAATGCCCGAAGAAAAGAAAGAAGAAGCAGAACAAGTTGCTGAGGGCGAAGGGGAAGGAGAAGAAGTAACACCCGAGGATATTATGCCGCTTTTCTTCACTAGTAAAACCCAGGAAATATTTGGCTGCAAAGCTGATGAAGAAGTTACTGAAGAGAGTCCTTTCAAGTTGATCAGTAAGGATGATATTGAACAGGATTTCAAGAATAGAGCTGCGATTTCTGATTTTCATCCTGCCAAGAAGATTGTTCAGGTTTGTGTGTATTTTATAAAGTAATATGTCTAATTATTGACTTGTACAAGTTTTTGACATGATAAAAAACAGAATTGTACTACATGCAACAAAAAGACTTCAAATGAATTATCTAAACAAATGATCAAATGTTCAACTTACTGTATTGTGTCGCGTTTTCGATGAAAATTCTGAGATGTTTTGAGATTATGATTGTTGTTGCAAATTTCAGGAATATCCAGGAAATGAGGTTCTTATAGTCTACGACCCTGCTTTCAAATATGGACAAAACTTCTATCTTTGTATTACAGAAGAAGCTAAAGAAAGACACCTTAATGTGAGTAATCCACATCAAATCAATCTCTACCACAACAAAATATCTTGAGTAATTTGTACATATTTGTTTGCTAACATCAATAGCCACCAAAGCCAGAAGAAGAGGAAGGAGAAGGAGAAGGTGGTGAGGCAGAAGAGGAACTTTTACTCCAGAAAAAGTTTCCAAGGACACCATTACCATGGGATTCCCTGGGAAGTGAGTTTGAAGTGGACGAGGAAGTGATCGTTGAAAACAGACCAAAAGTAAGTGATGGGTGAAATACAAGTTTTGGTTGAACTGTGAAAAAAATGTGCTTTCATGTATCTTGTTACAGCATTTTTTTGTACAATAAATATTGAGATATGACATAAAGCACAGCATAGCACAGATTTTTTACAATTATAATACCAACACTGCTAAATTATTATCTATAGGCAGTTTAAGCATGATACATTTTTGACAGCACGAACTTCAGGCATACGTTTTCGTTTATGTATGCACTGTTTCAGATAAAATCTAGAATTTGAGAAAGCTCCAACTGATGTTCTAGCGAGAATGGGAAACTCATCTATGACTCACAGTGCACGCACGAACCAAAACGTACACAACGTCCGTGTTGACAAAAACGTCTTGTGCTTAAGCTTCCTATTGACTGCATCGTCATCAACCCAGGGGAAGAGAAGGGATCAGGGAAATAAAGGAAGGAGAAAAAGGAAGGAAGGGGGGAAAATGAAAAAGAACGCCCTGGGTATACCCTGTAAGTTGACCTTGGATTATTATAAATAAAAAATGAGATTAAAAAAAATTAAACATTGATTTCATGTACACTCTATTCTATCCATGCACGACCCTGTAATTTGCTGCCTGTGCCTTGTAATGTTAAGATTTGAATGCTGGTACAATGAACACATTCAAAACCCTGAAGATGGGCTAGCAGCCCAAAAAAGTTAGGTTTCACAGTAAAAGAGGTTGATATCAAAACATATTGTCAGATGACCTTGGATTAGTTTTGGTCTTTGAAAATAGTATAAGTAGGTAAATATTGTTACAGTGGGCATATTAAGGTGACTGACTACGTTGGCACTGCGCATGATTTCGCGCATTACGTTAAGCAATGTCATAGCGCGCGGAGATTTCAGCGAACAGCAAAAATCATAGAAAAACTTAAGTTTTTGTACAAAAATCAGCTCCAAATTTATTCTTGTGGATTTAAATACTCAAAATCATTAGAGAATGAAGTAAAAATATTTTCTTTTTGGAAAAAACAGTGAGCGCTCGCTTGTTTTCGTCAACACAAATTCGAATCAAGCTCGCGCTACGCGTCATTTTTAAAATGGCGGCACTTCCGGTTAGCATTTTTTAGCCCTTTTTAACAACTTCAAAGGCACAAAACCCTTCATTTTTGCACGGGACCCTACACTTTTTTTTCGTTTATTTAAAAAAGCACCTAAAAATCTCAATCATATCAATTTTGCAAAAAAAGTTAATCATTCTAGCATATGAAAAAATTGATTTTTGTATAAAATTTTGCTCGACATGAGGACAATTGTGGTTGGTACTCGCGGCACAAAAGCCAAGGAATGAAGGTATTTTGCTGTTCTCACATCAAAAGTATTTATGCCATTTCGCAGAATACTCCATTAGCTAATATTTACGCAATTGTAGCCTTTGTAGAAATGTTATTTCCCTAATTCTTAATTTCTTTTCTATTCACTTCCGGTTGAGCGATTTTCGCATCAAAAATTTGGAGATAGGCATTCATACAATGCTGATTATCTCGAAAACGAGTGTGGGACCCCCCTTTTTTCTTTTCGATTTTGGGATCAGGATTAAATTTCGTTCTAGAAAATTGTGGTTTAAGCGATATTTAATTACTTTTTGCCAACGTAGTCAGTCACCTTAATAATAACTTATCGTGATAAAGGTGAATAGGAGAAGTGACAACAGAAAGTCAGATATCAAGGCATCCCTCAATAGTCCCTTTCACAGTTCCCTGCACCATCTTGAAAGGTAGCTGTGCCTTTGTATCAAAGCGAGACGAACGATGAGCATGCAATGATAGATACCTTTTAATACCTAGGACAATTATTCACAGTCTCTATCGTTGCAAGCTCACCCTTCGTCTCGCTTCGATGCAAAGGCATGGCTGCCTTTCAAGATGGCGCAGAGAACTGTGAAGGGGACTATTACCTTTCCTCTTTCTTCCCCTCCCCACCCCCTTATAAAAATCCTTATCTAAATACAATCTATGTGTTATCCTTAGGTTAAATTCAGAATATCAAGAATCAGAAGAGAGTTTGGTGCTCCAATTAGTTTTACAACAAGAAGTGCATCAGATGCTAAAGATGGTTTTATAGACTGTCCTTCTTATGATGAAGAAATTCCAAGTTTCCAGCGCAAAGAGCTTGACAAAGGCACCCAGGTAACCAGGACTAATATCATTAGATACTGGAATCACTCTGTAATTTCACATTAACAACAAATTCACATTAACAGTTGAAGGGATAACAATAAAAATGGCCTAAGTGATGTTTATATGATCAAGATATTGATTTTTTTTCACACAATAAAAAGTCCATTGCCTAGAGCATTTTGTCTGAGAAAAATTTGAAGTCAGTCACTTCAGTTGTCTTTATGGGCATGTCTGTAATTTTATTATATGGCTAGATAATTTTCTGAATTCTGGCTACCGCATGTTCTGTATTTTGCCATATCAGGACCGCTGTCCAGGATGAAAAGAAAAGTTTGTGTTTGGCAATTGTTTTAGTGGGACTTCTCAAAGCCATATAATAAATAAGTTATTAACCTCGTTTGCTTCGGTCTGTATGGGAAAATATCAGACCTTGGTATTTTTGTACAGACCTTGCTGCGCTCGGTCCGTACTGTCAAGACCTCGGTCTGATATTTCCCCATACAGACCTCACACTCCGTTAATAACCCTTTAATATTTACACCTAACATTTTCATTTTTTATCTGCACTTGAGGTAATAAGCTGTGCACACTGAAATTCCTTGACATGATGATATGATAGATGTTTGGTTTGTTTGATATTTTTAGGCAATTTGTGAGTACACAGAAGTTGGAAATCAAACAGAATGGTAAGACTGAAATGGAGCCTAAACAATTTTTGAAGCATATAAAAAGCTTTGAATTAAAAAATATTGTATGTTCACTGTTACTGGAGTAATATATTACTTAGAACATTGTTCTAATTTCTGTTGATCTCCACATTTTAGGAGGAAACCTCGCAATGCTGTGACACAGTATGAGCCAAGGGAATTCCAAGAGAAGGAAAAGGAAAAGATCACAACTTCTACAAACCTGAAATCATTTGTAGAACAGGTCACTCCAAGGTTTGTATCTCCAATTTAACACATACAGTGTAAGACAGATTTAGTAAACATGTTGCAGTGGGATTGGATTGGACTGGATTGGACATGAGAATAAAACTATAACTGCAATAATGTATGATTAAATGATAAAAATATCATATTATGTTGTATGACCACATTGTACGTGATGCCACATTCTGGATGCCATTTGACATGTTTTTGGGGTTTCCTTGACATCATCAATGTCAATATTCATTTTTAGTAATATTTATCATCAGCCTGCAGACTAAGTGACTTCTTTCATGTCACATTGTATTTGTTAAATCTTACTGCCAATTGGGATTTCTGTCCCATCCACACCAGAAAGAGGAGTTAAGTACCTTGGGATCCCTTTGCTTTTGTAATCACAGAGGTCCCAAGATGTGTTGCTATGGTAACAACCCTGTTGTCCCTTTTAGATTTAAACTAGCTCTACAGCAGAATGAAATCATGAATGTCTTTTATGATGACTACCAAGCATTAAATGATGATGAGACAACTTTTGGGGCCAAGTCAGATAGCTATTTAAAGGTATGAACAACATTACATGGGGTAGTATTTGTACAAGTGTGAAATGGACCACTCCTTGTGGTCCTATTAGTGATGTGGTATCTATAGAGCAGATTTTGTATGAGTGTGAAACGGACCGCGCTGTGCCATAACCGTGTCAGTGCCATGATGTCTATAAAAACATTCGAAATTCCTGCCTCGACCGTGCAGTGACCTTGCAGTGCTGACAGTTTTCACAGTCATACGAAATCTACACTAAACACAATCAAAATTCCTACCAAGGACGTGCCAAAGACTCAGTTCAGACTTTGGGGGGGGGGGGGGGGGGTACCCTTATGTATTCCCCACTCCCCTTTCCAGATTCCTTTTGACACTAGGTTTAAAGGGAAAATAGGATAAATCATATTGTGATACCTTACTTTGCATTGCAGGAATATCAGTCATTCACTGACCTTCAGTTTAGTAAAGAGAAAACCATCACACACATTGAATGGCATCCATCAATCAAGGGTATGTGCTAGCCTCCTCCGCAGGCAACCTTTTGAATTTTATATATATTTGGGCTTCCTGTGTACCCCCATTTCATGACAGTTCTCTCCGAGATCCCACAGGAAACCCAAAAGCAATAAAACTCAAAAGAGTTGCCTGCGGAGAAGGCTAGGTATGTGCATGGTTGTAAATTAGCCCTCTCTTAAAGTTATGAAAGTTCAGTTTTTGAGATTTCTTTTTATTGTAATTAATTTTTAGGTATCATAGCAGTTTCATGCGGTGAGAGATTGACATTTGACGACCGTGTGGACAACTTCTCAAGAATCCTCATGACACCTTCACTGGTGTTGATCTGGAGTTTCTCTGATCCTATTCACCCCCTGATTCTTCTTGAGGCCCCTGATGATATCCATTCATTTAAGTTTAATCCATCAGATCCCAACATCATTGCAGGGGGGTGTATTAATGGACAGGTATGGCATGAGGCTAATGATGATGCTTGGCTGATGTTAATTACATGTATTAATGATGGTAATGGTGCTGATGATGATGATGATTTTGATGAGCATGATATATTTCCATGTAGGTCCTATTGTGATTTATCCTATGCAGCCCCAGTTTTTGTTATCACACAAAGCTAAACATTAATCTGGTGATGTTGATGATAATTGGAAATATATCAATAAGCAATCTCAGCCAATTATCCTGGGTTCGGAGATTATGTGAGGTGTTGATATGATCGGCTGGCTGGAATAAGCTCTTAAAAGAAGATGATTAACACATTAGAAAAAATCTTATGGAAGTTAGATAAAGTATAGGTCATGAAGCAAGAATGTTTGTTATAAAGTTTCCACATTTCCACAGGTTATAATGTGGGACATCAGTAACTACAGTGATAGATTGAAGACCCACCGACAGTCACATGGTCAAAGCAAGAAAAATTCCATGAACCAACTGGTAAGATTGTAATAAGATCAGTTTCCGTACGAGTAGCTTTAAGTAGCTTTAAATACCCCTAAAACCGAGCACTGATGGAGAGAGGGGGGTAAAATGAGCGCACCGTTGGCTTCCTGGAAGATTAGCTCGGCTAAAGGAACTACCGACGTTAAACAAGGTCCTTTACCTTTTTTTTACCTTTAGTGTGCAGCACACCACGCCCTGTTGTGTACACTGTAGTAACCAGGCTCTCGAGAGAAGAAGGGAGGGAAGGGGAGAGGGTGATATTTATCAAACATTCTAAATTCCTACCGTTGTGCCATTGCAGCATTCTCATGGTCATGCAATAACATTGCCCCATGGTATTTTGTATAATTGTAATTTTTACTATTTACTCAGCCTGGTTTTGAAGATGGCTCAGAGAAAGACCAGTCACCAATAGTTCGCTACTGTGCTGTGTCGTCTATTGAACACACTCACAAGACAGCAGTGACTGATGTACAATGGATCCCTGATCACATGGAGGTATGATGACTTGATAAACAGATATAGAAAACCATGACGCGCGGGGAACGTGACGTGACGCGAGAATGGGTTGTGAGATAATGGGTTCCTCCATTCCACACGTTTTCGACTCAACTTAGCTTCCATTTATTTCTCAAATTGGATGATCGCATGGCTAAATTTGTTAGTGCGCGGGCTTGTATAAGTGAGAAAATCATGACTCAACTTCTGTTTTTGACTTCTCTAATCTGTGTAGCTCGGTGTAGCTTTAAATATATCCGTAAAAATTGAGCACTGTCTCACATCCTTCTTTTGACTTCAAATCCGTGAAGTTCAGTGTACAGTAGTTTTGAATACCCGTAGTACGGAGCACTGATATGGAGGGAGGGGGCAGAGGGTGGACTGTCTCACATCCTTGTTTTGACTTCTTTCGTCTATTCTATGTAGCTCAGTGTAGATTTGAATGCCCGTAAAATGGAGCACTGATGGAGGGAGAAGGGGGGACGGTAGAGGACGTACTGTACGCTCACTGGAGGGCCATTTTAGGATGAAGGGACATGGATGTTAGATGTGATGATGATGATGATGATGATGATGATGATGATGATGATAATATCACTAATATAATAAGATATCATCTTTAACCTTGCAATTACATCAATTTCTTGCAGATTGGTCGTATGGGTGTGGTAGTAGAAAACAGATCGCAACATTGCAATCAACTCATGACCTGTGCAGCTGATGGGTAAGAACTTCAACCACGTGTAGAAGCTTGTAGATTTGAGATACCGTATGATGTTGCAAATAACCGAAAATTTATATTTGTTCGCCCATGTCAAGGTGGTGTTACACCAGACAGCTTTAAGCGCGACATCGTTGCGTTACGTTGTCACAGTAGTCTCGTAGCCGTACATGGTTCACGCGTTGGGCAAAAAGGTTGTGAGTTTTTGGAGATCGTGAAAACATGTTATCACAACAATGGACAAGTCATAGCCTCGTTCCATGTTGTACTACCCAACTTGTAACGCAACAAATTACACCGGAAAATTTGTCTGGCATTAAAACGTGATTCAAACTTTTACTATAACTCTCATCATAATGATACAACTTATGATACAACGATACAATATGATACAACGTGTTAACATTATTATTAGTAAATGAAACTATAAGGAAATTTGACTATATTGGCAGTAATATCGCGTTGAATAATCACAGTTTTACTGTCGCCACAGTCGCGCAAAATAGAGCAGTTTTCGTATGACTGTGAAAACGGCAGGAACTTCGAATGGCTTTATGGGTAACACGGAACTGACAAGGTCAGGCTGTAGCGCTATTCATTTCACACAAAACCAAAAACTGTTGTACGACAGTAGTTATCTGGGTGATTAGGATTAAAAACTGTTATTAGGAGCAAGGATGGCACAGTTGGTTAGTGCGCGGCCTTCGGTGCAAGAGGTCCAGAGTTCGATCCCCGGATCTCACATTTTTCAGGGTTCGTGCTACCCCTTGAAATCCTTGAAAAGCCTTTGAATTGAAAACACGTTTTCAAGTACACTGGAAAAGCCTAGTGCAAACTTTGTTATTCCTAACTTTCCTATCAAAATGAATCAATAAAAATGAAAATTTATTGAAGAGTTTCTGATTACTTGCACGAAGCTTTTTTTCCCGGACTTGCATTGTAACTTTGGGGTTCCTGTGTTATGCTTGCTGCGCGCGCATGCTTTACATGACGTTTATTCGGCCATTGAATCAATATACTATTTTCTCTGGGCGCTTCACATAAAACTTAGTCCTTGAAAAGAAAATTTTTGTGCTTGAAAAGTGCTTGAAAAGTCCTTGAATTTTGTGATGAAAATGTAGCACGAACGCTGATTTTTGTTTCAACTTCTTTCTTTTCTGTGTATCTTTAAGTAGCTTTAAATACCCTTAAAACGGAGCACTGATAGAGAGAGGAGAGTAAAATGAGCGCACCGTCGACCTCAAGTTTATCAGTTACTGTCACGACTTATATCGACGTAAAATATGGTCGCTTTGCTTTGCTTTGCTTTACTATTTTCTGTGTAATTATTGACTTATGGCAGGACTATCTTGTTTTGGGACACACGACCCACCAAGTCTGCAGCTGCTCCTCAAAGTACGACTGCTAATCCTGCTGGGATACCACTAACGTTTAAACACCTTGACTTGTCATGGAAACCAATATTGAAGGTAATGTACACTTTATTAATTTATATGCATTAATTGACAAGAAAGATGTATTAAAGTGTCTATGAACATGACGTAACTGTTCTGTTACCATACAATACCGTTCTGCAACCAGGTCATCAGCTTGCCGTAGCCCGCTCGCTAGAATCGTACTATACAACACATTAGATCGTCCCCAAAGGAATTTTAAGACCCAATTTATAAACGACGACCGTGTAATAAGCGTGTCGTAGTCGTGCAATAAGCGTGTCGTAACCGTGCCATAAACGTGTTGCAATTGTAACCGTGCCATAAGCATGTTGTAATTGTACCATAAGAGTGTTGTAACCGCGTCATAAACGTGTCATAAACGTGCTGCAATCGTGCCACAAGAATGTTGTTACTGTACCATAAGCATGTTGTAAACGTTCCATCAGCGTGTCGTAACCGTGCAGCATAGAGTAGGTTTCGTATGACTGTAAAAACGGCACCGCACGGTCACGGCACGATTACGGCAGGAATTTCGAATGTTTTTATAGACAACACGGCACTGACACGGTTACGGTACGGCACGGCCCGTTTCACACTCATACGAAATCTGCTCTACCGTTAGTAATCCAATTGGTTTATCAGCGGTATGTGAAATCTGATATATTATGTTTGCCGGTCGTCTGCTTTGCAAGTGTAAACTTGTACAGTTGAATATTCTTCAACAGTCACTATCCGAAAGGGCCACCAGGGTTGCTGTTATGGAGAGGTTTGACCTTATAGAAGTAGATGTTAATTTTTTTAAGTATCGTCTTTATTGCTTTTATAGGTAACTGTACAACGATTGACAGGTACAGGAGAATTTGGTCCCACTATATTCAGCATCACAGAGAAGCAAGGAAGCAGAGCCAATGGTATGTTCAACACAGCTCTACCAGGAATTAAGGGCTAATAAATCGTCTATGACTCACTGGAAGAGCAAATGTTTCTTCTACTTGCAGTACAATGAACTATACCTGTAAAATGGACACTCTTTGTGTCGCTGAATTGCATTACACTGTTTTACTGTTGTTGTTGATGATGATGTTGTTGTTGTTGTTGTTGTTGTTTTACCTAAAACATCTCTAAGGTGTAATCCTCTGTAGTAATCATTAGGGATCCATCAAGCCTTTGATAGAGCGTAGCAATCGTGACTAATCTTGCCCATGCTTTGGACGTCTTAGATTTTTGTTTATCAGAGAATTTTGCCGAGATCTAGAGATCTGTCCGTAATATAGAGGTGTCCATATTATAGAGGTGTCTGTATTATAGAGGTGTCTGTATTATAGAGGTGTCTGTATTGTAGAGGTGCCTGTATTATAGAGGTGTCTGTATTATAGAGGTGTCTGTATTATAGAGGTGCCTGTATTATAGAGGTGTCTGGATTATAGAGGTGTCTGGATTATAGAGGTGTCTGGATTATAGAGGTGTCTGGATTATAGAGGTGTCTGTGTTATAGAGGTGTCTGTATTATAGAGGTGTCTGTATTATAGAGGTGTCTGTATTATAGAGGTGTCTGTATTATAGAGGTGTCTGTATTATAGAGGTGTCTGTATTATAGAGGTGTCTGTATTATAGAGGTGTCCGTATTATAGAGGTGTCTGTATTATAGAGGTGTCCGTATTATAGAGGTGTCTGTATTATAGAGGTGTCTGTATTATAGGGGTGCCCATAGAGAGAGTCAACTGTAATTATCGTTTAAGTTGTAGCTTGCTTATTCTCGCTAATCAAATATCTTCATGTCTTTTGGTTTAGCTGGGAAACCAACTGATTCTAAAGACGCAGATAGCTCAGGACTTTCCCGCAACCCGTCTACTCTTGGTAAATCTATGAAGGACCAAGGAAAACCTCTAGAGAACATCAGTACAAAGTTCTTTGTTGGAACCGAGGTAAAGTGATGGCATTTTTCAAGCCCGGATTAAACGAGAACAATTCGACGCAAATTTTGACTTGCAAGTACTTAGCTCCTTAGGCTGCGTAGCGGCCCTCGTAAGGCGTGGGATGAGGGGTTTCGTGAGGGGGGGGGGGGGGGGGAGGAAACGAGAACCCCTCTTTCCCACTCTTCCTTCCCCCTCCCCTTAAAGAGGGTAACTCCGCAGGCTATTGGCTTATTTTTTCTCCAAAAATCGAGATGAAAATGAGACAGTATCGGGAAATAGACAAGTAGACAAGGCGCATTTTCGAAAAATCAGATACCTGGAGGCATTTTGGGGTAGAGGCTGGTAACATAACTATTCTAAACCAATTTTTCATGCTGAATGCGAATATGACTGTTACCAAGACGTATTCTGCAATCTTATCGTGTAAATGACGTATTTTGTGAATTGCTACAGTCATTTCATACTAACGGCTTTTTCATGTAATACCAAAAGTTCCCAAACTTAAAAACAATTACCATGGCTGGAAAGAGGACATCAAAATCAGTAAAACTGTGAAGTTTGAAGAATATCAGTTGAAAAATCAAGGAGGTACGAATTTTCAAAAAACGAAATTTTATATGAAAACACTTACAGTTATGCAAGAGATACCAACAAATTTCGATTTTTGAAAATTCGTATCTCCTTGATTTTTCAACTAATATCCTTCAAACTTCACAGTTTTACTGATTTTCATATGCTCTTTCCAGCCATGTTAATTGTTTTTAAGTTTGGGAACTTTTGGAATTCCATGAAAAAGCCGTTAGTATGAAATGACTGTAGCAATTCACAAAATACGTCATTTACACGTATAAGATTGCAGAATACGTCTTGGTAACAGTCATATTCGCATTCAGCATGAAAAATTAGTTTAGAATAGTTATGTTACCAGCCTCTACCCCAAAATGCCTTCTGCACTTTTTGCGATCGACTTTTTCAGTTTTGCGCCTTGTCTAAAAAGGATAAATTCTAGTTTGGGTTTGTTTGAACTCCGACTTTTTGAGCAGAAGACATGCAGAAACTCTGGCCAGAAATGACAAACAAAACTTGCAAAAATTTGCGGGGCGCATTCAAACCCAAAGTTCAAACTCGACCAGAAACTATTCGTGGACAAGTGAAACGAGTTGCGTAAGTCAAAACTTGCATGACTTGTGGTTTCGTTTGATCGAAGAATTGCATTAAAAATGGAGGGCGAAGACGGTAAACTTTAAATTTTTTTGCACTGCGACCAATGTCAATCAACATCTAATTTATTTGATTCCAGGAGGGCGACATGGTGTATTTGGACTGGAAGCCAGAAAAAGATAGTGATAGTGGCAAAATCACAAGTATGATTGGTAGTCCATTAACTTCTGACACATGTAGATAAGCCTGATTTTCAAACGGCACGGCTCGACCGCTGACCACTTGTTAAGGGGGAGTGGTCAGCGGTCGAGCCCCGCCGTCTCAAAATCAGGGTAGACACAAACAGACTACATACTAAAGACTCCCCACATTACACAAATACGTACATACAATTGACACCTATATACAGCGCTTAATTATTATTAAGTTCTAAGCATTTTGATTTGGTTCTGAAGTCCCTTGAGCATCTGCATATATGAACAACTGTAGGGAGATTATTTCAGCTTAACTTTAAGAGAATTAGGGCTGGTACGTTGTTTGTCTACTGGAAGCTCGTTCCGGCAGAGTCCAGGCGAACATACAACTACAAACAGTTCTTTTAAAACCTATATAGAACGACCAACCTCTCAATCAAAACATCCACTGGTGAATGCAGGTGTTGTGACATTTTAAGTTTTAAGCCCGGTTCACACGACGACATAAGTATAGACATAAGCATAAGCATAAGCGTTTTTTTTACCGCGTTTTTTTTACAGGTTCACACACGCAACATAAGCATAAGCATAAGAAAATGGAAAGTTTTGTTTCTTATGCTTATGCTTATGCTTACGACTATGCTTATGTCGTCGTGTGAACCGGTCCTTAATCCACCCAAAACAAAAATATAATAATTTGAAAGAACACACCAAAGTTAACAAAAATTGAAATTTTGAAGTAGGATCGATGACTAGCACCAGAGTTGTGGGTGGCCATAACTGTAGAACAAAGCCAACTTTGGCCGCTCATTCGGATTAAAGTTTTAAATGTCACGCAACACCTGCACCATTTGGATTTATCGATGTTATTGATGTTACTCTTGTCTATAGCTCCTCGCCCAGAGTTCGTATGGCAGGCTCATGACGGTCCCATATTAACACTTCAGCGTTCGCCGTTCTTCAAGGATATAATTCTAACAGTCGGCGGTTGGACATTTGCCATATGGAAAGAAGGCGTTAATGTAAGCAGTACATATATTGTTTCACATATACATTTCAAAGTGACGTCATCCGAAACTGAATGACGTCACTTCAAGTTTGATTAGAGCGCTACAGTGAGTAGTATACCATGCATGGATTCGTTTGTATGTGGTTACGTCATCCACAAACGAATGACGTCACTCAGTCCTTAAAGTTTAGTCAACAGTAAGGCGACGTCATATTTAGAAATGAGTGACGTCACTTCAAGTTTGATAAGAGCGCTACAGTGAGTAGTATACCATGCATGGATTCGTTCGTATGTGGTTACGTCATCCACAAACGAATGACGTCACTCAGTCCTTAAAGTTTAGTCAACAGTAAGGCGACGTCATATTTAGAAATGAGTGACGTCATTTCTAGTATGGAAAGTCTCTTCTGTCCTGGTTACCGTATTTTATTCTCAACGAATGCCTTTAACTTTTAGAGTGATCCATTGCTTCAGTCAGCCAGTCACATACTAAAGCTAACCAAAGGTCACTGGAGTCCATCAAGACCTGGTAAGTCCTTCTTTCTTGATTTGTCTGTACGATTTTTGAGAAGGAACCTCACGAAATACTTTGAATTTTTCCCATAGGTGTATTTTTCATTACAAAGACAGATGGCAGTGTAGACGTGTGGGATCTATTAGATAGGTAACCAAATATCAATCTTGACGTTTAATAGTAGAATCGCTGTTGATGTAGTCTCCTACGCAGCCGCAGTTTTGTTGTCACGCTAGGGCTTAACAAAACTGCGGCTGCGTAGGAGACTACTGTTGATGTTGATGGTGATTGGTCGGCTGATCGCATTCAACCCTGAGTGATTGGGTTGTTACCATTGTAGGTCACATGAACCGTCGTTAACCCAAAATGTCACAGCATCTCCCATCACAACCATCTACCCACATCAAGTATCAGGTCAGTAATACTGATTATATTCCAAATTTTACCTTCAAACTTGATTGCTATCTGGTACAGTAGAACATTTGCGTATGAGTGTAATGCCAACGATACATTCTGCAATTTGCGCTGACAACGCAATTTTGGATTTTTTTGAAGAGAAAAATTGCGGCGTCTATCATCACTCTGCCACATTCAATACGAGTAGTGCAGTGTTCAAAATGTTGCAGAGAAAAGCTTAAACTTTTGAGCTTTCAGCAACAATTTTTTTGTTGCGAGCCGTTGACGCCGTTGTTGTCAGACACTCGGAGATTCGCTTCCGCAACAAAATATCTAAAATTGCGTTGGCAGCACGAGAAAAATTTCAGTGTATCGCCGACTCAAAACTGATCGTGACGTGCCGTGACAGTGTCAGTGCTGCTGTAGCAGGATAGAGTAGATTTCGTATGACTGTAAAAACGTCACCACACGGTCACGGCACGGTTACGCCAGGAATTTCGAATCGGTTTTTTTTATAGACAACACGGTACTGACACGGTTACGGTACGGCGCGCTCCGTTTCACACTCATATGAAATCTGCGCTAGCGAAGGGGAGGGGTACCGGTCACGCATCACACAGGAAATTTGGCCAACACGCGGAAAATTTTGATACGTTATCACACTGTTACTTTTTATAAAAAAGCAAATCACACGCAGGTTCATTCTCGGATCACGCACTATTTTTGGCCAAAATCACGCGAAACCCCTTTGCTACCCCTCTGTAAGGGAAAGTTAAATTTGCGGTCCTTTACTTCTAATCAATGTGTACCGTTAAAAGAGTACTAATTGATTGGAAAGTTGCGGATGAGATGCATCTATCATTCTCTGAAAGGTCACTTCGGTCATAGTATCGAACTTGTTTTGTTGTTTTAGGAAAGCAGCAACTTCTAGCTGTGGGTGATAACATGGGTACTCTACATGTCATGGAGGTACCTTGGAACCTTAGACACCCATCGACTAATGAGGTATGCACACTATAAACACCCTATCCCTGTTCCATTTATACTGGTTCGTTAATGTAACTTTCTATTTCACTGGGTGATTTAAAACGAATTCCATTACACTGAAGCTGCAGTAATCATTATATACTATTTAACAATTAGACCTCGAGGCCGAATGGACTACGAGTCAATAGCCCATGAGGCCGTAGGCCGAATGGGCTATTCAAACTCGTAATCCATGAGGCCGAGAGGTCTAATTGTTTTAGTATTCACCAACATATTGGGCCAAAGGTGAATGAGACTAAACAAAACAAAGAGAGAAAAATGTTTTATTGATATTATTACTCGCGCTTCCTCTCAACTCGGGCTATCACCAATAGCCCGAGGTTAGGGAGCCAATCAGAATGCAGAATTTGTAATAGCCCTTATGTTGGTGAATACTAAAATATAATAATCTTTATTCATACTCGGATTTCAGATGGTAGCCAATACCTCCGCCCAAAAACCGCAGACCGCCATGGCCAGCAACGCAGGCTAATGCTAATATCTCTTAGTTTTCTTCACACTCTGACTACCTTTACATTAAATATTTTCTCCTACAACACTCAACTCACACGTTTATTTTCCTACTCCTTGAAATCGTTGGATGTGTTGTCAATATTCACGTTAGCATTTTGCTAAGTAAAATGAACCCCGTACCAACGAAACTTGATTTGTGACGAACAGCGTTTTGGCATGACGAATTCCATTCATTAAATAAGCCAGTTAGTGCTGATCCCGAGAGATTACTTTTATCTCGCGCATGTCGTCGAAGCACCAGACCACTGACCATTAATGTTTGCAGGCAAATGTAATGGAGAATTTCTTCGAGCGCGAAGTAAAGCGTCTAGCTTTTGTGGAAGAGCGAAAAAAGATTCGTGAAGCCGAGAAAAGGGAACTCGATGCACTTGAATCAAAACGACAGCAAGAAAAGAAGCAAGACGAAACTGACGCAGACATTGAGGCTAGACAACGAATGGTAAGTGGTTTAATTTTTTCACTGGTTTAGTGAACTTTACTTTCTTAATCCACTTCCTTATAGTTGAAATCTCTTTAACTAATCTAAATACATAAAATATCCAATATAAAATCCTTTACCTAACCGTAAAACTAGTATCCCACGCAGGCAATCCTTCTTATGGGAACCCTTTGTCACTCTGAACGATCGAGACTTGTGCAGGGTTACAGTCTCTCTCGGTCATATGACACAGGAGGCCCAAAAGTAAGAAAGGAGATAAAGGAGACGCATGCGGAGGAGGCTATCGTAAAACTACCCTCAGAAAAATCTACCACAACACTCTTCTTGAGTGCAGTTACAAAATAGTCCATAAATTTGATGGTTCAATTTTTTTACTTCAGGAATATCAAGATTTCCTAGAAATGGAGAAAAAGATTCTAGAAGATCTTGGAATACGAGAAGAACCTGAAGATCCTATTGACACATGATAACAGCATATTTCATACAAACTTGAAAATCTTTTTCCTTGACAGAGTAGTTGGCAAGGGTTGTTGTTCTTTATAGCCGACTATTGGTGTTGAGTTATTTCCCAACCTCCCTTAGCCACAGGGAGCCCAAGCAGGATATTAGAGAATCGGTGATATTTGCATATTTACAGTAAATGTATACCCCCGAAAGATAAAGAAGAAGGTGTATTTTCGTTAAATTCGCTCAAATGGCGCTCACTGACTCGGCCACAAAGACGAAAGTGGCAAAAAGAAAAGAAGACTCGATTATTGAAAATCTTGAAAAAAGAAAGGGTGATTTTTGGCGACATACATTTACTATAAACAAGCAAATGTCACCCATTCTCTCATATCGAGCTTGGGCTCCCTGTGCCTGAGCATGATGAACGGTTTCTGACGTCCAAGTTGCTAATTAATTATTATGCTTCACTTTCGTCCTTTTTATATCAATTTTTATCTTTTTCTTTTTTATGAGCCATATTCTACCTACTCATCATTGAAAGGCCTCACCTCAAGCAATTTACTTTACCTCCCAAGAGAATCTCTGTTTGGTCTGTTTGGTCTGTGCGTCTCTGATTACGTTGTATAGGTTTTCACGTCGATATAAGTGACAGCAGCAGAAACGTAAGCATAAGAACAAAGAACCGTTCCGTTCCTTCGGCTTCTGCTTCCGTCTCCGCTTCCGTTATTTTTATTATTATTATTTTCACGACAACAGAAGAGCGGCTTATGCTTCCTCTTATACTTCCGTCGCTCGTGAAAACCAGGTTTTAATATTTTCTCGTATTTTTTTCTTTTTTCTTTCGATTGATTATATACTACTTCAGGGGATTATTATCAATTTTCCACCCGCCCGCCCTCTCTAATTGCCCTGCCTTACATCACATGCCCAGTTTCGCACAAATTATTTTTCTCTTTTTTGAGTAGATTAAAACATTGACTTTTCCTTGAGATTCGAAATACTGTTATACAGTACAGTTCTCGTTTAAAATATGAATTTGGTTGAAAAGTAGTGTATTATGTATGACGGTAGTTGGTCTGTTGTGGATTTTGTATTGTACACAATGGTGTTCCAAAAACCAGTAGATATATGTACAGTGTTTACGATTCATGTACAGTTAATTAAAAACAACAAAAGTTTCACTCGTTTGCTTACTTAAAACATCAATATATTGTGTACGTGTGCTTGCTTATTTTTTCTTGTACACTTTGAAATACGAAGCGAAATAATAGGCTTATTCACGGCTTCTGAAAATGATTGCGAAATTCCAGGGTCCCCTTACCCCATTGCAAAATGAAATCACGCAAAAATATTTGGTCTTTACGCGTCACGGATAATTCAAAAATCTCTTTCGCGTTCACAAAAAAATCTAAAGTTGTTCCGCGTGGACGCAAAAAGATTTTAGACCTTAAATCACGTTTCACGTCAAAATAAATCAGCCATTCACGTTTCACGCAAAAGGTAAAGGGGACCCTGAAATTCTTGCTATGTTTCTCCACACTCATTGTTAAATTGACACAAACCCTTACAATCACTCCCCATTCCAAGTTCAATTTGAACAACAACAAAAATGTGACATGCAAAAAGTATGAGATATTAATCCAGAAGTTTGGGGAGCCCGGGGGGTTGTGGGAGGGGTGAGAGAGGAGCTGCTGTTTAGTCCTCCATTCCACCTTCCATTTTTGTCTCTTCTGTTCGATCCTATTCTCTTCTGTTCTACTCTTCGCTGCGTTGCTCTGCTCTGCTTGGCCGTCTCCTCTGCTCTGTCCTGCCCTGCTCTACAATGCTTTTAATCGTTGTTCTATTCTATTCTCGTGTGGATCTTAGGTTTTATTCGGCGCTAACGAGACTTTTCAAACTCACATGTCGGGAAATACCACATTGACTTTGCCTGACATTTGCGCATTATTTCCTGATAAAAATCAGCTCATTTAACAAATTACAGTTTCTAATACAAAGTACGTTCCGGCGTTTCTCCAGGAATTAACGAAACAATGTGTAGAATAATTATTATTCGTGACAAATAAAATTCGCGCTAAGCAGATTTTTACTATTCATTTGTAGATGTTGATAGACAACTGATCAGGCTGTTATTTTACTTGCTATTTTGTCATTCATATTAGCCATTTTCCAATCGAGTAGGGGACTGGGTACTAGTTTGAATATTTAATGCAACTAAGAAGCAAACCCCATGATATGAAAGAGCACATTAAAGAACATTAAAATATGTAAGATTCCAAATTTCGATAGATGGTATTTGGCTGCATTTTCCACAGTAGTTGCCTATCAAAGATTCATAAAATTAGAAGGGACACTGTTCCTCCAAACCATACATTTTGATCTGTATGAATTTAAATTTTCACGTATTTGAATGGCTGTCACAGTCCATATTCCACAGAATACAATGAAACTCCATAATCTTGTATATGTTGATGTGCTCTTTCATATTATGGTTCTTAATTCATACTAGTACCCAGTCCCCTACTCGACTGGGAAATGGCTAATATGTCTAATATAAACGGATTTGTGGTAGATCTTTGTTACCATAATGAGATACAGTGACTACTGTTCCATGGCCAATAAAACTGTCAATCAGCTTATTACAGCTAATATTTAATTCCAACGATCGTAGCTGGGGGTAAACTATTTTCATTTTCCCTGACAATGTGTCAGATAGAGCTTAATTTACTACCAGGAAATGTTTAATCAGAAAAAAAAAATTGTTTTGTAAGTAAACATTGCGTAACACATAAAATTATAAATCCTCACATGAATTATTGAATTAAAAAAAAGAAAGAAAAGAAAGTCAAAAAATGAAAGAAAGAAAAAGAAAAGAAAACGAAAATGAAAAACAAGACGGCAAGACAAGACAAGGACTATCACCGCGAAGTAAAAGTTCTCTCTCAATGATAGATATTTAATTTATAGCCTATAGGAGAAATTCTTATGTGAAATGAAGGTATTACTGGACTGCAGTTTCAGTAACACTGATAAAGTGATATCTTCCCATCTCCTGCCCCTGGCATTTCAAAAACAAAAAAACAAAACTGAACAAAACAAAAACAAAACAAAACAAAAAATACAAATGAAAGCTTGTCGAACGAGAGACCTCAAGGGACTAGACCGAAAACGACTATGGGTAAATTCAAAACTCGCTTTTCAGCTTATCTCTTAACCATTTTCTCTAACAACACTTTTAAAAATACATGGCTATATTTGCGTTTCACAGGTGCACTTGTATTTACTCTTGCTCGATTTGTGAAACGTTAAGGTTTTCCCAATTAATACTTGTCATTCAACTTAACATTATTCAAATTGACACTTGCCAAGAGCTGTCAATAAGGTAGACCTAGTCAATATAATAGATAATTAACGTTCATGAAAAATCATTCCGTCAAATTTATCAGTTAACGAAAGCCTCACGTCTAACGAAAGCCATTTAAAGCACTTAACGAAAGTCTTCTATTTAACGGAGATATCTCCCCTCAAAACAGATAAAAACTCTTAACGGATTTTTCCAGCCTTAATTAAGCCAGGGAGAGATTTTTAGATTTGCGATGTTAAGACTTCTAAAAGCTTGAGCTTTATTCACCTTCCGTTATCCTTCTGCTTACCAGCTGTGAGTAACTTCAAAAGTCTGCAAAGCTTAACCTCAGGGCCTCAAAAGTATCTTCTCGTAAAGTTAACATACCAAAAATGAACTCAAGTTTGCTACACCGTGCTGACAAAATCCAGTGTCATTTTTTGGACCTTTTCATCTATCCCGAAGACTCCAAACCTGCAGTCTTAACTTCCATTATCACCTGTGCCATCAACGTGGTTGCCAGCGTTGGAGCTGTCTTTGGAAACATCGTGGTCCTTATAGCGTTCTGTAAAACCAAAGAACTACGAGAGATTTCCAACATATTTCTTCTAAGTCTTGTTTGCACTGATCTTCTAGTTGGAGCTGTTGTGGACCCGCTCTATCTGGTTCGTCAGATCAGATCTCTTTCTGGTTGGAACGATTGTGGAGTATGGGTGGTGTATCTTACAATCGCGCTGTTTTGTACTGGCGCGTCGTTCTTGAATTTAACACTAATCGGCATTGAACGCTGCATGGCTATACTACTGCCATTTCACTACATTAGGCTAGTGACTGAACGCCGAGCCCTAATAGTGATTGTTTCTATGTGGTTTATATGGATTATGATTACACTTCTACGTTTTGCAGGACTTGCAAACCGTGCTGTCTACCTCATTTGCCTAACAATCATCGGCTCCTCTTATGCTATCAACGCTGTCATCTATTTTAAAATCTTCAGAGAAGCAAGACGACATCAGCGGAGAATTCAATCCGAGCAAAGTAACAGCACTGATTTCGCTAATGCATCCAGACAACGCAAGCTAGCTCGGACAATGGTCTTTATTTTTGGTTCGCTTTTGATCTGCTATACACCAGGGATGATTGTTCTTCTTCTAAGGACCTTTACTGGTGATACTTCTACATTACTCTACATCGCATACCCCTGGGCTGAAAATTTGATTTTCTTGAACAGCGCATTCAATCCTATGATTTACTGTTGGAGAAATCGTGAAATTAGAAGGGGCGTTTTTAATGTACTGAACATAAAACAGAATCAAGTTGTGGAATTTTCGTGGACTCTGACTGTAGCATCAGATCTGGGACACACTTGACTCAAGATGCTAGTCCCGAATCTTTGTCTAGAAGCCTACGACACAGTAGTTCCAGCAATAACAATGTCAGAAACAACGCTGCCTTAGAGTCGTGAAAGAAACATACTGGCTTGAAAAGTTCCCAAGACGGCAATAAAGATCTGGAGTGACCGCTTAAGATATCATCCCCACAATCTTAAATTAAAACGCATATATATAAAAAGACTTACATAAAAAATAAGCTTCCAAGTTATCTTACTGATGTCCAGACACTTTTTTACAACACTTGATACTAATCTCGCGATCTGATTGGTTGATTAGAGTGTGTCAATAAGAGGACAGACACACTGCTGACGCGTTTCAGCGCGCGCGCTCGTTCTGTTGCCCCGTTTGAAAAGGATTTTTTAACTTTTATCTCAAATAATTGTTGTAAAAAACGAATTGAAGATGGTTTTGAGTTGTCTGTCCTCTTATTGACACACTCTTGACGTCATAAAATGTTCAAAACTTTGCAGTGAAACCACTCGCTGCGCTCGTGATTCCACTTCAGTTTTGAACATTTTATGACGTCAAGAGTGTGTCAATAAGAGGACAGACAACTCAAAACCATCTTCAATTTGTTAATGTTCAAGAAGCCTTTTCTTGACACCAGAAAGACTGCAAACATATCAATAAACTTATTGATTGTAGATAATTTAAATAGCATTAATAGTTTTCTTTTTTTTATTTGTTTTTATTATTTTTGGATTCAGACATAGATACCTTTTAAAATTTTCTCATTTGCACACGGCTCTCTGGAAGAGCATTTTGTAATATGATAGAGACTTCCGTGTTTAAATGAAGATTATGGAGAGATTGAGCATCACGTTCACGGGAAACGGTAGACAGCAGAGAGAAACACGTGACCTACAATTTTCGCGGCTGGCTTTGCGCGTTTGAACTAAAGAGCGACTTTTCACGTTTACGACAAACGCAAAATGAGCCACCCTCGCGTTGAAACAGCAACGCCAGACGCAAAAAAAAGCAGGTCACGTGATCCTCTCTGTCGTTTGCCGTTTCCCGTGTACGTGATGCTTATAATATATTAATATTACATATACGGGCGCGCAGTCGGTTGAGTCCGTAATATTCAGTTTTTGTTTGTTTGTTTTGTTTTGTTTTGTGTTATTTTATTTTGTTTTTTGTTCATCACCAAAAGCGCTGTAGAGTATCCACAGCGCATGCTCAGTTCAGGAGGGTCGAGTGAACGCTCAAAAGAGTGTCTTGTTTTTTCATGAGGTGGATATTTTTATGCCTTGAATCAATGACTCGAAAACATGCCATCAGCCATTTTGAAAGTGTCACGTCACGCGAGCCTGTGATTTTGTCAGCAGTCTTGCTCTGAAGTGTTCGGTGAAAACTCTGTGGCGTCATCAACACGTCATTGATCACATTTGTTCTGAGGCCCCGTTCAAACGAGAACGCAAGTCGATATATGCAAGTTTTGACTTGAAACTTGCGTCCTCGTTTGAACACCGCTCCACGCAAGTCGATGGAAAATTTTCAAAAACTTTCAAGGAAAAAACAGCTAGCTAAAGAACAGCGAGAAAATCAGATTTGCTTTTGTTTGAAATATTTGTAGGAGAGAAAATGTGCAGAAGTTCGGACAAAAAAAGAAAAAAAAAAAAAAGAAAGAAAAAAAAAAAGAAAAAAGAAAAAAAAAAGAAAAAGAAAAAGAAAAAGAAAAACAACTACTAGTGAAGTTTAGAGTGGTGACTGTTAACAAGCCAAAACTTGCATCAACTTACGATCAAATTTGAGCACCTTCAAACTGCTCGCCAGCCGGGGCAACGCAAGTAGATGCAAGTCTATGCAAATTGTGTTCAAACGAAAGCGCAACTAGTTCTCGCTTGAACAGGGCCTAACATTTGTTGGCAAAATGGCGGTTTTGAAACTCATCAGGCTCGACAGAAAACCACCCAAAATAAATTCGAATCTTGGGAACTGTTCAAATTCAATTTCAAGTTTATTTATATAAATTCAGTATAATTTTACACCACTATATATACACTTCACCCTCAAATAGCAAGCTGTGTCAGAATGACAAAGGAAACAGCAAAAATCAGAAACTTTCCTTAATCCGTGGACTCAGTCTGGTCCTCACGGTCAAATTTAATCAGTTTGCAGCTGCAGAGTTGTGAGTATCAAGAGAACAAAAACATTTTAAAGCGACATCCATGTTGGATGATCAAACAACACACGCTAAAGAGATATTGTTTGTCGAAGCTCATCCAAGATGGCTGCCGTGACGTCACCAGATCAGTCTGGGGTGACTTCAATAACACTGTTACAAGTGTAATTTACAAGTATCTATTGTTCTCCGGGCAGCCAAAACAATAGGTACACTTGTAAATTACAAGTGAAAAAGTTTTATTGATATCACCCCTGTGCTAAACTTGAGTTATTGCCATGCATTTATCTATACCCAGCAGTAAACAATGTACGCGTCCTCTTGACTGATCAATTGCCGGAACTTACAGCCTGTAACTGTATCTGGTTATTACTTGTTTAGGTGGTACGTCGTGAAACTTGAAACTTGTTTATCGCTCCTTAAAAACGGGTTTTGCTGATATAGGTTCAGGCGGCAATTACTTTGCTCACAAATTATTCTAGCTGTTTTAATACATATTTTGTCTTTACTTGTTGAATAATTATAATAAAAGTACCAAAAAACGCTGAATACACTGAAAATTTGTGTCGAACTAACGTTTCTAAACCTGTTGATCGACCTTGTATTCACATTAAGACCCGTACACACGGTGCAACATTTCTTGAAACATTTTCTGAAACATCGCGCCAACACAATAGTGCAGCGTGTTTCCACCCATTCCAATGTTTCGCGAAACGTTGCGCGAAATTAAACAGCCGCAGAAGTGGGATCGAGTTCTACTTCTGCAACTGTTCAGAACTGTTGCGCGCAACATTGCACGAGATGTTTCAGTGGTGGCCATGGACACACGGTGCAACCGTGTTGCGCGCAGTGTTTCGACAAATGTTTCGGGAAAAGTTGCACAATGTGTCCGGGCCTTTAGTACCACTATGCTAACAACAATCTGTGACTGACAAGTCATTGCGAGCCGTTTTTACGGTGCTCGATTCCATGAATCAATCAAATTAAGCAAATAAGTGGAATATTATATAAGCTGAAATTTAGAAAGGTTTTCAATATATCTAACGACAAATCGTAGACAAAATCAGCGGGAAATATGAATCAAGTTTTTACAGCAATCAACATATATAGTAATTTTAAAATGTAGTTATTATATTATTTTTTACACTTTGCAAGCGAATTTGTTTTGCAGCGGTTAATTGATTAGGATTACGTCCAAATTAATCGGCATTATTCCTTTGTCAAATGTCTTAATTATAGTGTAGATAGCGAATTATATCCGAGAAAAAAAGATGCCTTTTCAATTTTACTGAATTAGGGTAGATCGGTTTTACTATTAAATGAGAAAAATTGACCTTGAAAAACGTGCACTGATAATTGGCCAAAAGTTTCTCACTTTCATAATCAAAGATTGTGATTTGAAACTTACTTTGTGAAAATGTTTCTTGTAGCAGTTTATGTATATACTAAGTACTGAACAGGTAGATAATTGAATTAAACCGTGTGATTTAGTTAAACAGGTTTGAAACCGGTTGAAACATGACAAGAGACACGTTTTTGCACAATGTTTATAAGTATCAACCTGCCAGAACTAAATGTTTATGACAATCATGGATTACGCTAGGGCAAATCCCCAAAAAACTGACAGTTTCTGGTAAAAAATATTTTCCAAGTTCTTCTAAAATTGTATGAAATTGCTCTGCAAAGAGCGGAATTTTATAATTTTTATCGAAACAAATTATTTTGGCCTCTTTTTTCCTACGAGACTGTCCTTTTTCAGTAACCTTGTTGAGATGCGTGCTGTTGAATGTTTTAAAATACACAACATCTTCCCACAAATCAACAAAACAACCGAAAATGTGTTACCAAATAATGCAGTTTTGCATATGTTTGTGTAAATTTGTAACGCTCAGCATTAAAGCTAATTCGATTATTTTAAGAAAGACATCTTCATTCAGCGAAAGAAATGTTGAATATAAATAGAGTGTTGCATAGTGTTTTACAATTGAGACACCAAATGACTCATCAATGCTAACTTAAATATTTTTCAATGCGGTTAATATTTCAATGAGGTTACGAATTCTTGTGGTTTTCATAGAGTCCAAATACCGCTGAACCATCAAATAATACGCCAGGATTTATACGAACGTGTCTGCATTGCAATAATTCGTAATCTCCAGTATTATCTCCTAAAGTCACTTAAATTACGACAGCGTAGCGTAAATACTACACATTTGCGGAGATTTTCAAGTCGTCAACAGCTCGTTTCAAGCCAGCTCGGCTCCTAAACTTTAGACAAAATGGTCGCAATGGAAATGGGAATAATGGCTGCGTCCGTGATGATGTTTGGGTACGTTTACTTAACATTCTTGAAGAGGATGGTCAAAGAATCGGAAACTAACATGGAGAAAGAAGAGGCGAGGAAAAGCAAAAAGTCCAAGAAGGCGGATTTAAAAGCAGATTGAAGTCGGGACAGAGTGGAAAGGGAAATTTCTACCCATAGAAGTTGTCTTATGGATTTTGGACTTGAACTCAGAAAATTGAACTCAGAGGAAAATCAGATTTATCGCACTCGTTTCACTTCAAAAACACGCCTGCAACAACTGCAAGTAAAGAAACATTTGATGCCAACAATTTTACTCCAATTGGCCGACGCATATAATACAAAGTCACATACAAATGACTATATATTCTTTTATATTACTGTATTAGTAGCGGAAAAGATATATTTATATATACTTGTCGACACTAAAATGTAACTCGGATTCATATATATTATCGTTCGTTCAGTCATATGTACACTTGTAAACAATTTTCTCGTCAAGAAACTATAAAGATAAAAGTCAGAATTTTAGACTGCACCTTAATTACGTGCTAGTACATGCCTGGTGAAATATCTATTAACTGATAAAATTTTTAAGCGTAAATGTGAATGCTTTTATGTCGCAAAGCAAACATTTTTATCGATAGAATTTATAAGTACTTTAGTCAGTGGCTTTATTTATTGCTTTCTATAATTTGAAAGATTTTAACGCTTTTCTGCAATACTTTATATGCTCAATGATCACACTTGCACGGACTTTTATTATTGAAGAAAAAAATCAATAAATGTAACAATTTAAAACTCAAGTGGGTTTGAATGTGTTCATACAATTTCTATAGAATTATAGTGTAGTTCGCTACCGGTGCCTTACTCGCTCCGAGAGCGACTTTACTGGTATCAGTCCAAATTAGCTGGTTCTGATGGCGTCCTCTAGCTAGCAATTTTGTCGGTTGAAAATAGACAAATCCCTAATCTTTATTCTTACATTTAGTCTATATTTCATCGTTAAAAACTATCGTAGATACTTCACTGAAGAGTTGGCGGTCACTAGACTTTAAAATAAAGTTTATCTAAAATAGGAGCATGCAAGAAATGAAGTGAATTTAGAACCCGTGGCGCCGTGAAACCTTTGAAATGTCCAAAAGAACGAGAGATTCATTGAGTGTTTGAGATTTTTTCGATTTTTTTTTTGTAAATAACTGAGCTGATGGAGTTTTTTGTTTTTAAAACATCTTTCTTAAAGAAATGTTTCGAAAACAATGCTGAAAGCATCCATTTGTGCGCCAAATCGCGTCAGATGAGATTCACTTCTCTGCGTCTTGTAGTCAACAACGCTTATAAAAGACGCCAAGCTAAGAAAAAAGCTTAAAACACTTCGCACTTCGTACGGTTCAAATGACTAGGATTTACAACTAGATTTTCAACCTATTTTGAACTTAAATATAATTCCCAATAAAACATAGATTTTCTTTTGATAGATTTTCAATATTTCTTAAGTTTCGTTTGTGCAGTTCCAACCCAAAACACGCCTTCATGTCTCTGTAAACACATCTCTGCAATACGACACAACAATTGAAGTCACTTTCATTTTTACTCAAATTTCCACACAAGAATATACCAAAATATTTATGAAATGTCATTTTTAAAAATAATCATTTACTTTTTATGCAAGAATTTCTTCTCTAATGTTTTTCAATTTCAAAAATAATTCTTCAAAAAGTGGTTAAACAACCTGCAACTGAAAACCAGATTCACTCAAAAATGTTTGCGACTGGTATTCAAATTAGTTCAACTCGTAAGCTGATAGGTTAACTTGGCGTCAATATTTGGAATATCGCCCAATAAACGAGTATTAATGTTTTCGCGCCTTAAACACACCTTAATATGCCCACTGAAGCTGGTTAACGAAGTAAAGATTAAAGAAATCATAAACAATTCTTGAGACGAACTCGTTATGGTTTTTGCGATTGAAATTGGAATAGTTTGTGGTTCTATTGTTCTGTTTACAGCACTTCACGCCAAATTGATGGAGCTTGTATCTGCAAAGAAGTACAATGCTGAAGAAGTGCTTTGTAAAGAGTGCTATCTGGACCCGTGGACTTCAACAGGATTGCTGCCAGAGCCGGGAGGAATCTACAGCAAACCACTTGACGAACCCAAGAGGAAATACGCTTAATCAGCGAGGGAACTTTAAAAATGCAAGAGAAACATAATCAAGACACGTTTTCGTCTAGCTCAAGGAAGAGGATCAAGAATTGATAGCTATCTTTGACTTTAGGTCAACAAATATACTATGCATGTATCAGAGAAACAGTGACGCACTTGGAAAAATGCGTACTTATTTAATAAGCAATGAACTCATTTAAAATGCAATTGTATAATAATATGATATTTATATAGGATATTTGTTTATACGAGGCTAAAGGATATTTCATATTTTCATTTTTCTATTTTCTTTTCAAATTCGGAGCAGTTCTGTACAGTTTTTTAAAGCAAAAAATATGGCGGCCGCCAGAAAGATTTTTATGTTGCATTTTTTAATCAACTTCGATGCAAGATATTTTTAAACTTTATTAATGAAACATATCGATAAACCAAACGAGACAATTTGAATTACAAAATGTAAATAGGAATTTTGTACAGAATGAGCTTTATAATTTCCAGCAAAAAGTTATAAAATATATTTCATATTTATATATTCATTTATTTGTAAAAAAGCATGTAAACAATTGCAAAATAAAATATACGAGGTGTACTTAATTGTGTTATGAAATTAAAAAAATATCACCGGAAAAAAGGAGAATTCAAGACGCAGAAGGATTCAGAAATACTAACTGAAAGCCGACAAGCTAGAGCAGATTTCGTATGAGTGTGAAACGGACCGCGCCGTACCGTGGCCGTGTCAGTGCCGTGATGTCTATAGAGTGGTTTTCGTATGAGTGGGAACACTGTTCGGTTACGATACGATACGGTTACGGCATGAATTTCGAATGTTTTTATAGACATTGCGGCACTGACATGGTCACGGTACGGCGCGGTAAGTTTCACACTCATACGAAATCTGCTCTAGCTTGAACATTCGAAATTCCTGCCGTAACCGTGTCGTGACCGTGCGATGCGCGCCGTTTTCACAGTCATACGAAATCTACTCTAGTTTTTGGCACGGTACTTCTAAATTGGGCACGGCACTCTAAGCCGACGGACCGACACGACACGATCCCGGTATAACCCCCGTAAGATTAATTTTGGGCACCCGTTCCTAATACACTGATTTCCATTTACACGATAAAAATACTAAAGTTTAGGTAAGGGTGCCTAGAATTTAGGGATGTCGTTTGCCCAGAATGATTATCGTGTGAACCGCTTGTTACATTTGAACGTTTTAACTGCGACAAACGTAGTGAATGGTCACTGCTAGTAGTACAAGAGGCGATTTTTGAGACGATCTTTCGCGTTTTCAAGCGCGCGCGCACTGGAATTATCATATCAAGAGACCATAAAGGTGGTGTTACACGGGACGATTTGCAATAATGATTTGTCGCACAACAATGTTGCGCGGAAATTTGTTCTCATGTAACATGGGACAATTTTCTGCGCAACTTTGTCACGGCAACATGTTGCGAGTTTTTGAATCGCCTTCAAAAACCTATAACAAAATATATGACGGTTTTTGTTGAAGTTGGTTTGTGTGACATCTTCGCCTTTGACTTTCTGCGCAACAAAATGGCGGCTGATAGTGAAGCAAGATAATTGCAAGCTAGCTAAGAAGTACGTTTCGACGACAGTGATAGGCGAAAACTTGTCGCTTTCATCCAAAGGAAACCAATTCTTCAGGAATCAAATTTAAAAGTGTCCCAAAAATAAAACCAAAATGCACAAACATAGCTGTCGCAAGCGTCACGCATGTTGATGCCCTGTGACAACCATAATGTTGTAAGTGAATAGCATTTTACACTAAATCATCGACAGGAACTTACAATCAATGAAAGAAGCACTTCTCCAAAAAAAAAAAAAACCAAAAAAAAACCAAAAACAACAACAACAACAACAACAACAACAACAAAACAAAAACAAAAACAAAACAAAAACAAAAAAAAAACAAAGCGACTTCTACAATTTTAAGTTCCTGATAATGATTTCAATGTGCAATCGAAACCAGTATTCCTTGTATGTCTTCTGAGTTGTTTACATGGAAGGAATATCGACCTTAGATTAGGGATTTGACTCACGCACTATTTCCAATTAGCCTGGCTGACAGCTCAGTTGGTACAGCAGCGGTCTAGAACCCTGAAGGATGTGAGTTCCAGTCCCACTCAGCGCGCCTGGATTTTTTTCAGATCCAGATTTGAGTTACAATTATCAAAGTACTTTAGTAGTAGTCGTACTTCCACAAATGTGTGATCGCGTACCGTAGTTATAACATGACGTTTACTGGTGTTTACCGTTTATAATTATTACGGACCTTACGCAATCATGACGGCAACGTGGACGACGACGACCGCATGAAACAATGCCTTTAATTACAAAATACAATAAATGCACGTGCAAATGTGTAGAACTGCAAAGATATCGACCGTACTCTTCAAAACTACAACGTGAAAAATCCAGATTTCACGCTCTACCGAGAACGGCAGCTTATTTTTCGTTCGCACAGAAAACTGATCTTTCATTTTCAAATATGTCAAGATTCTAAGTCTGAATGTCACATGAAAATGAACAAGCGAAAGAAATAGCGTTATCGATTGTTCTTTAATCTTTTTTGGCGTCCCGTCTTCACTGACTTCGCCGTCGTCGTTGCGTAAGGTCCCTATTGCATAAGACGTCACGATAGCCATCTTGGATGAACTTCAACAAAAGGTTTCTCAAAAGTGTCTATTTCTTGTTCATCCAACATAGTTACCACTTCTTTGTGTTTTTATTCCCGAAGGTAAAGATGTCTATATACACCTATTTCGACAAACGTTGTCGGCAAAAGCCTACGCGACTCACCCGAAAGGAAGCATGGGTAAACATGACTAAAGCTATAAAATCACACAAATATCCACACCATAATTCAACTTCAGCTTGTCATGACCTAATACGTCAAAAAGCTTCATTTGCGTGCTGATGCTAAAATCGAGACCAATGCTAAAAAACAGAGGGAAATTTTGCAACTACCCATACTCCTTGTCGGTCTAGTTGTGTAGACTTGAGACCTCTCATACGACAACCTTTTTTGAAATAGGTATACTGTATATACTTTACTTCAGTTCAATCCCATATCTAATGTCTCAATTTCCCCATGTTTCATCTCGTGGTTTTCATGGGCTTGGATCTTTCAAACATCTGAACATACATACATGAATATATTTTATTTCTACTTACATTATATAACTACAAACATGTATAACTATAAATATAACTACATACTCTTTGTTTTACTTAAATATATATCTTTTTTTTTTTGTTTTCATAACAAATTTCTATAAAAACTCTTATTCAAAATTTGGCAATATTAAATCATATTTTTCTTACATATCCTATGTTCTGATAAATCAAGTTTTCTTTCTTTAATTTAGCAAGTAATTATATATATATCTTGCTGTGCAAACTCTTTTAGAGCTAAATTTTTTCACGAGTATTATATACGTTAAATTGTTGACTGCAAAGCAGACTATAATTACTAAATAGCGATGGCAGGTCTATTTTTCTATGAGGCCAAGCACCAACCTAATTATAAGCAAACTGAACTAAGCAAGATGTATAGCAAACTGAAATACGTGATGACGCAACAAGTTATGACATCTTATTTGACGCCACAGTCGTGCATTGTTAAGTTTACCGTGTTGAATTTACAATCAGAGTACTTTAAACTTTAAACTTCTACGTTGATAAATTTTACTCAAGGTCAAGTTTCAAGTTGTTTACCCTAAATACTGAGTCGTTTGAAGTTAGTTCAGAAAGTTAGCCTGCGTGGCGGCTCTGGGGATTGGGGAGGAGGAGAGGGGAGGCTATCAGAAAGTCGACATTTGTAACAAGCTAAGACTGACGTAAGGCAATGCAATCAATCGTTTTCAAACTGAACCAAACTTTACATGAAGACTTAGCTTTTCGTATCAATAAAGACTGATGTCCCGTTCACACCACTGAGCAAGTTAAACATGCCTAAAAGTGGTTTAACTAAACAATTGAAAATTAGCTGTTTACACTGTGTGCCGTCCACACAACTAAACAAGCGAAAAACAACGTACAATATCTGCTTAGCAAGGTTGTTTTATATTTAAATTTTTTGACTCAAAACGGTCGACAAACGGAAAAAAACTTACAAGCCTGATTTAGTTAAAACTGCTTTAATAAGCCCCTAGCGTGATGACCTTTTGGCCTCTCTATACCAGAATCCTTTTCGAATAACTAATTAAAACTATTGTGTTTGTATTCTCGAAGGAATACAATATTTTGATATATGAAAGGCTCTTGAAAAGGATTCTGGTATAGAGAGAGGCTCAAAACGTCATCATGCTTGGGGCTTATTGGTGTGAATGGGGCATAACTTCACAATTCGAACAACTTGACCTCGAGTCGCTGTAAACATGAATTAGTAGGGAGCTTAAGCAGGATACGTTTTTGTCAATGCGTACGTCACCGCAGTGTACGTTCTTCTTCATCCGTTCGCCATCATAGATGATGTGTCAGTTTTCGTTAAGCAGAAGGTCAGTTAAGGCTTTTTCATCTTTCTACCAAAAACAGCAACCTCATCTATGACGGTGAACGGATGAACGAAAACGTAGTGTGATCATGACGTCCGTGTTGACAAAAACGTCTCTAGATCTGCTTAAGCTCCCTATTAATACAAACTATATTTTACACTCTATACACTATTAAAGGTTTTTTTTAAGAGGTCTATGATCTAAAAACTCCCAGACGAGAAATCGTCATATAAACTAGACCCTAAATCAGTTTTGCAGGATAATATAGAAATGCAAATCTGTAGACCACGTTGAATGGTATTTAATACGCCATGCGCACTCTTTGGCTCTTACGTACTGACAGCACTGGCTTCAGGTGTACCGGACGATGTATCTTGCTCATTGCGTTGCTGTGTGTATCGGCTACCGTCACCTCTCCTTTGGTAGCAAATCCAGCCAGTGATGCCCACAAGAATGACAAAGTATATCAGAGGTACATATGCAAGGACGTGAACTATATTCCTAAAGCTAGTATTGAGCTTCTTATGATCATGGGTAATTGCCGTGCTGAAGATAGCTACAAGACAAAGATTAAGAAGAAGCACTCCATCTGATATGTTAAGCCACCAATATTGAGTATTATAAGGCTGGATGAACAGAAAGACACCAGCAATGAGGACACAAGATGCTTCAAGAATGGACCTTCGTAGAGGTCCAAAAGGAACGAAAAAAGCCATGAGGTAAATCCCAAAGCGACAAAGAAAGTAAAAGCCTGCGAACCAGCGGTGATTCCGTTGCTTATCTTGGTCATGGAAGCAACTCTGAAAGAGGTCAAAAAATATACGAATCCTGTCATACCATCGATACCTTGAAACACAGTAGAAGACCTGTGGAATACAAAGTAGTAAGATAGCAAGGACTAAAGCAAGAATTAAGAGTATGATGACAAAGGAGAATCCTAAGTGCGTTTTCCAGCCTCCCTTATCAAAATTGGAGCCATCGTAGTATGATACCCACGTACCACTCAAGGGAACATAATGGATGATCTTAAATGAAGTTAGAATTATTGCAGTGTACAGTAACACAAGAAGATTGCAAAGTGCATGTGTTACATTGTCATTAGCATTAGTGATGTTCAAACATCTGAGGCGATTACAACGTCGGCATACCCAAGGTACAATCCTGGTATAGCGTAAAACGAACAGGACAATGAATATATAGGCAGGGAAGCTATATTCAAGGTATAATTTCTGCAATCCTGTCAGTCCTTGCACACACAGAGAGAGTTTTGATATTCTAATTTTAAAGTTAGCAAGACCAATGAAAAAGGTGAGAAATTTATCATCCGGAAAGGTTTCATTATCTTCGTTAACTAGATAAGGTAGAATTTGATACGAGTAAAGCCATGCATTAAGATAAACGGTGAAAATATCAAGATCGAGGGCTAACACAATGAATACAGAAATGGCTGCCGAGACGCAAAAGAGTGGGACAAACCAATACAAAGTAGTAACACTACATCCAGTTGTGGCATTCCCACACTTCTCACTGCCTATCAAAACACTACAACCATGTTTACACTCTCCGCACAATGTGCTGTTTTGTTTTCGATTCTCGGCGCATAGACCAGTATGAGGATTTAGTAGGAAGTCTCCTTCCTTGGTCAAAGTGGTAACATCTGTGTTACAATATCCAGGAGGACAAGGATACGTCACAAATTGGCCACGATTGTCAACCAAGCCACCCCAGTATCCTGACATTAAGTAGACATTCTTTCCTTCTGTGCAATGAGAAACACCATCCAGGTCTTTCATACAGGCACATCTCACCCCTTCATGTCGAAATCCACGAGGACAGGTCTTCAGATTTAGATTAGTCAGTTTCGATGTTAGTGTTTGGCCTCCAAGGGTCATTAGAGTTAAATTAAAAGTGCATGAATGCCCTGTTATAGTAAGGTTAGAATATTTCTTGGTGTTTTCATGCGGATCAATGAGCAAAAGGCGAGGGAAGACAGTTAGGTTTTTCGGAGGAGAATCCGGCTCGCTGTGTAACAAAAGGCTAACAATACCTTGGACGGGGCTATCCTTTTCATCATAAAGTTCGATTGTTACCTGAAAAGATTCTCCAGGTGACACGTTCCATTCTTTTCGTTTAGTAACAATTTTGATAGGCTCTGTAGAAATCTCATCGCCAATACTCACATTATTCCCTTTGAATTTGATAAATTTCCACTGCATTGTTTCATTGCTTACTCTTTTATCGCCAGGTTTTCGACAAGGTTGTAAACTATATGCATAAATTGAGTTTCCACCCCCTTTTTTCGCTGTATTTGAATCGAAAATAATCTCAACATTCCATTTCTCATAATCACTTACTACAGCGGTTCCGTTGTTATAGCTGAGAAAACAGCTGTGTAGATTAAGTTCTGTGGTCTCAAACTCCAAAATTGGTGGACCATTCCCTGCGACGTAAATAGCGCCGCCTTTTTCACTGGCATGATTTTGCGTAAAGTTTAATTTGGACAGCGGCATTAAGTCAATGAGTGACATTCCATATACACCCAGTGCACCACCGTATATTCCTTTATTCTTAATAAAAGTCAAATTGTCGTGGGCCTTCATATAAGCACTGTCCAAAACCAAGGCTGTCTTTGAGTTATCTTCAAACACTGTGTTTCCACGAAACACGATTGGCACACCAGATGAATAAACAGCACCTTGTCCAACCACCCTTTTGTCCTCAGTCAATATGATCCTGTTTCCACTTATTGCAGCATTTTCAAGCACGACCTGATACGGAAGTACTGGACTTAGATCTATGCTACGAATGGTAAGATCTAGAATAGCTGTAGAGAGCCCCAGAGCGGCACCAAGTGTAGCCTTATTATTTTTCCATGTACATCCTAAGAATTTTACTTCGCGTAGTTGCTTTTCATGCAAGGGGGTGTTAAAAGGGCCGTAGTATGAGGCCCCAGCCCCAAAGATTGCTGTGTTGTTCTCAAAGATATTGTTCCAGTACGAGATGTTATTGGCAACGAGGTTTTCTCCCCAAATTGGGATTCCCGACCTCACCCCTCCACCGGCAATATGAGCAAAATTATTCCGGAAGTTCGAGCTCGAAATATTAAGACTGTTTCCTTCTGTTTTGTCTTGAAATTCAAAAAACAGTCCAGCACCCCATAAGGCGGTGTTGTTCAAAAATTGGCACTCATGGACCATGAAGGCATTATTCGTGGCCTTCCCTTTGACATAAATTGACACTCCCCCTCCCCGTCCGAAGGGCATATGGTCCATACCATGTGGAAACTCGATGAGAGTTCCATTGAAATACTGCTTAGGAGCTCGATTGCCTTCAAAATTGCAAGAGTCGAACAGATAATAATCGTTATGCTGATAATGAAATCGTTCAGGGTCAAGGAAATTGAAAGGAGGCAGGGAACCATCATATGTTAATTCCACGTAAACACCACCTCCAGCAAAGGCATAATTATGTTCTCGAGCATAGCTTTCATTTATAACTGGAGTATTGTCAGTAAAATGTGTCTTAGTTATAACAACCGTACCTCCAACATCATACATCACCAGACCAATACCACGACTCTCAGAAATACGAGTGTTTAGAATGGTAACGTTCTCACAGTAAGCCATAAACATTCCAGAATAAAATAAACTGTGATTTTTGTGTTGGGGTTCAAACGCTGAACCGATTGTGCTATGATGAAGAGCTCCACAACTTGATATTGTAAAGTTCTGTAACTGAATATTTCCACTTCTTATGAATGTTAAACCAATGTCAAGAGAGCAAGATACTTTAGTGTCCAGGCTACTTCCGTTTCCTGTTATTCCAAGATCAAAAATTCCTTCAAAAGAGGCATTTTTTGTCAAGTTATATATTCCTGGTTCCAAAATCACTTCTGTAGCATTTCTTGTTTCATTGGAGATTGCCTTGAAGACATAATCAAGAGTTTCACAAGGAGTTAGCAAAGACAAATTCGGCGAAGTTCCATTCAAGCAACTTTCGCTATCGTTTCCTGAAGATGATACAACAATAAAGTTCTTATATTTTGGTCTTTCTCCAAGTGCAAATGTCCACTTGTTGCATAGAACCGTGTAAAGAATGAATAAAAACAATCGTATTTCCATTTTTCGGGCGTAAAGTCGATAATTCTCAGCTGCTTTGAGAATGCAGGAAAGCGAAGAGCTTGCACTAGCACAGTGAGAACTTACTAAATGCATGCGCTCACATGATATGGCACAGTGCCCTGAGGAGCTCCTGCGCCGTGTGACGCGACACTCATAAAACCACTATTTATTTTTGTTTCAAAACAATAGCTGCTTACATTGTAAACTATCTATAGTTATAAAAATAGTCATTTGTAACCTTAAGCTTTCAGCATTGGCAAACAATATATTTCCTCAAATCAATCGCGTGTTCTTGTCTGGGCGTACAAGGAGGGTCCAAGCTACAGTTCTTGGAAAAAAGACCACAAAGGTCAAATCACGAGTCACGAACAACTGTCTGATATTTTCCCGAAAACTGATTATCTTCTTTTATCTCTGGAGAAAAATTCCACATGAACAAGACAGTACAAGAAATCTCGAACAATCATTTCGGCTTTTCCCGTGTCACGTAAATTCACGAATCACGTGAAACAATTTTTTAGGCGCGAAATAAGAAATATTAAAATCGTGGCCCTCGAACTGATCGGACTGCTCTGGGTGCCAGAGTTAACGAAAAGTAATCTAACGTCAGTGAAACTCTGGTTCCCTCGAACAATCACCCAACCCAACCCTCTCTACATCTTTTTATTAAAACGAGAAGTAGCCTGTGAACCTGTTCACAGGCTAAACGAGAAGTGAAACTGATTTATTCAATTATTTATTTCACTGACTGTTTTGAAAGTATTTCCGACCGGGGTAGATTTCAATGTATTTTTGCTGTAATTCAGTTTGCACCATTCATCGATTAGTTCCTTCACATGTCTATGATTTGCTTCTGGTCCAGCCGTCTTTTAGTTTTCCTGTAGTGTACTGATGCAGGTTGTACATTGAGAAACTGAATCACCCCGTTTCAATTATCTTTCCAATTAATTTTGAGCTTTGGAAAAATTAAAAATCACCGCGGCGGAACTGACATTAGTGTGGCCAAGTCAATGGATGGAAGCGACAAGGCTTCGTTGCTCTTTTTTGTTCGTTTCCCCCTCCCCCCCCCCCCCCCCTCCCCCGGCCCCCGTTTCTTTTCTTTTTTGGGATAATTAAATAAACATTCCTGGGGGACGTAACTGTTGCGGATTTTGAGAATGTGTGGGATGGTACTACCCGCTGGGCCCCCTTCGCCGCTCCTCTTTTTCATTTGGGCTTCCTGTGTCACTCAAAATTGACAGAGAGAGCCTGGGTGTCAGTAGCTTTGGATTACTTCCTTCACTTCCGTATAAGTGAAGATGATTTTGCTTTCTTGTGTCTGCTTTGAGGCCTATTAACGGCCAAAATTCTGAGATTTCACGATGAAAATCAATCGGTATGAGAACTTTTAAGTTTCATTTTGAAGCATTTTGATTTGATGGAATCAAGTCCCTCCAAACTCGAGGCAGTAAACAACAGTTTACTGTCAGCTCTATGTGCCTCACCGGTCGAAGAACGCTTCTCTGTAGCAAATCTTACCTCTGATCATGTATCATTACTTCAGGAGAGTGGACCTTTTATTTCGTTCGTCATTTCTTCGTGGGATAATATTCTTGGGCCTATTTTACGGCATGTATGGCTTGGAACTGGAGAACAAGTATCTCAAGAAGATTGCGTGAAGTATGTTGTGTCACGCACTTTATGTGGAGAACTCTTAGCGTGACGCTCCTGAAAATATAGTTGATTCGAAACTTTTTATTTTAAAAGAGAAAGATATTCTTTGCCATTCGTTTATTTTTACTGGGAAGGATAGGACAGGATCAAATATTTCATCTTTTTCTCTTGTGATTCCATATTTGGATTTTAAAAACTATTTGCCTTTGGTTGAACTAATTGAGGAGAGATTTAAAATTCTCATAGCACAATTGAGAATTCTTCTTACTAAGGTAGGTTGGAACATAGCTTTCTACTTAACCATGTTTATTAGTTCTTGTCAGGCAACATTATGTGATCAGAACTATAACTACACAGCTGTAATTAGGCCGAGACTAGTTGGAACACAAAGTGATGTGACAATTAATAGTCTTCAACAGTGATAATCACCATGGTTAATGTTATGTACTTATTGATTGAGTGAGAGGACTGGACAGGAAAATATTTGGCTTGAGGTCATGTAGTCTCCTTTGCAGCTATTTTTAGTCTCGTCACACCATGCAAAGTCTTCTCCATAAACGGCTTCTGACCCAAGCAGTAACATTCATTTCATTAGAATTAGCCAATCAGCTTCAGGCTTCCATTTTAAGGAAGTCTGTCACTAAACCATAGTATTGTGGGGTGGATTTGCATGGCGTGATGAGACTAAAAATGGCTGCAAAGGAGACAAGAGGTCATAGCCATATATATAGGCCAAATGCAGCAAGATCCATATAGAATGAACAAGAGTCAAACATTTCTCTATCTGGCCTGGCCTGGCCGTAACCCAGTTATTAAGCAATTGATTATATGACTTTCTTTGATCATTTTATTCATATTTTGGATGGGTACGTGGGTCTGGGTCAGGATATAGGTTTTTGCTCGACCACTATTTCCAAAGCATGCAGGGATAGATTTAGGGGAGGGGTGCATGGGGTGTGCAACCCCTGACCTGAGATGATTTTGAGTCCTTTTTCCTCAATGTTTTTCCAAAATATCCTCTCGGCAGTTTCCAATTTATATGATGGTGCACCTAGCACTGAAGACGTTACACAAATCTACAATTCATTACTGATGAGCCTTAGAAGATGTATTGCCTTTAAATTTCCAACTTAAATTATTGTTTTAGGATTTGCCCACAGCATATACAAGGTTTACAACATATCTTCAAAAATCTATTTTAACCATAGTAAAATTACAGAATGCAGGTCTAACAAAGGAAATTCAGGTAATTGTCATAGAAATATGTTTTTATCAAATATTTCAAATCCATTTTCCAAACTGTACATGTATCTAACAATAGACTCCATTTTTCTATGTATCTGTACTCTAATGGATATGATGATTTACAGATGACATCAAAATGTGGTGAGAACAAAAAAAGTTCAATTAAATTGTCATGAGATGCATCAAAATTTGAGTGGTGTTATTTTTGTTCTTGAACCACATTTTAATGTCTTCTGCAGATCTATTCTCACACTTTCTTCAATCATTACAGCTCAGTGAAACAGCTTTAGGTACATTCCGTCAAGATCAGCCCAGACAGTTTAATAAAGTCTTGATGTTAAGGTAAATGAATTTGACCTTATATAAGTAACAGAAATGATAATGATGACAGATGATGTTGATGTCAGCCTATATGATGTTGATGGTACTCAAGGTTGGTTTCCATTTTATCACTAAAATTGCTTAATAAACCACAAAATATGTGTTCAGCATGCATTGACAGTGATTATACAAAATGCATCAAGACAGAAATCCTGGGGGGGAGGGGGGTATAGGGGTACGTGCCGCCAAACAGGGTATGGTTTTCAGCATTTTTACTCTGGAACAGGGTTTATAAAATCATAATCTCTCTCTGGAACCTATTTTACAAAGTCGTAACTACACATCAACTTGACATAAGGAATAAAATGAGTTAGGAAACCAGAGTAAGAACTAAGTCCCAAATGCCTTGAGTAATTAAAGAAGTTGTATATATATAGTCTCTTGTTTATTTGTCTTTTTGGAACAGTATATTGTTTTAGTCAGAGTATTCACTCTGGAACAGGGTATTGATTTTGGAAATTTTGCTCTGGAACAGGGTCAGGGTTTGAGGAGCTCAGCGACACATCCCTACTCAAAACTGGAAGGAGTACCCCTCTCCCCCTCCTCTGTGATTGCAATAGCTGTGAATGCTATGATTGCAGTCTGCCCAATGCAATTGCTAGCTAGACAGTGTAGTTTCATGGTATGATTGCTTACTGGTATATAATGATGGAGATGATTGTGATGATGGCGATGACAGTGCATGATGATCATAATGATGAATGCATGTGTATAAGCAAAATCCACTTAAGCATTGTATTTATTCAGAGCAATCACTTCACATCTTCAAACATTTGGAAGTACTATTGTTATTGGTCAGTCAAGAGAGAGAGTAAACTTGGTATGTATGAGAGTTTGTTGTTTGGTCTCATTTTTTGGTTATTCTGGCTTGACTTTGTTTCTCTAAATTCAATGAAAAATATGCCCATGCAGTGGAATTTTGACAGGTGGCAATTAAAGATGTGGTTATAGGTGGCCAAGGGCATGGCCTGGAGGATCAAGGTCACAGGGTCTTGAGAGGGGGGAGGGGTTAATTAGCCCTCAATTTTGCAAAAACACACTGTCACTAATTATTATTTTTGAAAATATATTGGACAAAAAGAAATTATTGTGCAGCAATAAAAATTTTATGCTATCCCTCTGGTATTTAATTGGTTTTCAGGTGGAGGAGGGCTTGGATCTAGTTAAGTAGGGGTGGAGGGGATTGCATGAAATGATCCCCCCTATAAAAAATAATGTTCGTTGTGATTTCACATGGTCATAGTGAATGCAAATTTGAATTTTGCATTCCATGCCAGGAAATGTTATGATTTCCCCACCCCCCACAAGACTTACATAGATAGGTACACATTCAAGTAGCCTGTGTACAGATGTTTCTCACCCCTCCCTCTATTGGGAAAAATCAATTGTTCCCTCCCCAATTTTTCCCCGTGGGGGGGAGGGGTGGGAAATGGCTGTACACAGGCTAACATTCAAGTGGTACCTCTTTATAAGTAGTATGCCTGAAGGTGATTTTCAGTGTAATTCCATTTCATAAATACATAGCTAGTGTTTTTTATTCAAACAGATGGTCAGTAGTCTTGGAATGTTCTTATCACCTGATGAGAGGTGCACTTCAAGATATGCAGTTGACAAGCAAGAACTAGCACAGCATCAGGATGACTATGATCCAGACATTTTTGTGCAGGGACTTTTGAAGGTTGGTTTCCCTGGGGCAGATTTAGGGGAGGCTGGGGTGCAGGCGATGCACCCCCCCCCCCCCCCCCCCCCGAGATGACTTCAAGTAATTTTTTTTCAATATTTTTCCAAAATATCCTCTCGGCAGTTTCCAAATTTATATGATGGTGCACCCCTCCTGAAGACGGTAGAGAGTAGACTCTGAAATTCAAAGGGTAAAAAGGAGAACTACTTGTACGTTGGAAAAGTATTTCCCCCACCCTCTCCCCACCCCCAAAAACATACATCTCCTCCCCCCCCAAAAAAACAACAACATACAAACCAGAAGTATTCAATTTCTTCTCATTTGAATTTTAAAGAGTAAAAAAGTAGAACTTCAAAGTCGATCTCTTATAAATTTATAAATTAAAATTTACAGGACTCAAGTGGTTTCATTTGGCTTCCATTCAAGGCTATAGTTAGCAGTCTTTACCCATCGACGTTAATTGATGTTGATACCTTTGAAGTTAAACAAACCTGTCTTTATCATGAACACTGTGTAAAACGCAAAGAATTCTTGGACGACATGTTGGCGTTGATTTGGGAAGATCGGGAAGAAGTACCTGAAGATCCAGTCATGTAAGAAGTGGTAGAGATCATCATCATCATCATCATCATCATCATCATCATCATCATCACCACCACCATCATCATGCATCATATTATTTCTACGTTATCATCAAATATTACGCCCTCAACTATACTTGTAGCCTTGGACAAACTTGTTGGAAGACTTGAAATTCATGCATTCTAAAAATCTCTTTTCAAGTGATTCTTTGTTTAGTCCGAAAGGTCTTCTGCCGTTTAGTAATTACTCATTACATTTCATTTTTATGATATTGATGTGTGGTGTTTACACACAGGGCGGTGTTTCATGATGTTGAGGACATTGCTCCATTGGTACAGACCTTTATGAATGATGTAAGTATACGATATGGTCACAGAAAAGCTACAGAGCAGTTTTGGCATGAGTGTGACCGCGCCCATGTGCTGTGACCCTCTCGAAGTATTCAAAGCTCATGCCGTGAACGTTCCGTGCCTGACCATGCTATTTTCCCAGTTGTGCGAAAACCGTTCTAGACAGACAAAGGCCGGACAGACAGACGGCCGACAGGAAGACAGACAGACGGACAGACGAACAGACAAAGACTGTGTAGGCAAATGAGTAAATGAGGGATCGATGGAAAGTATAAACTAGTTTAGTTGAACCACAATCTCAAAACTTGTTTCATTGTAGTTAAGCCTTCTACCTGCCATTGCTGATGTCCGTCAGAGCTTCGTATCCAATTTTCTACGCATCCTTGACCGCAAGGCTTTAGCGCTCATTAAATACGTAGAAGCCAAATCGTAAGTATCGATTCTAACAATAAATTCCTTAGATTAATCACAACCAATTAAAGCCGATAAGTCAAGCACAATATTAGGCTTACTCCGGGCCCTAATGTCGCCGTAACTTTGCGCAACGTAAGGCGACTTCAGACGATTGAAGCAAAAATTGGTCAAAAAGTCGTGCGATTAGTTCCAAGTCTACGCGCGTGGTCGTCAAAACTTAAGTGAACTTTTTAGTACCATATATGTTCCTTCCCCTGTGTCTAAACTATTCCTGTTTGCTTAAGTATTACAATTGGACATACGCAATGGGAAATTATTTTCGCACAGTACATTGTGAATCGGAAACGCAAATTTCCTCCCAAAAATAAGATTCCCACCCTCACGCGCCCTCTCCGTCGCCTCACGCTCCCCGATGAGAGCTGTCATCGCAATAAAGCTGACCAAAAAGGTACGTTTAGCAAGTATAAGCACAGTTTCGTTGGCATTTTACAGTAATTTGAGATTTAAAAAAACCCGCATAAGAGAAGAGAACCTGTGTTTCTGTGATAGGCTAAGCTGGTTTTACGATATAAAATGTATGCCTGTTCCTTATATATTGTGTTCTTAAGTGCTCAATTTTCGTTAATGTAATCCTCAGTTTCGTTTATTCGAGTTCAGTTGCTTCAAAATTCTTATACATCGTTTTAACTTGGCAGGTGTAAGGGTACAAAACCGCTCGACAGCGCTACCAAGAAACAATTACGTCTCGACCTCCAGCTTACTACAGAAGCGGACTTTTACATTGTGTTGGTTCGAGCAGAGAAACACAAGTCTGGAATGTTTATGTTCATAATGGGGGACCCTAGACAGTCTGCAGCTAGAGTTCAAGCTATTCTTGAGTCACTGTAGCTGGGGTTTAAACTCGGGTGGAGGTAAAGCTTTTCGGCCGGTTTTGTCTGATCGTCACGTGACGCTGTCATGGGCGCACAGAGGGTTTCGCGTGACGCGTAATAAAGCATTTTCATTTTTCATTTTTTTGTTGATTCCAGAATTAAAGACATCATTTCTCGTGATTCGTGCAAAATATATATTCTTTACGTGACGCGGAAAAAGCCGAAATAATTGTTCGAGACTCGTGATTTCCTTGCATGTCTTTTGCGCGTAAATTGACTTGTTCCGAGTCTACAGAGATAAAAGATGAAGTAGTAGTTCAAGTTGTCTCGGTCCTGCCCTTTTTGGTTTTATTTCATCTCAAAGCACTCGCGTAACGAAAAGCCATTGATATACAATCTTTTTGATACACTTGGTTTTGCATACAATTGGTGTGGCATACACCAAGTACTAACCACCCTTTTGGTCCGCGCGTCTGAACTGGTGACCATCTAGACAATGCATATTTTCAAGTCAAAACACAACTTCCATATCCACACATTAGCATATACAAAAAATTCATATGAAAACGAACAAATAATTAGCTAACTTTTTCAATTGACATATATATTCTATCTTTGATATAGTATACACCTATTTCAGAAAAGGTTGTCAGAGCTAAAGGCGATAGGCGCGATAGGAGATAGCTAGGTCATTCCACAATTGCTGGGGTGCATCCATACCTTTGGGAATCCAAAGACAATGAAGCGGTAGCCATGTTGGATGAACAAACAATAAACGCTAATGAGAAATCTTTTGTTGAAGGTCAACCAAGATGGCTGCCGTGACGTCACATACACCCCAAGAATTCACGGTTGGGTTTTTTATTTGTTTTTATTAAGAAAGTTAACAATCAGACATCCATATCCAATGTTCGGAGCAAAACGAACGGAATAACGAAGCTATTTTTAAAACTTCTGGATTACTTTGGAATTTGAATGACCTATCTCCTATCGCCTTTAGCTCTGTCAACCTTTTTTGAAATAGATTTCTCATACATTAGTACAAGTGTTCGACCTACAGTAGTAGCTTCTTAAATTCATTGCCGGATTTCAAGCCGTTAGGGACTAGGGACGACTCCCTTAATATTGCGATAACCAACACAAGACCGAACAAGACCCACATAGGGGCTGTTTATATGGAGGCAAGCCAGCCCGATAAGCGGGCTGACTTCTTTTGTTCTCAAGCCCCAAGGGAAAAGAAAACAAAAGAATTCAGCCCGCTTTCCGGGCTGGCTCGCTTCCATATAAACAGCTCCATAGTCAGAAAGAGCGCATCGGGCTATGCAAAATTCCGAAGTTTGGTGTTAATCGGATCAATATTGAACGATATACAGCCATTTAGAAACCCAAAATTTACTAAGAAATATATGGATTACAGGACAACGTGTCTGGTCGTTATATGGAAATGGAGTGTCTACTATGATCTACTACATATGTCGATTAACAGCCAGATAGTTCCTCAGGTTCTATTAGAAAGTATGGAAACTTCAAACTGTTTCCCAGATACTTCACAATCATTCCTTTGACGACAATAACAACAACTCGAAGAGATTGATCTTACAACTAGCACGGGAGAGGATTGATTCCAATACAAAGACTTTAGACCGTTGCATTAATAAATGATTGTGTTGGGAATAAATAAAATCAAACATGTCTTGACAGATTTGAATAGTGGTGGAGGGAAATCGTTAGCCTAACATAAGCTTCCTGCTGTGTTAGCATCAAGGTCAACCGTCGTTAATCATTTGTCCGATAAAATTACTGCCTTTCAGACCAGCCGGCGCTACTCAGCGTTTACCGCCGGATATATATCGTAGGGAATTCAAAATTTATTAAGGAATACATTCGTTCAAACATATTCTTGACCTCAGAAGTGATCGAATATATAACTGAGCAGTTTACATGAGTTTCGTCTGGTCGTTCATACACTTCTTAGTGAAATGTCTTGGTAATATTTGGTGTTTTTGAATGGCTGTATCTCATTCAATATTGATGCGATTAACTCCAAACTTCGGAATTTTATATAACTCGATGTGCTCTTTCTGACTATGTGGGTCTTGTATTGTCACAAGATTAAGAGACCCGTACCAGTCCCTAATGGCTTGAAATCTGGCAAATGCAATGGATAATTATTGGATAAATTCAAAGCAAAAGTTGGTTAATTTATGCAAGTGTTTGATCATAGTATTAAGACACTGCCACGGTAGAGATTTTTCTTTTTGTCATTAATTATTCATGAATTCATTGAGAAGCCTATTTTATATTTTATTGAATAATTTACTTAGAGCGAAAATCTTTGCATCGCGACCCAAATTTCTTCCAACTTCCACTAGGTTTTTTCTTTTCCATCATCGTTGGGGGCGGAGCTAATATAAGTTCTTCCATTCATTGGCTGATTTGAAATGAGCTCCGCCCGGCCCCAAGAATTATTGACGGATCAGAAAAGACAAAATTTTTACCGAAGTTGGAAAAATACAGTCACAATGCGACGATTTGCGCTGTGATGATGCACAAGTCAAAACAAATCAGATATATTTTAAATATAATTTTTATTTCATAATTTTCTAAAATTATTTCAACTCATTACTACTTTGTTAGTTTCCAAATGTATCTTGGCAACTGTTTCCATAGTAACAGCATTTGTGTAACAGTTTCCATAGCACTCAACTTTAGTCTTTTCACAGCATAATCTCAAAGATATAGCAACAGACACTTGTTTCCATAGTAACAAACACCATGGAGATATCTCCATAGCAACCACTAGCATTATTTTGCCTTTAGTGATAAGTAAAGTTTGCCTTTTATTTTGTTTTGCTCTGGTTGGATCTTTTTGAGTATTGTTGCTATAAGCTGAACAGTCTGCTCGTTTGTAAGTCCCGTCTTTTTACTTTTAAACTTTTGCAATAAATCTTTGGTTGTCATTGGTTTACGAGCCAGGTAACGACGCACTGAATCCTCTGTTATAGCGTTACCATTGTCATTGGGTGTTGGGGTGTTAGATGCTGAACCAGAGCCTGAGTTAGGGGCTGGGGACACACGGGCTTTCTTGGATGAGGGACTGTCACTGATGGAAACGAATCCAGTTTTAAGAGGCTCTGATGCTGGACGCTTTTTGCCTTTACCAGCTAGTGTAATAAAAAATATGACGATCAGAATCAAGTAGTGCCTCGGACTACCATACAAAAACAGTCCACGTGTTACCACACCCACTTATCATAAAAGTACTTGGTCTCCCGCGTGGCCACCCATTGGCTATTAAGTACTTACACTAAAGGGTAATATCAGTACACTTACTTGGTATCCTACCTGGTACCCACTAGCCACACAACTAACTAAAACTACATCCCAAAAAACTAATTCAGTGGTCCTACTGGTAAACTTAGTTGGATTCCACGTGTTGCCTTACCCATTAGTTTTACAAAGTGCCGCATTGAACAGTCATATCGGTATATTTAGCAACTATACTGGCAACGACATATCAGCGGTGTGCCTATACTTGGTTTTTACGTGCTACCCTATCCCCCATTTAGTATTCCTCCACATTATGCTAGTGCATGCATCAGAGTCACACTCACTCAATGCGTCGTTATACTCACTTGGTGTTCCAGGTCTACCCTCTAGTTTTTTAGCTGCTGCTTGGATAGTTGATGTCGCAGCTGCTTGGTTTTCCATCCCTGCTGTAGGCGTGGACGATCTGCTACTTGATGACGTACTGGATCTGCTGCCAGATTTCTTTTTACCCTTTGCTTTCTCTGTGTTTTAAGATCACAAAAAGAGATATTATGACTTTTACTGGTTATAAACCCAAAGGACTAACACTTACACAACTAATCTACCACTATTACAACTGTAAAATCTTCATTTTATTGGTTTTTAGTTGGCACCCTGAGTTTTAGGAGTAAAAATCATGTTGCCATGCAAGCCCATCTGGATAAAACTCAGGTAACCTTTAGGGGGTCATTTTCAGAATTTGCAACCAGCATCCCTGTCCTTCTATATATAGGAGTCCCCCCATCGAAAATTGATGGAGACCATAATACTAAGAGAGCGGAACATCAGTATTGATGTCTGTGCGATGTCCGTGGTGACTAAGGCTATTTTTAGTAACTTCGCCATCGTGCGCGCAAGGCTCTTAAGTCGGCAATAAAATTGAACTGCCGAAAGCAAACGGATCCCGTCCGCGCGCGCCTTGTGCTCAGACATCAATACTGAGTTTTTCTCTCAGTATTATGATCTCTTGTGAAGAATATATTTGAAACTGAGAAATATTCGTTTTGTTTTTGAGTTGGTATCTTTTAGGGGTAAAAATCATGTTTGGCCATCCCCACCTAGATTAAACTCAGGTACCTTTTAGGGCTCATTTTTAAAATTTCTGACAAGCATCCCCACACCTTTATATATAGGAGTCCCCCCATAATTATAATCATTAGACCGTAATCATAATCATAATCAATTATATTAGAGAAAATAATTACTGTTCATACCTTGTAAGAACACTGCTGCTGTACCTTTCACCTCATCATTATCGGGGTCTTCATCTTCGTCATCAGATGAACCGCCTTCACCTTCATTCTTTTGTAGCATCTTCTTGATGTCTTTACCAGCATTGGTCAGATCTTCATCTTCACTCTCGCTCTCACTTGATTCAGCATTTAGGTCATCTTTTGTGTCACTGGGTTTGGTGCTATCACCTTTAATTTCTTCTTCTGTAATCAAATTACAAATAATCAAATGTTGTGGATCAAAATTTGGATACAAAAATGGCTTAAGGAGGCTTCCTACAATTTCTCTAGTGCTCGACCGATCAACAGCTGTCATTCTTACATGAAAGCACCCATGGCTTTCGTCTACTTAAGACTTAAGGTTTTAATGGTATGTGTTTTGTTTACATTGGGGATACCATAACGATGAAATGATTATATCACCATTTAAGATTCCAAGCAATTTAATGCATTTTTTGACCTAAACTTTTAAAACGACACACAAGGCATTAATATTTAGGACTTTGTCTAGCAGTATACGAACTTTGGAGAAATTCATATAAACAGATTTTGGATTATTTGAGGTGCAATTTTTTAACCCCCAAAAATCACAATTTCTTGTTTTCAATTCAATAACTTTAAAAGAAAAGCAGCATTACAACTCTTTGAATGTCCAAATGTTGTTCATATATCAGGCATATTCATACTTCTCTACGAAGTTGCACGTCCGAAAGTGCTAAATTTGGACCTCCATCAGCATATGTACACTTAGACATAAATTGGGCAATGACCTCATACAAGGGGGAAATTCTTCCAGGATGAGATAATTCGTGTAAGTGCATCCTGAGTACACTTTACAAAATTTACACTGCACCCTTTTTTTCAGTGTAGTTTCTCTGACCTGACGAGGAAGAACTATCAGACATGTAGTCAACTTCCTTGGAATCAAAGTAACCATCTTCTTCAGAAGAAGCATCAGCTCTCATTATCTGATCCTTTCTTGGTTTTCGTCTTGCCTTTATTGGGTTTTCCCTTTTTTGGTTTTGTTGATTTGCCTAAATGAATGAATAAGAAACTGTGAGGAGCTGGAGTACTTGACAGCCAAAAAGAAATAATCTTCATATCTAACACAGGAAACCCAAATCCCAGGGGATCTAGCAGGGAGATTCAGTAACTTTGGAGGAGACTACTGGTTCTCTCTTACCTTGTTTTTCTTTAGAATTGGTGCCTTTTCCTGACTCTTCATCTTCATCATCATCATCAGACAAAGATTCATTGTCATCATCACCATCAAAAAGTTTCTAGTGCAAAAAACAAGATAATTGTTACTATCATATATGGTATCAAACATTTCCATGAATGACAACACATCTCTTAGGTGCCCTCCCTCTACATGTATATTCTAAGTCACCTGTCCTGGCCAACCCAACATGACTCTTTTGGTTTCCCTGAATTCCTTTTTACCTCAGTGCTCATCCTCAGTTCCCAGGCTCTTCTCAGCTTTCTAACCAAAAAGTTGAGAGGGCTTGGGAATGACGATGCTCAGTGCTTTAATATCTTTTACTCCAAGGACGAGCCAGGGCTCAAAACACCATTAATGTGAGTAAGTACTTTCTTTTGATACTGTGTTATAGACTTCCATTTATTCCTTACAACATCTTTATTCACTGACGCAGACCAAAATACAGTTTAATAATCTCTAGTTTCCATTTAGTCCCCTAGGAGTAGGTATTTTGGCAAAGGGCACAGAGATTGACACAAACATATGATATAACAGGTAGTAGATTCAATTAGCCAACACAATGCAAATGTGAAAGAGGACTCAACACATGATGATGAATAATACTATATGTACAAATTACTGCTGACAACACCAAAGTCAAGACTATCCTGAATACATGTGGCATCACGACATCACCTTGGTAGTCATGCAAGGAATGGATGTGATGTATTCATCATCATGTCCCATTCTCATGTTGCACTGCACTTGTTAATCTATCTAATGTTGTTTATTAAAGTAGAATTGTGAGTTCACTAACCATACTTCTAGCAACAGTTCCTTTCTCCTTTTCCTGCTCTTCACCTTCCTCATTATTCTGAAGTCTTTTCTTGACCATCAAAGAAAAGAAGTTCACAGTCCTGTCCCTTCGCATGAACTCTTCCTCAGCTTCATCAGCTGTTAATGTACGGTAGTTGATATTTGGAGTAAAGTTATACCATGATGTTACTGGCACAGCTTCAAATGCTCCATCAGGACACTGTGTTAGGATGTAGTAGCTGGAATTGTCATTAATTCCTGCTTCTTTTCTCCCTGAATATCTGACAAGTTCATATAATTTAGTTACCATTTTAGTCAAAAATTAAAATAGAGATCATCATCAGAAGATTTAGGGGAGGGGTATAGGGGGTACACATGCCCTCCAAATAGTCAACTTTGGGTCTTTTTCTTCTCAATACTTTCCCAAAATATCCTCTGCACCCCTCCCTGGAGGATAATGTTGGATCCACCCTTGGGTCTAGAAATGGCTTAGTTAGTTTTCAGTCTCTCCAAATAAGGTTTGTAGACTGATTTCTGTATACCTGTAGTAAGTCAGGACATCCATACAAGGGCACTAGGACAAAGTCGTTGTGTTTATGTGTAATAAATCAAGTTAAAAATTGTACTTATCTGCAGTCAATCCTTTGAAGCTCTGAAGTCACATTATTTCCTCTGTTTTTGACCTTTCTGGCCTCTGTTATAGTTTTCATAAAGCGCCATCCACCGAACACGAGTAAACGAACGTTCCAACGGTTTGAATATCTGAATTTGGGTTCCAGTCCGTCCTCCGCCATAAATTAGTTAGCTATGATTAATAAGTTAATCAAATTCGACTTAATATCACTCTAAAAGAGAGGGGGAGCAATAGAGCTCTTTCTATTGTCCTCTCGTCTGCTCCTATAATGGGATTATTTTGACAGGTAAGGGGGACAGTGATGACAGATTTAACTTTAACGTTCCTACCAAGCCCACCAGAAAGCGTGACCGTTGGCCCGGCAAATCTGTTTGATCACGTAATCTATCGAACACTCAACTGAAACGCTTTTCGGTGATCCACTCGGAACGATGGCCGCCTTGGTGTCTTGGAGACAAAATACAACACCAATCAACAAAGACTGCTAAAAACTGCTATGTAAAATATGATGTGGTGTTCATACTAGAAATAATCCTTTGTCCTCATTGTTATGGTGTTATTGTTATGCTAGAATTATGCTGTATTTTTCCCTTGGCTCTTCCCGGTCCATCTAAAATAGCTAACAGTTCTGTCAATATAAATGTGCCGGTTCAGATACAGAAAGTTTTATACTGCCGGGCCAACGGTCACGCTTTCTGTTTACTGACTTGTAGTCAAATTACCGAAAATAATCCGCTTTCTGGTGGGCTTGGTAGGAACGTTAAAAAAGTTAAATCTGTCATCACTGTCCCCCTTACCTGTCAAAATAATCCCATTATCGGAGCAGACGAGAGGACAATAGAAAGAGCTCTATTGCTCACCCCTCTCTTTTAGAGTGATATTAAGTCGAATTTGATTAACTTATTACTTATAGCTAACTAATTTATGGCGGAGGACGGACTGGAACCCAAATTCAGATATTCAAACCGTTGGAACGTTCGTTTACTCGTGTTCGGTGGATGGCGCTTTATGAAAACTATAACAGAGGCCAGAAAGGTCAAAAACAGAGGAAATAATGTGACTTCAGAGCTTCAAAGGATTGACTGCAGATAAGTACAATTTTTAACTTGATTTATTACACATAAACACAACAACTTTGTCCTAGTGCCCTAGAAAATCACATTTTTCACAATTCAGGATATTTGATGACAAGAAAAAAAATCTTATTTCTTGAAATGATTTGACTGACAAAAAAAAGGGGGGGGGGGGAAGGGACTTTTCTGGAGATTTTTTCAAATTCTCTCAAATGATTCAAAATTGTTTCAGACGAGTGTACCCAACATATCGACACTGTCCTTGTGTACCGGTTAACAAAGAATGGTGCTCACAATGGAACAATGCTAAAAACAAAGGAATCTACATTTTATATTATAAAACAATAGACAATGACAGAGCCAACATATCAATACTTGTAGACATCAATGTCTGACTTAATTAATCCATTTTCATGGATCCCCATCCCCCCCTCCCAATTTACCTTTTCCCTCCTTTACCACCAAGTTTCAAATTCCAAGGAGCACAATCAGGATCAGCCGCTTTCTTCACATAACCACGCCTTCTCTTTCTTGCTTCTTCTCTCCTTTCTCTACCATACTCACTACCAGCACCACTTTTTGGTACAGCTTCTTCTTCATGATCTTCATTTGATACTTCACGACTCATAGATGCCTAACAAATACATCAGAGAATGAATAAATGGAAGGATGAATGAATGAATGGATAAATGAATGAATCAATGGATGACAGAATGGAGGGTTGATAAATGTATGAAAATGATGCTGATCACAGTATTTCAATTATGATGCAACAGTCTATAATTTTCAATTAACAATGAACTTGAGGAGGAAGTGTAGCTCAGTGTAGCTCAGTACTAGTTGGTTAGTGCGCAACTTTCTGATGCGAGAGGTCCCGAGTTCAATTCTCTCTTGGATCACCTCACACTTGTTTCGACTTCTTTCCATTCCATGTAGCTTTAATTAGCTTTTAATACCCTTAAAATGGAGCACTGATGGAAAAAGGGGTTAAAAAGCACACCGTTGGCTTCCTGGGAGACCAGCACTTTACCTTTAACTTTCACTTACATGTAAAAGCCTTAAATTTCTAATCAATAAATACAATCAACAATATCTGTTTGTTTGTTAAGGTCACTCAACCTCGAAAATCGCTTTAATTACCTTTGTTATTGAGGAAAGATCTGGTTTTCCTGACTGAAAACGCATCATGTAGTATTTCTTAGCTAAATGTCTGGAACCAAGGATAATAATATCATTGCAAAATAATGTCAAAGAAGATCGACTCATTATCATTCTCACCATACACAAAACAAAGGAAAATAATAAAATTGAACCAAGGATAAAATTGAACCACAACACATATATATTATATATATCAATTCTGTACCTTGGTACTCTGACTTTATATTCTGTACAAGGTTCAGACGTTGATGTTGAAGGCATTGATGACTTGCCAAGTGATGAACTCTGTACCTTAAAGTGGTTCAAAAGACTGTTAGCATTGAAATTTTTAATGAATACCATTACCATGCAACATTCAACATCAGTATAAACAACTTATCAATAAACTATAGAGATGGGTCACATGTTCACATGAAAGCAGCCAAGTTGGATGGCATAGAACAATAACATCATATTACATTATCAAGGATTGCAGTTGAAGGGTTCCCTGTGAAAATGACCTAAGTGAGTTTTTGATGAATGTCCAGACATTGATTTTCAGCATAGGAAAGTTTATTGATACGATTTTATACCACGGAAAAAATCATCAAAAAGTCACTTAGGCCATTAATTTCACAGGGAACCCTTTCAGTTCTTAGTGAAAGCTGATTCATGGCTGCTGTCATGAAGTTTCATCAGACACATTGTACTGATACCATCCTAAGGAATCAGTGTTATTAGTCTAGTCTAAACGCTTTATTCAAAATAATGTGTAGGTTTTTAACTAAATTTTCTTTATATACTGGGACCGCATTTTTGGAGTTTTTCTCTGTAGGTACTGGGCCATTCTACTTTAAATACACCCTCCCCCTTCCCCCACCATCAATGGGGGGGGGGGGGGGGGTGGATATAAAATGGAATGACCCATTGTAACCCCTGCCAGGGTATTGTAATTGCAAATCTTGTAAAATAAAATAAATAAAATGTGATAATGCAAAACCTCTATTGTTGGGTGTTACATTTATGCATGTGCCAAAGTAATCTGGGTGTAGTCCTGGCTCAAGATGGATAGCACTTGCTTACAATTCTGGTTTTAGTGGATCTGGGAAGTGATCTGTTGCCTTGCGTGTGTAAGTAAAACCCCATAATGACCAAATGCATATCATTTATTTGACTGGCGATTAAATAGTTGCTGCGAGCGAAGCGAGTAGCCTCCTATTCGGAACACAGTGTAATCTGTGGATGTCACTAGACGAACATGCGATACATACGATCAGCGGTTCAAGTCCATACCATATCGAGAGTCGATTCAAGGATGTCACTAGACGAACACGCGATACATACGACCAGCGATTCACGTCTTTTCCTAAATAAACTAGCTTTTTAAAATCGGTTAGTTTTATAATCATTGCCAACTCTAGCCGTTTGTGATTGTTTGAAAAATTGCTTTACTCAAAGTGCTAAATATTTTGAACTGTGTGTGTCCGACACTGATCCTGAAGAATTATGTTTTGTAATTCAATATTGAAGGTCAACTAACAGTGTTCGTCACACAACGCGCAGGATATAGACAAGAAACATTTGATATATCAGAGAAAGCGGTGTACTTTCGTGAAGCCGTCGGAAAAGTTCTGCTAACGTGGATACACCAGCTGTTTTGTGCTCGCAGCACTTCACTTTCTATTAGAAATAGCTAGTTTATATGATATTCTAAAATTCTTTCAGAAATAAGTAAGCTTAAATCAAGATAAACTTAAGAAAAAAATTAAATCTAGCCACTTTAAGCTAAATCCATCCACATGACCAAAATTTTTATTACATAATTTTTGACCGATTATAAGTATTTTACTCACTTGATTTAGCTGTCTCGAAGCCACAGGTATTGGCGATGAAATCTTATTAATGTCCATTTCAATTTTTCTTCACAATACACTAAAAATCACGATTGAAAAGTACACAGTTTACTTCTCTCTTCTGTTCTGATCAAATATTCGGCTGATGTTTAGTAACCGCGCCAGTTACTTGATGACGTGGCTACATAGCCACATCAACAGGAAACCCAAATTGTACATGTGGCCAGCGAGTTTTTTGCAACATTAGGAGAATAATTATATTTCTCAAAAATATAGACAAATTATGTTCCTTTGAGTTATTCAGGTGCGTAATTGGAATATAAATACCCATATTGATTTCTGGCGGTTCGAATAGAAGATGTGATCATATTAAAGCTATTTTTAGAACGCCCGATCAAAGTTCTACCATGTGTACGTAGGGGGTTTCCCCTTGCACAACCTTTATAATCTCTAGACCTTGCATTACAAACAAACAAAGAAATTTACTAGAGGCCGAGGGTGTTTCTTTTTGGCGTCGTCTTAAATCTTCATGTTCGATTTTCGTCCTCAACAGAACATTTTTAACTTAGGGTTCTCGGAATTCCTGCTGAAGCATTGAGACCAATTCATGATCGAAATCTTCGAACGTAGCCAGTTCCAAGAAATCGCTTTCAACGCTTTACTGAGTCACAAGGAGTTCTGTTCTTGGTAAGTAAAGAGCTCTTTTTAATTGATTGTCTCAATTCTGTTGCGTTGGAAAGTGCAAAAGTCTTTGTCCAAATCCTGTTACTGTTAAAATAACACTAAATCCATAAACAGATCAGTCTATAAACAGATTTATTGTATTCACTTGGCTGATCCATGTTTTCGTTTGTAGCTAGAACAAACCTTTACTAGTAAACTACGTCACTCATGCATTCTGTAAATATGTCTAAATCCCTTTATTTAGATCATTATATACACTTGTGTATTTTAGATAAATGGTATTATTATACGTGTACAAATTGGCCTGTCAAACCGTCCGCCATGTCTGCGACAAGGATTTTCAAGTTTTTTTTATGACTAAATATAATTTATTTGTGACCAAACTCTTAAATGTTTTAGAAACTAAACTTTATATGAATGGAAATGAGAAAGACGCTTTATAATCAAAGAGAATATGACTACCATGACTTTTTTGTTGACTATAGTATGTTGAAATTCATTGGCCGGGATATTCCCCACTCTTATAATGATCTTAACTTTCTTATATTCTATAATCTACTGAACCATAGTTGGTCAGAGTAGAGGTGACAGCTGCATGTTAGACTTGTAAATTCATTTTGAGAAAAATTTGTAATTTAGACATCTTGTTTATAGAGTTAACAAGTTGACAAGCTCCATTAGTTCTAGAGTGCCACCTCCCCCCACTCCCACCCCTCACACAGTTCCCACCCCACCCCTCTTGCATACACACACCTCAGCAAATCATCTTCAAATTAGTCACTAATCATAAATGTTACAATTTTTTAGCTGACAAAAATTATCATGGCTTTTAAAGAAGGAAGACTCACCGAGGAAGACTTGTTGCTCATTGCAAAACACATCCTCAAGTTTTGGAAAAGAGTAGGACGGGCACTAAAACTTGAGGAGTACATTCTTGAAGAGATTGAGATTGATATAGTGGGTGATATTTATGAGCAATCATGGGCAATGCTAAGAAAATGGCATCAAAGCAAAGGCTCAAGAGCTACTTACAAAGAACTTGGCAAAGCACTGTTGCATCCAACTGTGGATCGTGAAGACCTGGCAAAAACGTTTTGTACTGATGGCAATGAAGGTGTTTAAAGATAGAAATAGAGATACATCTGTTACCTTTGCAAAACCCTAAGTGAGATCCCTGGGGGAACTCCAATCAGAAATGGGCGAGGATGCCTTGTTGTACCTTTTAGGGGTCAAAATCAGTGATCTAGCTGGTACCGTTTTAGAGGTGTCTCAGACTTAATAGTGGACTACCAGAGACATATCTGGTAACTTTAAGGGTGTTTTTCAGTAAATAATACCTAAAATAATCATTACTGGGACTATTTTAATGATCTGACTTGTGTCTCTTGAGCACATTAATTGATAAAGCAGTTTTTAATTTTCGGATTCTTCAATTGTTTGTTTTTGAATTGGTACCTTTTAGGGGTACAAATCAATTATTGCCATGCCCACCGGGATAAGACTCAGGTACCTTTTAGGGGTCATTTTCAAAATTTCCGATGAGCATCCCCACCCTCTTATATATAGGAGTCCCCCCCCCCCGGGGCGAGATCACTGTAGACTTTCATTTTTTGATAGCTTAGATGGCATTTGCTTAAATTAATAAGAGCTCTGATCATGACTTCCCAGTTAATGGAGTGCGAGGGAGGGGGATGCATAGAGTAATTTTATGTAGATTATTTGGGCATGTGTAAAAGATCACACTTACAAATAGAATGATCAGTATAGATCATTTTTCTGTTTCAGTACCTTACAGTGGAAGAAATGATATGATGGGCAACCACAAGAATGATATTGCTGTAGGGATAAACAATTTGTCTCTCAAAGAAGGTGATAATTGATAAAGTCTTCTTTGCCTTTTCATTTCCTTTTCTTGTATTTTCTTTGTTTCTTCCTTTGTTTGTTTGTTTGTTTGTTCCTTCCTTCCTTCCTTCCTTCCTTCCTTTCTTCCTTCCTTCCTTCCTTCCTTCCTTCCTTCCTTCCTTCCTTCCTTCCTTCCTTCCTTTCTTTCTTTCTTTCTTTCTGTCTTTCTTTCTTCCCTTCTTCTTCCCTTCTTTCCTTCCTCCATTCTTTCTTCCTTTCTTCTTTTCTTCCTTCCTTCCTTTCTTCCTTTCTTTCTTTCTTTCTTTCTTATTTTTTTCTTACTTACTTTCTTTCTTTCTTCCTATTTCCTTCCCATCTACAGCTTTCATTTTTGTCCCTTGTTTTTTATATTTTTATTTCCCTATCTTTCCATTTCCCCACTCTAAATTTTATCTCTTTGTTTCATTTTTAATTCTATCAACTTTTGCCTTTTCATGGAAAATGAACTGCAAATCGTTTTAATTATCTTCCTGACAGATGATGAAATATTACCACAGTCCGTTCCTTCAGTCATCATCCTACTTGGAGAACCATTCCACAAGACTTACAAACGCAACAAGGAACTCCAAACCTTAGACAACCTTTACAACACCCTTGATCGTAATAACGCAAGCAGTGATGTTACAGTTGTCTACCTAACTGGTCCCCCTGGATCTGGTAAAAAGCCAGCTGTCACGGTTGTACGCCAAGTGGTATGGTCAGCAGGACTACGCAAACACGTCATGCTCCAAAGTAGTGGCAACCCTCCATGCTGAAACACCAGAGTCATTGTTAGAGTCATATCGGCGATTGACATGCGCACTGGGCATCAATTTGAGTGACGTAGCAAAATATGATGACGTCAAGAAAAAGCTCACTCTCTATTCACATGCAGTACAAAACTTCTTTCAACAGAGCAGGCACCTTAATTTTGAGTGGTTGATTGTTGTTGACAACGTGGTTGCTAAGGAGCCTTTAAAGGAGTTTTGGCCGTTGCCTGGTAGGGGGTGGGGTAGAGGACGTGTTATTGTGACCACTCAAGACTCAGAATTAGCACCTTCTGCGCATACAGATACGCGCACGTTATCATTGTCTGAAGGTATGGACGAAGAAGATGCCGTTAACCTGTTATGCTTGGTGTCAGAGTTACAACGAGATACTGACTGCACCGTAGTAGCACGACGACTGAACTGTTATCCCCTTTCCCTTGCCTGTGCAGCGGTGTTTGTACGAGACATGCGCAAGGAGAGACCTGCAGCCAACTACTCATGGAAAGACTACATTAAAAACCTTGACAAGTACTTTGAGCATCTAAACTATTCCGAGTTTACAGACCATAACATCTGCTACCCTCGATCGATGCTGTCGGCCGCTTTCTGCTCCGCTAGTCGCATGTCCGAGAGCAACTTTGTTCTCCAAAACGCCTTTAACTTTTGTCGCATTGCACACTCCAGCCCGTACCCCTAGACCTTGTAGCTGATGCAGTGCTAAAGGCAGGCAAAGACGAAGTCCTGATTCCTGATGAAGTAATGAAGACACTGGCTCGTTGTTCGTTGTTGATTTATCCACGTAATGGCGCGCGAGGAGTTGAGGTAATTACGATGCATCAGGTCATGCGAGCTGCGTTTATTCAGTTAAGAAAAGAAGCTTGTAAAGTTGCCACGGAAACAGCAAACCCAGAGACAACTTTGAAAATGGAGGTTGAAAGAAACTTCATGGAAACACTGGACACCATTTGCGACTACTATCATAGGTAAGATGAAAATTAATTATCATCACCATCATCATCATTATCATGATCAAACAATGAGTTCATGAAGAACTTATTCAGTACCTTATATGCTATAGCTAGGAGAATAAGTCTTATGCTACACTCATAACATTTTTACGACATTTCGACCAGAAACACTCATTAACACATCGTAAAACACGATGACATACCACTGATTTTAAAACTGTCATTTATTAGGTTCCAAACCATCGACGAGCGTGCCATATCGACAAGAATTCTTCTTAGTCCACACCTTCAAGACTGCGTCAACACAGCAAACCTTAACAGTTTTAATCTTACCAACAACGAAGTGTTTGTCGACGCCTCTGTCTGTCTGGCAGATAGTTTCATTCATGTAGCAGGCGCAACAGACTATCACCGAGTACAAATTCTTGAAGCAGCTCAGAAAATACAAAGCAAACTACAAATGAAAAACCTATGCGCTTGCCGACTGTTGAGTGATTTAGGATACACTTACCGTGAGGCTGGTCAGCTGGATAAAGTTATTCCGGTCCTAGAAGAAGCGAACAACATTGCAGAACAACATGATGGTACGTGTAAGTGTGTAGGTGTGGCAACACGTGCTTGAACCAAGTAAGAGTGTGTGACTCATCAAGCGTGACTTCGCATGCATGCAACTCTGTTGCACCAACCGTGTGTCCACCCCTTGCGACGTCGCTTTATTAATTATTATTTCAGAACACCATTTTGAATGTATAATGTATAACAAGCCTTTTGCTTGGATAAAGGAGCGGCTCAGAATATTTCGTGTAACGCTGCAGAAAAGTGTTCACACGGTGCGACGTGTTGCGTGAAACATCGCAAAAGTAGAACACGATCGCATCCGCATGTGTCCCTTTGTTGAACCTATTGTTGTCTTTATAATTCAACAAAATTTGCGTGTCGTTATATTTAGTTTCTATTTTTCTTGCGCCATCTCAGGTCTTGAATGGATGAAGCAACGATCGCATATTCTCAACATTCTTGGATTTACATACCGTGAGAAAAACCAGCTTGATTTGGCTTCAGCCTACATGTTAATGTGCGTGGATGTGACTAAACAAGTCTATGGGAATGAGCACCCTGAAGTCATAGAACGACTCTGTAATTATGGTATAATATTGCACGATTGCTGGAACAACGAAGAAGCCATTAAAGTCATGGAGGAAGCCTACAAAATTACTGAGGCACTTGGTATTGACTCGCAGACGGCTGTCTTTGCACAGGTAATTGAATAAGTGTCGTGGGTGAGGCGTGGGTGTTTGTAGAGGTGGAGTATACTTATGTGTTTCGGGTGGGGCAACACGTGCGAACTTACATGGAGGTATCAGTGGAAAATTTTTGACATGCAATTTTGCAAAGACGTTCTAACCTATTGCTGCTGCACTTGTTTGTCATTTTTGTTGATTACTAGATGCTGAAGATTATGTCTGCGGTCTGAATATTTCAGGCTTCCGTCCATGATTGGCTGCTAGAGCGCGCGCAGTATATATTGGCCTCCCCCTTTCCCTCAATCAATATTGTGCACCACTAATTAACTGCCAATGCTATTAGGCAGTCATTTTTACGCCTCTCGCCTATTTATAACAAGTAACTCATAGACTTGAAGAAGTTGTTTGTGCTATTCATATATCTCCACGATTGCAGATCAAATCCTCATCTTGAAATTCTTTATGTCACTTAGGTTTTAAACTACACAGCCAAAATCTACCTACGATGGTTTTTGGGTCTTATTCATTCAGAAGGAATGACAGAAAGAGCAAAAACTTTTCTCAACAAGTCAAAAAATCTTCACGAAAAAGCCTTGGAAATCTACGAGTATCTTCACGGCAAAGAACACAAGTTTTACGCCGGCACTTTAATGACGTACACCATGGTTCTTCGCCATGTGGGAGAAATAGAACTCGCACTTGCGCAGTGCAAAGAAGCTGTCAGGATTTATCGTTCGTCGGGGCACATCGCATGGCCGCGCGCTCACACATGGCTTGCGGACATCTATTTTGCTAAAGGAGAGTTCATTGAAGCGAAAGTTGCGTTAGAACAGGCAATTCAAGGAAATACGGATCTTGGGATCTCAACGATTAGTCCTGGCGCGTTTCACCCTCATGCTCTTTTAGCTGAAGCACTGATACTCACTGGCGAGCGAGAAGAAGGCGAGAAAGTGTTGAAAAGCTGCATTGAAGAGTGGGAAGAGAAAGGTTTACATCCTGATCATTACTGGGTTGTTAGAGCGCGGAAGTTCTTGGAAACCATCCATGAAGATAACTAGATTATCATGAGAGGGGGGCCGGAGGAGAAATAGTGAACCTCCATGAGTAACCCTCTCTCCTACTGGTTTGCTTGTGACGTCATGGCAGCCATCTTGGATGAACTTTAACAAAACTTGCCATTGGCGTCAGTTGTTAATTCACCCAATACAGCTGCCATCTATATGCCTTCTATTTCTAAAAGGAGCTGAAGGAGTGAGTGAATTAGCCCAACAATTCGTTGACCACCGTCCATTAAATGACCACTTTGTAATTACAGTTATTTTTGATGAACACTGGAAATGACTTTTCTAATAGGATATACACTATAAACGACTAATTATAAAATAACTCTTATATAACGCGCGCTCTGATTGGCCCAAAACCGTGTTTGATGAGAGTATCAAACACGCTCGCGTCAATTTGTTTTTTCGCCGGTGTTATCTTTTTCCTATTTTCGTCTATTTGCGTGTTAGTTATTTTATAAAAGAAATAAAAAACGCTTTCCCGTGTCCGATAGTCTGTTCAAAACACTTGTGGTGTTGGGAGAACACTCGAGAGCTGTGAAAGCACTCGCCTACGGCTCGTGCTTCCACTACGCTCTCTCATGTTCTCCCAACATCACGCGTGTTTTGAACAGGCTATCAAACAGGGGAAACCGTTTTTTATTCCTTAACTATTTAATAGAGATTAAACTGTAGGTTTGTAAATGCATGCGTTTAGAAGCTTGCATATATTTATAGTCTATTTTATTTAGGATTTTCGTGCAAAACCTCGTTGTAATAAATACACACAAAAATTTAGACAAACCGCCCCGTGTTGTTATATTTTATTATTTCATTAATGATCTATTCAAGTTTCTATTTTTGTAATAGCCTGAGAAGCTGGCTCTAAGGAGGGGGAGGGGTGGTAGGGGACCATATATGAAGAACTTAACGTATGGAACGTTATCAGCGAGCATGTCGCACGCTCGTTTTGCGCTTCTTTTATGTGTTCATCTACAATCGTCCAGGTTTTTGGGACGACAGCTTTGCTAGCGCTCAAGCGTAAAAGATACTGAGTCTGGAGAGCAAGAGAGGGATTTGTTTAGTTCAGTCAATTCTTCGAAAAAACCTTTTGTTAATAGGGTTTCATGTAGCGTCTAATGCATGGCTGAAAAAAGGATGTGATCTTAATTTCATATGCCCTGAGGTACACTAGAGATCATTTGTATTTTAATTTCTTAGGAAAATTAAACATTGAGTCGCCAGCTGTTTTGGTTCAAATTGTTAGTACTTTTTCAAAATAGAATATTATCTTTATCAACTCCCAGTATAAATAAATATAGGCTTAGGGAGATCCTGTTCCCAATTAAAGAAATACCAATTAAGTGCACCTTTTTAACGGACAATAAAATGCATCAGTCCTATTGGCTCCAGTCAGGCAATCACGTGACAGAAACGTACTTGAAAATTTCACCTGACTTAACAGATGCCTTAATTGTATTTTATCCATAGTTGTATCAATTCTTTAACCATAATATATGAACTTATAGTATCTTTAATTTTTAAATTAGGGCAGCATTTGTTAATTAACTGATTTTGCTCACATCTTCCAATAAATGTTTTACCTTAATTATGTGCTCAGACTATTAAACTTTGAATAGTCCAATTTCAGTATTTCGGATGACTTCGAAAACCCAACCAAAATCCTACGTCGGAATTACGTCGAAATCTGACCAAAACCCAAATTTTGGCTTAAAATTACGTCGTACTATTATTGACACGAGGGTGAATTGTTTCCAGTTCCGATATGATCGAGCAATGGTAAATTATAAGATGGACCAAGATGGTCAAGCGACGATCATATTGTACTAGAAACAAAATGACAAAACCAAAATATCGAATATGCGTAGTTTCCTACATCAAAACACTACCGACTGGAAGTGCTCTTAACCAATCACCATCGAGAAATTTCTTATGCATTTTGTTGGCAGCTAAAATAATCTAACTGTTTTGCAAGTTAATAGCTCATAATATAGCGATGCTTGATGTGCCTGCATGATATAACAGCAAGTGGTTTTACAAAATGAAAACTGACATCGTAATGAGTTTCAGTACCAGGTTTTCATTATTTCAATTTTGAGAAGAGAGTGAGAAGTCAGAAATGGAAAAGAAAAAGAAAGCAAGAATAAAAGAAATCGAAAAAATTAATCAGAACTTGAAAATTAAAATGTGTTCTATTTTTTCAAACTATAGATAAAGTATATTGTAAAATTGTAAATTGTACATGCTTTCGATCTCAGTGTGTTTTTAGTGGAAGAGCAGTTGCTATACAGCTGGTCTCAAACTGTTTTTGAAAACTTTTGAATTCTAGATCTCGATAAGGAGAATTTGAAAGACAGAGAAATGATCGAGAGCTACTGTTTTGTCTTCTAAATTAACTCTTTTTAGTTCTGGTCAGCTTTTTGCCCTAGGCCGAACATTCTGTTGACAATTTAATATGTCGTAAAAGGTGTTTACTGAATTCTATATCGCAGTTACATTGCTAAATAAAAGAAACTTTGCTTTATAAAAACTGCCAAGTTGACGCTTTAATGAGTGAAAAGAAAAATATTCGTTTCACCTGTCAAAACACTAAATTTTATAAATAATGAATTATACCTATTTCATTGAAAATCTTATATTAAAATGGCGTTTTGGACGTTTCCCAAGTCTGGGGTTCAGTGTTTGAGATGATCTCTCTGATTGGCTAGTTTTGCTTTCATGTCATATTTTTGAATATAAATTGCAAATTATGATAATGTGCGTTTTAATCTCTATCGCATTTATTCAGGGCAATATAGTTGATTGTTTTCCTTTGGATCGAAAAGATGATGGTTAGGGTACTCCTATTTGTTACTACGACACTCCAGCTTTTTGCAAGCACATTGTCTACAAAATGTCCATCCACATACAAGCAAAATTTTTTTGTTCTTCGAAACAAATTCTTCATGTCTTTGAGTGTGGAAAACCAAGAACAGTGCATCGAAAAATGTGCCGCCAGCGTGAAATGCTTCAGCATCAACTACTATCAAGAAACGAAAAAGTGTGAACTGAACAGTGCTACACATCTTTCAAGTCCAGAAGACTTGGTGTATAGCGGTGAGGGGACCTACATCAAGTTAAACGATCGTTCAGAAGATACTTGCAGCGACAAATATTGCAGTGATGGTCAAATCTGCGTCATAAAGAAAGCTACACATGATTACATCTGCCGAGGTGAGTTTGTTTGTAGATATGTTAGTTAAAATTAGTTGCTATCATCTTTAAGGTTACAACGTCGTCATCAGTTAATTGGTAAATGTCTTTTTTTTCGATACCAAAGATTTATTTCGCCACAGTGCGACTATATAACCAAAGCCACCCACACTGATTTTCAATCAAATTTTCAAGGCACAAACTACAGCAGGACGCTAAATACAGGCTTGTAGCGCCCAAGTCATTTCATTTCGCAGTCATTTCAGCGTCGAAAACTATTATGTTATGTGCTTACTGAGAATTTGCATGATTGAAAATTTGTGTAGGTGGCCTTGGTTAGCTCTAATACGCCTGTTGTTACATTAAATACATACATACATACATGATTGAGACTCCCTCAACAGGGCTTTTCAGCTCAATTTACAAATCCTAACTAAATCGTATAAATCAAACATAAATGGATTAAGAATCCCAACTGGCAAGGAGGCAAACCAGTTGGCTATATTACAAGCATGGCCGAGAAACTGAATTTGAACTAATCGAAATCGGAACAAATTCAGTCTCAGCTAGTGGCCAGAGCGGGAATCGAACCTGGGACCGCCGCCAGATTGCGAGACCAACGCTCTGACCACTCGGCCATGCTGCCTCCTATTTCAAAAAATGTTGTCGCAATCAAGTTCAAAGTGACACTCCATGGCCAAGACTGACTGCAAAGGATTTTGGTAGTTTTCTATAATTATGTATATATTCATAGCATGTTTTGGTTGCATAAAACATGAATACAAAAGGCTTAATTGCTCAAACGCTTGCTGGAATGCTTAAAATGCTTACCAAGGAAACATCACACAATAAAAGACAAGAGTGAATAGATTAATTTGAAAAGCTGCCAAAATGCTTTGTAGTCATGGAGTGTACACTGTGGACTTGTTGCGACAACGTTTTTTGGATTAGGCCTAGTTCAAACGTCGAATCTCACATGTATCGAATGCAATGCAAATGAGATGATAATGAGTAGAAACAAAAGATTTGACTAATTTGCATTGAATTCAGCACATGTGAGATTCGACGTTTGAACTAGGCCTTAGGTGTATCGGTCACTCGTACAAACTTCGTCAGCGCGCGGCGTCCTCTTTGACGTCTCGTCGTGTTTGCTAATTCACCATATAATATTCGGTTGCACACTTATCTTAATTCGCCCTGACCCAGTAATCTAAGTCATTCCAAACAGCAGAAATTCACAACTAATTCTGATTAGTGATGTCTGTTCATATTTTTGACAGATTGCAACATGGCACTGGGAATGCAATCTGGGAAGATCCCAAACTCTGCCATAACAGCATCCTCTTCGATTGGAGGGGGAGAACCGTGGAGGGGTCGCCTTAACTACAAACCCGCCCAGCCATACAATGCCTCTGTTGATATTGGTGCTTGGGTGGCTAACGAATCGGACTACAGCGGCTACTTACAAATAGATTTGGGGACCGTGGTTCTTGTAACTATGGTAGCAACGCAAGGAAGACCAACGTTTTCGTCACCCAGCATGTGGGTGAAGACGTATAATCTTGCGTACGCACTTAACAACAACACTTTTCTTGATTACAAAGTTAATGGAACCGTAAAGGTAGGGAAAAGTCATCCATACTTCGAGTAGAATAGGGATTGAGCATGCGTGCGTGGCAACGTAGGTACAGACCAACCAACCGACCGACCGACCAACCAACCAATCATCCAATCAACCAACCAACCAACCAACCGACCAACCAACCAACTAACCAACCAAGAAAAAAGCTAACCAACCAACCCAACCAACCAACTAACGAATCGAACCGAACAAACGAACGAATAAACAAACAGCACTTCTTTGAAACTGAGTGTTGTTTTCAGAATAGATTTGAATATAGCGGTAATAAGTGTAGACGAAATTCCCATTAGAATATCTCAAGGGCTGTGTAGCTAGTTTAAACTCTTGCAGATCTTGCACAACACATAATTACAAAAATCCAATTAATTCTTTCACCAGACTTTTCAAGGAAACTCTGACAGAGAAACTGTAGTCACCAACAAGCTAGCAGTGATGATACGATGTCGATACATAAAGTTTACACCTAGGTGGTGGAGGGAAAACATTGCAATGAGAGTTGAAGTCTATGGATGTCCAGAAAACTAAAACTATTTATTTATGAGATAAATGACATAAATGCAGCACTCAATGACAGAATTAACGCGTGTGTAATGGAGTTTAGTGTATAGCTTTAGATTGTGTTGACAGTAATAATGATAATAATAATAATGGAAACTATTTTCTTTTTCTTTTAGAATTTCTTATGCAAGGTAACTTACAATCGGTTACTTGAATCGAATACGTACAACAATTAGCTAATTAACACAGTACATATAGTATATATACACATAAATATATAAACAATAGAATATAAAATAAAAACGTCAATAAGAATTATACCATTTTAAAATTTCATTAATTCTGGATTTTCCCACGCCTTATTTCTACAACAGAATATATAGTACGATGACCTTATTGGTATTTGTGTGATGGTTTTGACTACATCGATCGATCAATCAATCAATCGATCGATCAATCAATCAATCAATCAATCAATCAATCAATCAATCAATCAATCAATCAATCAATCAATCAATCAATCGATCGATCGATCGATCGATCGATCGATCGATCGATCAATCAATCAATGTCCAAAAGATTAAAACTGTTTAATAATTTGAGATAAATGCGACACTGAATGCAGGTAAGGATTTAGGGGAGAGGTGAAGGGGGGTGCGCAAATAGATGTACAAATGACATCATAATGTGGTGCGAACAAAAACGTGCGCCACGAGATGAATTAAAAAGGAAAAAACCCGCAAAATGAAATATAATGTTGATATTTATCGATCTATTTCAGCCAGTAAGGTGTGTGTAAGATCTGTTCGAGTGCACTCTATCGTACTGCACATTCACAGATGGATCTCAACTAATCAGAGCGGGCGTAATATTCCAATTGTTACATAAAATAATACAGTTAACGAGAGCATTTGCTTTTTTCTTTAATATTGCCTGTTTTTTTCTTCTCTCCCTCTTTATATAATCCTTTCTTAGAAGCTTCTTCTCGAATTACCAAGTTCTTGTTGGCATGTTTAATTCCTTGTTAACAATTATTTCTTTGTTCGTGTCAATTTCTCCTTTGTCTTTCACACTTCGAACATGCTTCTTAACTACTTTGATAACTTATAGTCAACCTACACGAACGTTGGCGGTTTTGATATATACCTATTTGCACAATTGAAACACCAGAATCAACATGTGAAAATTTTAGGGAATAATAGGGGATTTGACAATTAATTTTTTTGCAAAAATTCCAAAAACTACCAGCTCTTCCCCTTCCTGATAAAGAAATGAACGATTCTTCAATTACAAATTATTAGAACGTCGACGGTGTCAATATTTTTAAAGAAATTTGTCATATTTTGAGCAACTGTATTTGGAGAAAAGCCAATGAAAGGAACGCTTCAATTTCTTATTGCTCACTTGCACCTTTTTGCAGGATTATTGTCCGTTGACATATGTACAAAAACCTGCGAAACAAAGTATTCACGTCTTTGAGCGTGGAAAACCAACAACAGTATAGTGCATCGAGAAATGTGATGTTGAACGAGAAATACTTCAGCATCAACTGTTATCAAGAAACGAAAAAGTGTCAAGAACTGAACAGTGCTACACATCTTTCAAGTCCGGTTTTCAAGTCCTTTCATGACTTGCTTTGATGTTGGATGCTTTGTCTGAAAGTTTAATTTCCGGTTGGCATTACTAAAACTGTTGGCGTTATAAGATACATTTAACATGGTTGCCTGTATTCAGTTGCTAGTGCCTAATACCCACAATTTCGTCGTTAATTTAGATATTTTACTTTATTAGATTGCAAAGCAATTTCCTAAATAAACGGACTACAAGTTTTCAGAAATAGTTTTTGAGGAATTTTGCTTGTTGATGATGTCACATGAAAACCAAGAATCCTCTGTCTTCAGCTCTAAGGATGCCCAAAGAAGGGATTTCCCTACAGATGAGGTATACAATACTATAAAATTGTATTGATTCAATATAAGCAATTGTTTTGACAATTTCTAATTTTTAATTTCATGCACCCAATCGGAATGTCAAAGCGAAATGTATTTCAGCGAAACGATGTTTCGAAATCTGAAGTTCAAACCACATACACATATCTACAATTTTTCTTGATCCTTTACCACAAAAGTCTTGACCAGGGAAAGAATGACCATATACTTAAGGTAAAACGTTTCATTCTTTCATTCTTGAATTTATTTGCATGAAGAATTTTCCCCGGGAATTAATAAGGGTGACCAAGTTAGCTTATCGCGCAGCCGAAAGCAAATAATTTTGCATATAGTAGATAAATTCCGGAAATGAAATTTCCGTAACGTTTCACATTATTTAAGTTGGAGTACAGAATCAATTTAATTGAACAACGTTAGGAATTCTACAGCTAATAGCATTTTAGCTAGCATTTTTTAGTTTTCTCTAATTATTTTCTTCTTTCTAGAGCTTGGGTTCAAGTTTCAGAACTTCCTTCTTTGATTTGATTCTCTTGCTTGTTTCGGTTTTAGCTTCTAATTCAATTTTAGAAAATTGTCTTCTTTCCTTCAAAAAAACATTAATATTTTTAAAAATTTTAGCAATAAGGTGCTTAAAATTCCATACCTATTATAATGAATCGCCTCGTATGCCCAGTTCAGACGCCCTACGAGCCATGAGCCATATCAAATTGAAATGAAAGTACAAGAAAAGTTTGTCGTTTAAATAATGGTTCTATTTAAATGCCCCAGTTATCCAGCGCACCAGAGTCAGCCAAATAATATGCCTTTAACTAGAATTTGAATTGAAAACGGCACTGGATGAAAAGTGCGGCGTCAGAAATAGGCCTTAATTTTCTGATATTGATTGTCAATAATTATGTAAGAAATTCGAAATATGTTGTATACGATATTGCATTCAATGCCCTCTTCCTACTCTCTCAATCAATTTTTACTGTATATTGGGGGTACTCCCTTTATGATAACAATAATCCTTGGTCATCGAGGGGTTTTTTCTCCTCTGGCCGGGTTCTTCAGTTTTTCCTCACTCAGCAAAAACAACACGTTTAGTTGAAGGTTGCACTAAATTGCAAAATATTAGAGTGGAGGCAGTGAGTGTTAATTCTTTTCTCCGGGCTCTCCGGTTTTCCTCCTTCATCACGAGGATTTTTTCTCCGGGTTTCTTCAGCTTTTCCTCACTCAGCAAAAACATGTGAGCTCAGTTGAGCGTTGTACTAAATTGTAAAATATCAATGTAGAAAATAGTGAGCGTTAATTTAGTTTTCCCTCGGCATCAGAATCAATTAACATTTGTGAGTTGAGCGTTGTATGCAAAATAATATGTTTCGCATAAATAACGAGTTGTTTTCATGTTTCGAAAGTTACAACTTTCTTCGTCAGTGATATCTAGATAAGACGCTTCAGTATATATATAAATGTCCAAGTACTTCCCACAGTTGTGTATTGAACCAGAACAGATAATATCGGTACAAATGGCCCTTACAACTCGTGGATTGAGTTTCAGTCATGTCTGGTATCTAATAAATTATGAGATCGTTGTTGCCTTTTGTCCTGGCCATGCCCTTTCCCACATCCTTCATGAATAATTGTGATCTATCATTGAGTATGAATATTCAGTGTTAGGGTTCTTTCAATTATTACTGCATAGGGGGAGGGGGTGGGGGTGGAAAAATCAGTGTGAGTCTCTTGTAAATATCACCCAACCCCCCTACAATGGAAGTCAAAAGTTTCATAGTCCCCAATACTTCATTTGGTTTGTTTCTAATCCCCATAATATTGCCCATAATATTATAACCCCCATTTAGCTTTCCACTGATGTACTGTCCCCTCCCTAATGCAGTAATAAGTGTAACCCTCCTTATGAAAAAATACGGACAGAAACATAATACATTAATAAAACTCAAAAATTCTATAAAAATTCAAATTTCAAACGTGTATATTAGAATGTTAGTCTTAAACAGTTGAAATGTTACAAGATTTCATTTTCTATTTGTAGATAGTTGCAAACATCTAATGTATATTACATGTAAATTGAACATGGTAAATTGAAGTGTTTCTGCCCACTCCAATGAATTTTGGCTTTTAGATATGAGCATTGCATTACAAAAGATTTTGTCTTAGTTTTATATTTAGTTTTATCTATATTATAGGTAAATTCATTGGCTGACGAGGGAATTCCACGTTGAATTCACGAGAAAAGCAGATATCGCACGAGTCGCGAAGCGACGTTAAATTCCAGAGTCAAGCCAATCCATTTTCCTGAATCGTATAGCAGACAAGAAAAAAAGTTAAATAATACTAGTTTTTTGACAATCTTGCTGCGAGCGCACGGGAAGCCATTTCATAGCCAACAAACAAAACTAACTGACGAATCAGGTTGAAGCTGTAAGCATGAATGAAAACCCCTTTGCAAACCGGCCTCGCCGTGAGCTGAGGAGCAAATAAATTCAAATTACGTCGAAACAAACTTTCTTTTACTGCAATCGAAATGAAGAATCACCGGTGGGCATTATCCTGGAGGAACAGTTGTCTGAGTTGTCTCATGAACGGCAAAACAAGACGTTCTAGCTAGAACCGGGAAAGTTTCGTTTGGATCACTGACTCTGGTAGTCACTGACACCGTTGAACAGAAAAACGGTAAGCATTTATCTACTTTTAATAGCTCTTATATCAAGCTTTTTATCTTTTGATGTTTTGAAAAACTAGTTTGAGCAATTGTCGGAGTTTTTAGGCCACAGGTTCGATGAAGAGTCACGGAGAGTTGCCTGAGTTGAAGTCGCTAGGCCAAGGGACTTCGCTAGATTTTGGCTTAAAACAAACTCAAAAATGAACTTTCATTAAGGAAAATACTGTTTTAAACAATTAATTTTGTTAAGATTTTTTAAAAATCAATTGTTGTCTTGTCTTTGAACTGATTTTCGGCATGTTGTTCGGGCACTGGTTTTGCCGAGCTTGAGAAGTGGTGATTTTGCATCTCCTGCTCATGAGAAATATAATAAATAGGCTTATACAGTACTCTAGAAAGACTGAAGTATTCACTCATGTTTACCTTTTCTTCTTTGGATGTGTAAGCAAATCTTTTAGGGCAAGAACATTTTTGAAAGTAAGTTGAAAACCGGGCTGAACATGTCTGTCGACGGTGCAGCTGTTTATGATCGTTTTCCTTTTAGTTTTTGTTTGTATTTGTGTTAATATTTTTCGAAAGATTATATGATTGGAGATGAAAATATTCTAAATTTATTCTAAAAGTGTAATGAAAGAGTAAAACGCTTTTCTATAGAAAGGATATCCAAATTTTGACTAGAAAGAAATTGATAATCATTTATATGCGGACGTAAATGGAAGCCCCTCGATTCCACAAAATATCACCATCCTTCTCGACCAATCAGCGCGTGATTTAGCAGTTTGCTATACGATTCTCGGAGATATTAGCATTTATAATATAGCTCAATTATAACACACGTTCTGATTGGCTGAGAGACCACCAAAATCTATGCTCTATTTCACCGGTAAAGACATGGTTTTCTGACGAATGATTATACCAAAACGTCTATTTACAAATTTCACTTTAGTTTAGGAGACCCAAACTTAGAAATAAACTAGAAAATACTTTCTATCATTCCAGTTATCGTTTAAATTTACAAACTAAGCCTCGTGGTCGGACAATAACAATAAAAAGTAAGTTAAATATTCATAGAAAATGACTTGTATGAGCATGAACTTGCAAACGACGCCAGTAAGCTTATAAATCAAATTTAAGGAACTAGAATTCACAACATAGGAAATTGTTTTTTTCTCCCAGATTAGTTTCGATCAATAAGAGTTATTTTTCATTGAACAAAGTTTTGTTTCTTACTTACAAAGAGAGGCGAAGATTTCCAAAACTGACTGTCGCCACGAGACAACTTGTTCAATCTCAACTACGCCAGTGTAGAGATGTTTTGACGGCAAGCTATCGGTGTTAGCCAACAGATAATTCAAATCAACAGCTTCTCTCGTTTACCAGCAAAATCCTTATCCTGTAAGTCTCTTTCAAACTTCAGCTTTTTCCAACCGAAAACACGGCTTTCAATTCACCATAGCGAATGCTGCTTGATTCGTCGAAAGCAAGTAAACATTTCCAAATCTTGAAGAACTGTAAGTTATATTTAGTCTTTTCCTCTATTTTCGAGTCATTGTTCCATTATAAAAACAGAAAACTCCCTTTTCAACATATTTTTTGCTGAATTCTTTCGATGAAAGTTGTCAAACTGTTTTGTCAAAAACGCCGCTTTGAGTCACACTGATTAGTCAATAGTACGACAAATGTGATTGGCTTACATTTGCGCAAGTTTTGAGAATTTTAGTTTTGATCAGAAAATAACACAATTTGATCGTTCTTAAAATACCTCTTGCTATATCATAAAAGCAATAGAAGATAGTTTTCTATAACTCTACCGGTGAAATAGAGCACTTGTGATGTTGGGAGAAACACTCGAAAAACTTTTCTCGTGTTTCTCCCAACATCACGCGTGCTCTATTTCACCGGTAGAGTCATAGAAACTACCTATCTTCTATTGCTTAAGTATTTGCTATCATAAATTGGAAGTCAAATAAAGTTTATTTATTATTATTTAAAAGAGAGTTATAACCAACAGGATTCAGATAGAGTGATTTTGTTTATTTTTTTAAATGGGACATTTTAGTGGTACTCCTTTTCAAGCCAAAATTGGACAAATAAGTAGAACATAGTGTAAAATATCAAGAGGTTTTATTGATCAACATACTATTCATCAATCACTCTGAAAGTGTGGAGATGCAAATACATTTTCATGATGAATATTGTTTTAATTATTTCATTTTACGTAAGTGAAAGGCTACCGTTATTCATACGAAATGTTCAGAGCAACAAACAAGTTTTTAAACTTGTCATTAATAATCTTTTAACAATTTGTAGTGTACGAAGAAAAAAATATTTCATTCAGAACTCAAAGATAAATAAACTTAATAATGAATTTTTACAAACTTGTGTGCTGGGACATATTTTGTTACTAAGCAACGTGGTTGCTATGTTGGCTGTAAATGCGAGTGCCAGAGCTCATTGACGTCTTCGATTTTACAATTTTTGAGAAAATGTCACTTTTGGAATGCCCCCGTTTCTTTGGGTCTTAAAGGTTCGCATTTCTATCGAGAGAGCGGGGAAATATAATTTTTCATTGAAATTAATTCAACGAAATATGCTACAAATTTCTCAAATTATCAGTCAGCCGAAGCTAAGCAAAATAATGGGTCAAAACATTGTAGGTGAAAGTCTTAAAACCAAATATAAGCATATTGAAGCTGTTCATTATGATACAGTCGAACTCTAAAGTGTCGAACATCTGAAGTCTCCAGTGCGCATGCGCAAACAGCCGGTTTTCATTTTAAATTCTATAATCTTTGAGGAGTTTGCAGCTAAAATAATCATTTTTATCTTGAAATATTTATGTGTTACACTCCACAAAGTTATGAATGGGTTTTCTAGAAAAGTATAAAATACCGAAGTTATCAGCAAAAATGTCTCAGTTACGAAGACGAAAAAAAGCTCTAAAAAATCTCTCAACGAAATGAAAAACGCTTACGTCACTTTGTGTACCTTGAAGAATAAAGGCATACTATCATGTACTATGTAAGAATTGAATAAAAATGTTTTGAAAATATACAAAATATATAGAAATTTCTGTTCCTATGACGTCATTTGATGACGTCACGTGAAGACGTCATCAAACTCAAGAAATTTGTTATTGTTGATTACCTCATAAGTAGCACTGCTTGAATTCAAATATTAGCCGATTTACAAAAATATGAGGTTTCCCTAGCAACGGGCTCCAGAAATAGGTCCCAGCACCCTTAAGCGCACATGTCCAACAACAGGAAATGAATTAATATCCAATTAACCCTATATTATGTGGTATGGTCTAGACGTGACAATAATAAATCTTTATCAAAATTCTCCTCACCAGCTCGTTCTTTCTTCTTCACTTGCATGCTGAGTAAGCTTGATTTAAGATACATCGTAATTGCAACTGTGTGGGTACACAGTTTGCTTGAAAAAAACATAGAAATTCTCGGATAACTTTGATGTTCGACTTGCCTGGAAGCGACGTACAAAGTCCATTCAGAAAGGTTTTCGCGTCAGTATCCGGAACAGCTGAACGGAGATGCGATTAAAATGATTTATTCCAAACAGAGTAGTACATTACAAAATTGGCCAGGAATAAGGAATTAACTATCAGAGTTCTCCCCTGGCATATCCCTAAATGTGCAGTTTGATTTAAGTTGCTTTTAAAAGCCCGAAAAGATTGTTTAGTAATCGAAGTTGAGCATGTTTGTCGGCCATCTTAATTCCGTATATTCTTCTTCTCAGGCCTCCTCGAACAAAAGTTAACAATTTATTTATGTTCGAGTGACACATTTGCATATTCTGCCCCCTCACAATAACTTGTGGATTTGCAATCCACGAGTTAAAAACTTGTAAATGGTGAAAGTGAAGTACAGAAAATTGTCATTTATGGGGCATCTTTTCCTTTCAAAGCATTGTATGAGAGGGGGAAGAGACAATTCGGAGCAGAGCATTTTTGTAATCATGGAAATTTTTGGAAAGTTGTTTTACATGTAAGGTTAGGTTAAGGGTTATATGGTGGGTAAGTTATGTATTTAGGTTAGATTTAGTGGTTTCTACTATAAGGAAGTGGGTAAAGAAATCAAAACAATGCCCTAAAACAAACAAACAAACAAATATATAAATAAATACATAAATACATTAATAGATAAATATCAATCAATCAATTAATCAATCAATCAATCAATCAATCAAAGAATGAAGGAATGAATATATCAATTTATAGATTGATTAATTAACCCGAGGAAAAGTCCAAACCACAGCGTCCCCTAGCTCCCTTATCAGACTCTAGCTATGATGTTAAATGTACTAATCTCATGGCTCACAACTAATTGTATCAGCAATAATTTAAGTTAGAATTAAGTTATTTAGATTGATATTAATACAAGATGGATATTTGAATATACTTTTGTCTTACGTTTTCAGATCCGCTAAAGGCCCAGGATGCAAACTCTGTGGAGAACTTTCCCTCTCACGACGTCCCTTCGATGTTCACCAAATGCTCACATCTAGCTCACTCTGGATAACCACATACAGTGCTGCGGGAGGGGGCCCTCCGATATATTTTGTGCGGGGATACTCGTCGTATCTTTTAAGAGTCAAAATCAGCGATCTTTTAGGGTGTTTCAAATGTTAGTTGGACTACAAGTATAAGGTGTTCTACGATTCTGTCTTTAATACTATCAAAATTGAAAAAAATATTACATTTATTGTTTTAGAATTGTTACCTTTTAGGGGTAAAAGCGTGATGCGACGCCCTCTAGGTTAATATTTTTTAGGGTCATTTTCAACATTTACGACGAGCATCCCCATCCTCATATATATAGGAGTACCCTCCCCTCCCCTGGTACATTGCATGTCTGAAGTTCTGAAGTTCATTTGTTTTTCTTTCAAACCGCTTACATTCTATTCCTACCATGTGTTAGAGATGTTCCAAAAAACATTTATATAATTTCTCTTAGTTTCTTTCATTTTTCTTTCTTTTCTTTCTTTTTCAGAAATACCATTACAAGTTCCTAAAACCGAAACACTCTTATTTCATGTAAAATTCACAAGGAATTCAGACATATCCATCCAATAAACCCTCGGGATTCCCGCGGGGAATAAAATAAAAAGCACTTGGGATAGCTTGCCTACGGGACCATCCCGCGGGATGGTAACGTTTTACGAGCTGTTACAAATCACCAAGAATTATTACCTTGAATATCGTTTGTTTTATTGTTTGATTGTTAATACCAAGTAGTTTACTTTATATTTTGTGCTGGTTTCAACAAAAGTAATTTTTTTCTGTCTTAGATATAAAGCCATCAATCCTTACACATCCAAATAATCAAACTGTTAATGAATGGCAGACCGTTTTCTTACCATGCAACGTTAGTGGAAAACCAATACCTACCGTAAAATGGTGGAAAGATAGTGAAGTACTTAATCTATCATCCTCTTCAAGATTCAACCAAGACAATATTACCAACACTTTGACAATAATCAACATTACAAGAGAAGATGACGGACTCTACTACTGTAATGCAACCAATTCAATCAAACCTGTACGATCAAATAAAGCTTATGTGCAAGTCAACTGTAAGTAGAGTAAGACTGTTGTGATACACCTATTTCTGAATCACAAAGGTTGTCGAGTTAGAGGCCTCAAACCTATGCGACTTGACCGAAAAGGAATATGGATAGGGTTCATAACTTAACTCGCTTTTTTGCTTTGGTCTTGATTTTAAACATTAATGTACAAATGAAGTTCTTTGTTGTATAGGCTCGATCAGTGCAAGCTAGTTGAGAATAGGCATATTCATACACCTTTTTCAATAAACATTGTCGGGCAAAAGAGCACGAGTATACGCGGCTCATCTGAAAGGAATCATGAGTAGAAATTACTAAAGTTATAAAACCACACAAATATCTACACGACAATTTAAATCTAGCTTGCTCTGACCTTATACACCAAAGAACTTCATTTATTTATGTTAAAAATGAAGACCAAGGCTGAAAAGAGAGTGAAGTTTTGCAATTACCCATACTCCTTTTCTGTCTAGTCGCGTTGGCTTGAGGTCTCTTGTTAGACAACCTTTTTCGAAATAGGTGTATACTTGTGGTTTCATAGCCTTTAGTAATTTATACCCATACTCCGATCCCTTTCCGGTGAGTCGGTCGGCTAGCCTTTAGGTCTTTTCGCTGACAACAACGTTATTTGAAATAGGTGTAGACATATGCTTTGGCTATAGAATGAACGCTAGTACGATATATATAAAGTTTCAAACGCTAGGGCGAGGGTTTGCATTGAAATTCAAGACTGAAGGCCGCAGGCCCGACGTCTTGAATTTCAATTCAAACCCGAGCCCGTGTTTGAAGTGGTTTAAAAACTAACCAAACCCTATTTTTATCGTTTCAATGCAAAAGTTCTGGAAATGAGAACTCAAATCGTTGGTTTTTGAGTTATAGTATCAAATCCGAGTTATATCGAGTGATTTATATTTGCATCAAATTAACGTCGAACAATAGCTGTGTTGAGATAAAGCTTCTTAAATTCCATCATGGTCAACGATTTACCGGATAGCATAGTGGTAAGTGAATGGACCGTAAGATGCTAAGGGTTGAGGGTTCGAGGCTCGGTAGGGTCGATGCGTAAGATATCATTTGCGATATTTTTTTAAGGCCGCTAGAATAGTCAATTCCTTAAATTTTATGACTTTCTGACTTCTAGTGTGTGTCTAATTATAAAATCTCAAATGCAGTGCATTGAAGGTAAAACTTCTCAAATGTGTGTACATGACTAGTAACTTGGCAAAAAACCTGATGCAGGTCTTGAATTCAAAATTCAAAACCTGTCCTGGGTCCTCCCCCGAAATTCAAAACCTACATTAAACAATGGAAATAGGGTGTGGTTAGTTTTTAAATCAAATACAGCACCTGCCAATAGCCTTACTCAATGCTCCACGATTTTTTTTATATCATGGTAATTGTCAACCTTGACATACGTGCGCTTTGGCAATACTTGAATTGGCCCCACATTAGTCACTCAATGAGCTTTTCTCATCTCTTGCGTGACATTTTAATTTTTATCAAACAGCAACAAAAATATAATATTTGAAAAGAGCACACCAAAGTTAGCAACGTCTTGTCCTCCAACAAACGTTTCTATACAAAAAGCACAAACTTCGGCCGTCCATAACTTTGGCGCTATTCAACAAAACTACCTCAAAATTTCAAGTTTTGCTAACTTTGGTGTGCTCTTTTTAAATATTGTATTTTTGTTTCTGTTTGATTAAAATATATAATGTAACGCAAGGGGTAAGAAAACTCATTCACCACTTTTGTAATCCATTTTGTTTTCAAGTAGAAGAAAAAAGAACTGAATGAATGTTGTGCGAGAAAGTACTTCCAGAGAAACATTTCTAAACAGTTTCATCACTTTTGGTTGGATACCAAAGATCGGCTAGACGGAAGTTATGTGCAGTCAAAAATAAAGAATAGCCTTCAAGGTTCCATTTGCAGACCTAAACCAATAGCAGAATTAGCACATAGCATTTTTGTGGTTGCTGGCTTAGTAGCCAAGCAACCATAATGCCATCACCTGTGTAAGTTCGTAAACTCTGAAATCCGATGTCATTACGATGGGAAAACGTTTGCCAACCGGGACACACGAAATAAATCCGAGCATTTGTCGATTTTTTTGTATTCGATTTACGACTTTGAAAAGGAATTTTTTTCCATTTTACGCTGAGTAAATGTTAACATTCCATTTAACTCTGCTTTTCGAGTAAAAACACCTAGGGTTTATTACAAAATATGATGTTTATAATTTCTACGAACAAAGTACGAATAATCCGCTGACCAAACGTATTCACAACATATGGAGTGCAAGCTCTGTTTTCCATGTGGTCGACGTCGTTCATGAGGATGAGAAAACATTTCAGAGGTGAGTAGCAACAAGAGAGCATAAATAAGAGAGGGAAACTTGTTAATGGGGCGCGCGCCGTGATGATTCCCATCTGTGCTATTTTTAGTAACCGGATGCAGTTTAATTTTCGTCTTACCCTACTCCCGTGCGTCGAAAAGTTGAACGAGTAATGAATGAATACATATTACCTTTCAATAACGTTTCTGCAGGATTCCTTCAGGTTGAAGCTATAATTTGAAAAGCTTCTCTTTCACCGAATCAATTCACGGCGAGCCGGTCGGTCAGCTCCATCCTTTTTCGTCTTTTCGCCCCGAACAATACAAATAAATCTCCACAAGTATCAGATAATCCGTACTTCTTTTGTTTTTTTTGAGCTTTTCGACTTTCTTCTACGATCAAACCACTTCTTTTTAGAGGAAGAAAGCTCAGCTGGTCTGGCTGCCGATTTTCCTCGGCTTCCAAAAAAAAAAAAGACATTTGCCGTGGAAACTATTATTCCGAAAAGTTTTTTAGGTTAAAAAATATCACTCAATTTTTTCAAAATTTTGCATTAGAATACTAGTAGATTTTTACTAAAACAATTAAACTACTCTTTCTTATATTAATTTCTATCGGTTTTGATAGTTGACTCGGGCATCGCCCTCGTCAACTATCAGCCGATAGAAAACTCGAACTCGTGGTAGTCTAATTGTTAAATATATACCTTTGATTATTGAGAAGGCTTCTAACCAAGTATATTGACCAGCTAGCTAGTGAAGAGAATGAAATCATAATTTATAATAATCTTTTTGCGGTAGTAGGCTGTATTTTGCATTCCAAATTTATATCTATTACACTTTACTAGTGGACATATATCTGTTTTTGTGAGAATATTATATTTCACATTTTCCCGAATAGAGCTGGATAAATCTTACCTGTCGCTGGATTGCGCTCGCCAGATGACTATCTATGCTTTGCTTTGCTTCGGTTTAGTCAAGCTATCATTTTGTTAGATTCTTGATACGGAGCTTTCCTTCCCTTAGATCGACCAGTAATCCACGTTTCTCCACAAAATAAGACAAGAACCGAGGGCGAGAACGTCACTTTATGGTGTGAAATGGGCGGGAAGCCGTCACCGAATGTAACATGGAAGAGAGATGGACAAACGCTGTTTAATAATGATGTCCAAATAAACATCAGCAATCGAAGGATAGTGGGACGAACCAACTCTACGTTGACCATCAAAAATCTGACCAGGAATGACGAGGGACTGTACACTTGTACAGTAAGCAATGGTGTGGGTACAGTGAAATCTCTCTCTAGTAGTGGTTACCTAACAATTAACTGTGAGTATTATATATTATTTATTTTCTTTTATTGATTGATTCAATGATTTAATGATTTAATGATTTAATGATTTAATGATTTAATGATTTAATGATTTAATGATTTAATGATTTAATGATTTAATGATTTAATGATTTAATGATTTAATGATTTAATGATCTAATGATCTAATGATCTAATGATCTAATGATTTAATGATAATGATTTGATTTAATGATTTAATGATTTAATGATTTCATGATTTCATGATTTCATGATTTCATGATTTCATGATTTCATGATTTCATGATTTCATGATTTCATGATTTCATGATTTCATGATTTCATGATTTCATGATTTCATGATTTCATGATTTCATGATTTCATGATTTCATGATTTCATGATTTCATGATTTCATGATTTCATGATTTCATGATTTCATGATTTCATGATTTCATGATTTCATGATTTCATGATTTCATGATTTCATGATTTCATGATTTCATGATTTCATGATTTCATGATTTCATGATTTCATGATTTGCCCGTAAAGGCAGGTTACCTTACAACAGAACACCAAGTCCCCTTCAAGGTATTGTTACCCAAACAAAACCCCAGATATAAATTAAAAATCAGATTTTAATCGACGTAGTTTCACCAAAATATTGTTATTATTGGAAGACACTAGTACAGTATGGCCAGTCGATCGATAGCTGAACCATGAATGGACTGGAAAGGACCTTTGGATATTGTCAATATGTCATTGCATTTACTGGTGCATTTCTCAATTAGCTACTTACGGTGGCCCACAGGGGCAAAACACAATGCAAAATTGCTTTGAAAACACAACAAAGTCTCGTGGAACACAACAGTCTTTCACTGAACACAACAAATTTTCGTGGAACACAACAGTCTTTCACTGAACACAACAAAGTTTCGTGGAACACAACAATCTTTCACTGAACACAACAAAGTTTTGTGGAACAACAATTTTTCACAGAACACAACAAGACCCAACAATGTTTTACAGTACACAAGTCTTTCACTAGAATACATACTGTAGTGCCACATTTCGACCTTCTCCATCCAGTCCATCCAGAGAAGAAGGTTAAAATCCAGACTAAGGAAACGATAGGTGTCAGTAGACAAGCACAAGGAAAAAGCATACGGACTTTAATGACGTTTATCAGAAAACTGTTTTTATCTATGATTATAAGTGTTTCATTTTAGAACATGTGTAAGAATTTTTGTTCGGGCGACGTTTGAACTCTGGCCCTGCCCACAACAGACGTATGCTTACTTGAGTAAAAGAACGAAAAATTCGTCGAAATTTATCCGAATTTTCGTTACTGAAGATCCGCGCCATCTGGAATGTGTGCATTAAATTAGCTCTGGAAATGGTAGCCAAGGTTTGAAATACCAAAATCCAACTCATAACAATTTAAATAGTCCAAGCCGTTATTGCAATGTTGCGCGCAACAGAACGTGTGTTAACCCCTGCAACAGGCGCGCGCAATGCCCCAGAAAAAGCTCGGTTGTAGTTGTTGCGCAAAACGTTGCGCGATCTGTTGCAAGGCTGGTATGGATTCAGAAAAATAACTCGTTTCTACTTCTCCAACTGTTGCGCGCACCTGTTGCAGGGTCGGACACACGCACGATGTTCTGGGTTTCTACAAATTAAGCAACAAGCTCCATTAACAATAGCCCCAGCGTAGGTCGCATGAGAAAGTCAGAGGGGCAGTGAAGGGTTCTAGTTCTTTCCCACCCCCACCCCACTCCCTTCCCCGCTCCAAGATTGATATGGGTTATTAAAATAGGTACCGATTATGATAAAAAACAGCTTTGGACATCAGTTCTTCAGTTTTCGAAATTAGTTCCCGTTCCCTAACCACAAGACTAACATCAAAAATAACGACTAAATCCAGGAGAGTATAATCAGGTGACTGAGACTCCGCACACACCCTTATAAAAACCTTGACGTGTTGTCCCCCATTCGATTTCTTTTTAGAACACGATTCGAACGAATTCACCTCGCGTTGGAAGCAAATGAATGTAAATGTTCAAAATTGACGAGCGCGCGTAAGTGACCTGTGGTTTAAAAATAGCACAAATGCGGTGAAACATGTCAAATCACGTGACGTGCGTGTCTCAGTCTGGTGCTTACTCTGTTTTTTGCAATCGTGTAATTTTAGTAATACCATGATCACCTCGGGATCTATTGTTTTTGGAGGGACGTTTAATCGCTAACATCCCTCCCTCATGAATAGAAAGAGGGAAAATTAGTTCTAATATTCCCTCATTAATTATGAATGAGGGATGATTAGAACTAATCGTCCCTCATCCATAATTAATGAGGGACGATTAGAACTAATCGTCCCTCATGTTATTCATGAGTGGTTGTCCCTCATTTAACGCAATCATCGGGACGATCGGGACAACTTTGCACGCTGTCCCGAAACTCTATAACTTTCTAACGCACCGATACCTCTTACCACTGCCACACTCTTACGCGTGTGGGATCTATGCATTCTATTTTGCGCATGCGCATAACGACACAAAGAAAGCATTTAGCTTTCGAATTGATTAACAACCTATAAATACTTGTTCATTGTAAGTATAAAACAAAGAAATCTATTTTCGAAAGTCCCCAGAGAACAGGGTTACGCACAATTGGTAAAAGAATTGTATAATATTTTCAAGTTTTGGATGAACAAACAGCGAAGTATATTTCGTTTATTTCCTCGGTGATCATAGTATTACAAAGTAATACCATGACTTCTTCGGGATATTAGTGATTAAATGTCCCCTCAGCCTCGGGAGGTTTAGTAAAAGTCCCGAGGCCTACGGCCTCGGGACTTCCACTAAACCTCCCTCGGCTTCGGGGACATTTAATCACTAATATCCCTCAGGGTCATGGTATTACTTATAATTATCTTGACTATATATGTATAGGATAATTCGTCAGGCAGAGCAGTGAATCACTTGAAAGATTTCATCATGTAATGAAAACACTATGAAAGATTTAAAAGGTTTACTTTTTATAAAAACTTTATAAAAACTTGCACGAGTTTGGCATTCTGCATTACGAGATTCTCTGTGGAGTTTTCGGGGATACATTTTGACGAGATCAGTTATAATTTAATTTCTCGTCTACTTACACAATTAAACTCAAATCGACCATGTAACTAACAAATTTGGTGTTAATATTCAAGAACAAACGCGTACATGTAAACAACTACGAGCTTTGTTTTAAAACGATGAGCTAAAAGTATAAATCCAAATTTTAACTCACCTTAACTTATAAAATAACTTACCTTTGCTGATGTCTTAATCTGATTACGCTCTGGGGATATTCCTGAAATAAGAAACGTGGATTCCAACTGAACATCTTCAGTGAGGCCGATCAATTTACTTTGCAACGGAAATAAAAATCCATAAGTAATAGCGTACGTAACGGCTTGAAGCTTGCTGTGCTTAAAATAATCATGGAAATTTATTGATCCCTCTTCAATCGACTAGATTTTGATTGGTTCTTCTATCTCCCTGGGGAATTGGGACAAATCGATGGAGTAAAACAATGCAGACAAGCTCGATGTTCCTGAAAACTTATTCTTTTATTTTCTCTTTCTATTTATTTACAAAACAACCATTTTGTTGATAGCTGGACTCTGATTGGTTCATTTCTTTCCCTGGGGAGTATTAGCATTACAATGAAACTTCGCCGAATAGACTACCCCGATTAGTCATTAAATTTATTAAGTGTCTAGGTAGCGCAGCGGTCTAAGGTGATATCTAAAGGTATGGATTAGGGTCCGGATATCGTCTCCCTCCCTGGCCTTCGGGCTAAGATAACTGTAACATGTAGCACCGGGATAGCGTGGATGGGGCCGAAATCTTCATCCGTAACGTAAGTCGATTCGATGTCTCAGCTTCTCAGAATGTCTCGGGAGAATCGTCCCAAAATTTCATTTTCTTTTTCTTTTTACAGTTATTGATTTAGTCTGTTATTTTATTTCCGGGGGGTGCTCTTTAAGGGGTTACAGGTTGGATCCTCGTCGACGCCGGATTCTTTTCTGACTTCTTTTTTTCTTCATTTTTTTCCGTTTCTTTCCCAAGCTTTAAGTTAAAATTACATCTTTTTGAAATTGTTTTTAAATGTTTGGTGTTTTTGATTTTTTTTCTGATAAATTTCATTTTCATTTTTTATTTGTAATTATAATTATTCATATATCTTACTGCATTGTTTCTGTGGGGTGCATTTCCTAGACATTACAAATTTCTTCCTTTTTTTTTCCTTTTCTTTTTTCGAATGTCTGGACGTTTTCTGCTATTTTTTTCTTTTTTCGAATATCAGGACTTTTTTTCTCGCAAGTGATAATATTTTTACTTTTAAATATTTATTTGAATAATAAAATTGGGAACCATTTCTTACAAAATTCCTGACTTACATTAGAATTTGTCCCCGTAGCATGAATTCAAATCGCTTTGATTTGATTTTATGCGCCAGGTAGCAAATACATACAATTATTTTATCCTACCCTAAGCCCACACCATATAAAATACAGCAAATAATGACAATGTGTCATGGGAAGAGACAGTTGAATACCGCCGAATATACAATGGCTTTCATGCTTTCTGATTGGCTGTATTTCCTATGGTGTGGTATAAAACACGATATAATGCCTGGGTCACGCTAACGACGCAAGACGACGCAAGACGACGCAAGACAACAGAAAACCACGCAAGACCACGCACGATGACTCAACACAACGCATGCAAGACGACGCAAGACAACGCAAGACGAAGCAAGACGGCGCAAGACGACGCAAGACAACGCAAGACAACGCAAGACAACGAAAGACAACGAAAGACGACGCAAGACGAAGCAAGACAACGCAAGACGACGAAAGACAACGAAAGACGACGCAAGTCGACGCAAGCCCGCAGAAGAAAAATAAAACCTTCCGTTCTTTTGCGCTAGCGTTTATGCTTGCGTCGCTACTTTTACAAGTGAAAACACGACCTTGGCGTTGTCTTGCTTCGATAATGAAAACCAGGCTATCGTTTTCACTGTTCTTTGATTGTGCTGTATGTGCCACCTGATCGACGTACACCAGAACGTTCCGTTTGAACACGCAAATAGGGGTGAGGGGAGGAGACGGGGATGAGGGAAAGAGGTAACAAGCTATCCTGAGTTCTGAGACTTAAATAAGCATTAATCTTTATTTTTGAACTCAATATTTGCCATGATGTTTGAAAAAATCAGTCATTTTGAGAGCATTTCTAACAGGGTATATTTGGCTTTCAACCTGGAAATGACCGTTACTAGACATAATCCACGTGAAAGATCGGTTCTACAAGGCGCGAACCAAACTGAAAGGTTGCACGATCAAGGATCTTGAATTTGAAGAAGATACTCATATCTACATCAATGAATGCCTTACCGAAAGAAATCAGAAGATTTTCAACGCAAGCCTCAAATTTAAGAAAGACCAGAAGTTTGCATTCATCTGGACATCGAACGGAAGGACCTTTCTACGAAAGGACGAAAAATCCAAAGCCATTGCCATTAACAGCATAGATGAATTGAAAAAGTTACAGGCCAGTATAAAATAAATCCATTGAACATTAGTATATTTATGATCTATGGACTCTATTTCTAATGATAGTTTTCAAAATAGGATTACTGAGTTAGATCAATTGCCTTTACTTAATATAACTTCACCAGTTTCAAATATTCCTAATCTTTCAGATCTAGATGCAGATTTGCATATGCCCTTTGAGGCTAATTTTGGCTATTATACTACTGGTGATTTCAACAATTGCCCTAATATAAAGGAATGTTCTATGAGTCGCACAGCCTTTGCTGCATTGCACTGTAATATACGAAGTTTAGTAGCAAATTATGATAACCTACATCAGTTATTGGAAGAACTGAGGTATCCATTTTCCATAATTGGTCTATCAGAAACCAAGTTTAAAAAAGACAATGAGAGTTTTAGCAATGTCAACATAATAGACTATGATTTCGTTCATGAACCAAGTCTTTCAAATGCAGGAGGTGTTGGGTTCTATGTTAGGCATGATTTAAATTTCTCCATCCGTAAAGATTTTACTATGTCTAATACTGACTTTGAAATGCTGTGTTCACTTTAAATCAAAAAATAGTCATAATATTAATAAAATTATTGAAAATGATACTGTAATAACGGAGCCAAAGGAAATAGCTGATGCGTTTAATAACTATTTCTCAACTGTCGGTGTCAATTTAGCAGATAAGATTGAAGATGTTGATAAATCGCCAATGGACTATCTTAAAACTCCAATACCAACTAGTTTTTATGTCTTTCCTGTAGATGCGCCAGAAATCGAGAGAGAAATCTCTTGCCTTAAGGATAATAAATCTACTGGACCATTTAGCGCCCCTATCAAGGTCCTTAAATTAGTTAAAAACATTATATCTCATCCGCTTGAAATGCTGTTTAATATCTCTTTCTCTCTTGGTATAGTTCCCTCCAGTTTAAAAACATCTAATGTAATTCCAATTTATAAAAAAGATTCTCAATATTCTCTTTCCAATTACCGACCTATTTCCTTACTATCTGTATTTGATAAACTACTTGAAAAACTGATGGCAAATCGTTTAGTAACATTTCTTGAGAAAAATAACCTTTTATTTGGTAATCAATTTGGCTTTCGTAGCAATCATTCAACGGATTATGCTTTACTTAGTATTATAGATAAAATTCAAACGGCCATTGATGATTCTGATTATTCTTGTGGTATATTTTTGGATTTTAGTAAAGCGTTTGATACGGTAGACCACAATATTCTGATAAACAAGCTAGACTATTATGGGATTAGAGGCACAACTAAAAACTGGTTTATATCATATCTCAGTAATCGTCAACAATCAGTCACTATAAATAATTCTAAATCTGACCTGGTTACAATATCTTGTGGAATTCCGCAAGGGTCTGTTCTTGGACCAATCTTATTTTTGATCTATATAAATGATTTTCATCTATGCTCTACTCTCTTTGACTTTAACCTATTTGCAGATGATGCAAACTTATTTTATAGGCACAAAAATCTCAATGTCTTACAACGGAATATTAATTCTGAATTGATTAATATTCATGTTTGGTTATGTGCAAATAAATTGTCACTTAACATTGAAAAGTCCAACTTTGTTCTCTTTCATGCAAGGCAAAAGAAAATCACGATTAATTTTGAACTAAAATTAAACAATAAAAAATTAAAGCAAGAAGAATCATTAAAATATCTTGGAATATTCATTGATTCTAATCTGTCTTGGAAATTTCATATCAAATATATCTCAAAAAAGATCAAAAGAAATGTTGGAATTCTATCGAAATTACGCTATTATGTTGACACTGATATCCTTGTAAATCTATATTATGCGTTAATTTACCCATATTTAATCTATGGGATTCTAACTTGGGGCAATACTTATCCAACTACTTTACAGCCGATCTTTATTCTGCAAAAAAAGGTTGTGCGATTAGTTACCTTTTCGGCATTTGATGCTCGTTCTAGTCCCTTATTTAAAAGCCTTAACATAATGAAATTGCATGATCTTGTAGAATACTGCACTGCAGTCTTTATGTATAAATTTAAAAATAATATTCTGCCTACTATTTTTGATCGCTTTTTCACTTCAGTTAAACAAATTCATAATTATAATACAAGGTCAGCAACTAGAGATCACTTTTATTTGCCCAAAATACGAACAAATTATGGTAAATTTAATATCAGATTTACAGGGTCATCAATTTGGAATTCTATTGATGACTCTGTAAAAATGATGAGCATGAAGAAGTTTAAATGTAACATCAAAAGTAAATTTCTTGAGTTCTATTGAATTTCAATTCATTATGTTAAGTTAGCTTTTCTCTGTTTTTCCTCTTTATCATAGTTACTAAATAATGTTGTGGTGTGTGTGTGTGCGTGTTCTTCCCCTTGCTTGATTACGGGGACTGTCATGTTGTTAAAACCTAACATTATGAGGACTGTTCACTTTATGGGGACCAAAATATGGTCCTCATAAAATATATTCCCTCTAATTATATCTAAGAGCTAACATTTGATAATATGGTTACATTATTTGTTTTCATTATGAAGATAACAACATTTAGAATTCAATAACAATATTAATAACAATAATAACAATAACAACAATGGCAATGGCAATAACCTAACATTATGAGGACTGTTCACACAATATGGATACCAAAATATATCCCTTTAATTATATTTATGAGCTAATATTTGATAATATGGTTACATTATCAGAAAAACATTCAAAAACATTCATCAAATTCATTAATAATTCATTAGAAAACACAATGGAATTTTTATGTCGGATAAAGATTTTGGTTCATTTGCATAAATTTGAACTTGGATTTTCTAAGCTAAAAATAGTCAGACTTAGATGTTTGATAAGTAGTATAAAGAACTAGAATAATATAAATAGCTATATATAATAATAATAATAATAATGGAAACTTTATTTTCATTTTTCATTGTAAATCTCTCTATAAAAGGTAACTTACAATTGGCTACTTGAAATTGACATTTACAATGAAAGCGATTAATATGAAACTAAACAAAACGAAAAAAAAAAAGAAATGATAAAGAAACTTAAAATTTCATCAATTCGGGATTTTCCCAATCTTTGTTTCTTTTACAAAAGATAAAATACGTTGATCTAATGGCAATGTTGACTATTTTCCTAATTATGTACAGTTTATATTTCTTCTCAAATCCTAGCTCATCTATCATGTCTAAAAAAGAAGTACATTCAGTCGAGAAAACTCCGAGGCAACTGATTGAGAGATTAACAATTTTACAGATTTAAAACTATTGTGTAATGTTGTAAGAAGAGTTTTGTACTTTAAGTATTTTCTGTTCACATTCTTTGTTAGGTTGGATTCAAAACCAACAGTCAATTCTACGATGTATAGGCAGTCATTTGTAATAATAATAATAATAATAATAATAATAATAATAATAATAATAATAATAATAATAATAATAATAATAATAATAATGGAAACTTTATTTCATAATTTTTGTTTACATTTGTAAATCTCACTACGAATAGGCAATTTACAACTGGCTACTTGATTTGATGATATATATATATAATGATAATGATGATGATGATGATGATGATGATGATGATGATGATGATGATGATGATAATAATAATATCAAGACTACAGGCCACAACAACTAATGCCTAGTTTTACAGAAATAATAATAATAATAACAATAATAATGAAACTTTATTTTATATTTATACAACAATTACAAATCTCTCTACTTACAGGCAATTTGCAATTGACTACTCGAGTGATACATGCATTTATAAATGTAAAGGACAAATAATAATGATTAAAATATATATATAAACATGTATATCAAAATTTCAATAAGTCTGGGTTAAGTCTTTGTTTCGACAGCAGAAAAGGTAATAAGGTGATCTGATTATAATGTTGATAATTTTTTTCACAATATAGTTTTGCTGTTTCTTGTCCTCTAGGCCAAGTTCTTTTAGCATTTCGATAAAATCAGACGATTGATGGGAGAATACACCAAAAGTACTGATGGAAAGGTTTACAAATTTAACCTGCTGAAATTGACTCTTGTGGTCGATGACAGTCTCGTGATATTTACGTTCTTTACGGTCTAAGTTGTTTTGTAGATTTGTTTCAAAACCAACAGTTAATTCTAGAATATACAAACACTTATTTGATATGGACAACACTATGTCAGGACGCAAGCTGTCACCAGTTATGATAGAGGGGCTCGGAAAACCAGGAAGATCGACGTATAGGGTTGAGTTTTTGATGATGGAAGACTATGAGCAATGAAATTCAGGACAGAATCATGACGCCAGGAAAAGCGGCCTTCTTGTAGGTAGTGATTACAACCCGCGACAACATGACTGAGAAGAGATTCAGGCATTAGGCATAGGGAGCAGTCAGAGTTGGAGGAAATACCCCATTTAACAAGGTTTTTCCGTGTAGGGAGAGTGTTGTTGATGTACCAGATGGTAAAGTTAAAGATGTTTTTCGGCAAGTTAGACTGTGTGGACGGCCGCGTCGTCGGCAAACTGAAACCAGTGAAGTGGGTTTAGGAATTTGTAAGAAAAGCCAAATTGACTGTATTTTTCTGACTTGGTATGTTGGATGAATGTATTGAAACAGAGGTTAAAAAGAAGAGGACTAAGACAGTCGCCCTGTAGAACGCCACGGCCAACAGTTATGAAAGGAGTGCGGTATTCAGTTGTGATGATAGATGTCTTGAAGTGGGTGTACAGGCTTTTGATGAGGGTTTTTATGTGGTCAGGAATGTGATGATAAGCGAGGACAGACTTTTTAAGATCAAGCAGTGTTATAACCAGGGAGCGTTGATTAATTCGAGCTTTATAAATGATGTTGGCCATCTGTGCAGTGTGTTCTAAGGTACCTGAAATACCAGGGGTGAAACCTTTCTGGATATCATGCTCGATGAGATTATTCTTTGAGAGAAAAGAGAAGATTGCGTTACGAAGGCACGATGTAAACACTTTCAAGGGAATGGATACGGAAGTTAGAAGGAATGTTTGTGTCGCCTTTTTTGTGAATGAGGATTGTGCAGGCTTTTTTCCACACAGCAGGAATATCTCCAGAAGACCAAACTCGGTGTATGATTTCAGTCAGGTAAGTTCTTAGAAATGGACAACGTTTAAAACATATAATTGAAAGCTGATCAAGCGAACAAGGACTACCAAAAGATTTCATTTTGCGGATAACATTTGTAACTTGTTCATAGGTAGGTAGATTGATGTTGAAAGGTACTACAGGATGCGGAAGACTTGGAATCCAATGTGGAATAGTGAACAGCTTGTTTGGATTAACTGAACTGAGAGTCTTACGAAAATATGAAGCACATTCGGACATTCCAAAGGAAGGAAGAACATCTTTCTTATTATAAACATTTTTGATATAACCCCAGAAGTTTTTACTGATTAATTTATTATGATCAATGGTATCATCGGTAATGAAATCGGAATCTTGTTTACGAAGCTTGTCACGCAAATGACGAGAGACATATTTAGTTTCGTTGAGGTCACCATTTGAAGATGTTTGAGCGCTTTCTTTAAATCTTTAACTGAGTAATCTTTGTATTTAGCAATGAAGGTGTTATCAAAAATATGTTTATCCACAAAGCCATAATTTTCAGCAAAGTAGTATAAATATTTGCGCATAATTATGGAGTCCCTATAAATATTGGTGCATAAGGAAAAGTCCCTATAGATATTAGTGCATGAGCAACAAGCCCAATAAATACTAGAATGAAGTCCCATTAAGTATTCGTGTATTATAATGAAGTCCCTAAAAATATACGCGTATTATAATGAAGTCCCTATAAATATTAGCCTGCGTAGCGGCCCTAAGGGGATGGGGAGGGGACTGGGAATAAGAAGGGAGGGGCACTCAGGAGAGGAAGGGCCCTTCCTTCCTTCCTCTTCCCCTCCCCCTTCCCCTTTCCCCTCTCTTCCCAGGCCCCTCCCCCTCTCTTCCCCCTCCCTTCTAGGGCCGCTACGCAGGCTATATAAATGTTCGTGCATAAGTAGGAAGTCCCTATGAATATTAGTGCATGAGCAACAACCCCGATAAATACTAGTATAAAGACCCAAAAAAATATTTGTACATAAGTATATAAATATCAGTGATAACGAAACAGGCATGAAAATCCTATAAATATTCATTTGTTGTGCATTAGTATGAAGTCCCTATAAATATTAGCGCAAGAGTATGAAATCTCTAAAAATATTAGTGCATGAGCAACAAGCCCGATAAATACAAGACAGTATGAAGTCCCTATAAATATTTGCGCATAATTATGAAGTCCCTATAAATATTCCTGCATAAGTATGAAGTCCTTATAAATATTACTGCATGAGCAACAGGCCCGATAAATACTAGTATGAAGTCAGTAGTTAAGTAGGGATGGAATTAGCCTTTTTTCAGGCGGATACCGGCGGATATCAATGAATTTAGGCGGATACAGTTTCTAGTTGTTCGGAGCAGAATTTAGAAATGATCAGAGCTAAAACAAAGTTTGCAAAGAAAAGGAATTAATATCCTCTTCTTGAAAACGGTTAGTTGCTTGTCCTTTACAGAATGAGAAATTTCGCAGCTGTCAGGAAGAAACTGATGTCAGTAAAACCCTGTGTAGATGACAAAGTATATGGCGTAGTCCACTTAGAAGTCTTTGCAAAATTGTTTTAACTCCGTCAAACTATATCGACTATAGTTACTCTTGCACAAATAAACTAATAATTGACAGGAACAGGCATCGCTTGCTGGTCCTTTGTTTCTTTGTTTCTGTATATTTTTCGTGCACAATGTTACCAAAGGGTCGTAAAAGCAGTAGATGAAGAATGAATAATCTGAGTGAAAACACTGACGTTCTGTGAGAATGGAATTACAGGGATGAACAGCTTTGAGTAGGAATGGTGCGTCTGTTTAGTTATAGTGAACAATGAAAAATTCTAAGTAATCCATACGTTTCATGTTAAATTGCCCATTTCAGATCGTTCTGTTGTTAAAATATACTTAGTCGTATACAAACGTATGCGGATTTGTAGTATCCATCACTTGTATAAAAAATGAGTACATCTTAGTACTGATATAAGAGCAGTTTCTGTGTAACGGTGTGAAACTTAGCGCGCTGTCCTATAACTGTCAGTATCGAGGTGCGTACAAATCAATTTCTGCCGTAACCGTGTCGTGCTTGCTGTCTTCACTTATATAATAACTTTATTGTAATTGTAATAAATAAATAACATTACTACTACAACAGGGCCATAGAAGGGAGGAACTGAATCCTCATTGTAAACTATACCCCAATAAATATACTATATAAATATACATTTACATACATTTAACAATACAATATAATATAAAAATCTGTCATAAAATTTCACTCTCTATAAAATATATATATATATATGGAATATTTGAATGGAATTGAATATAAACTTGATCATTGAATCTTATATATGGTGGTATAATGTACATCAATTAATTTAATTAATTTAATATAATACTAAATACGTAAACATACTTAGTGCCTAATCAATTAATGTTGACTTTAAAGCTTTTTTAAAGCTATTTACTGACTCATGTTCTACTACTAATGCCGGTAGACTGTTCCATGTGTCTATATATCTATGCCAGAACGAGTACTTAAAAATATCGTACCCAATCATACGGAAAATGTCTCTTTGGTACTGAAACTGTAAGATTTTTTTTTCTGAACTAGTACTGTAGAGTATTCGTTTTTCAGAGATCAATCTTTTTTTCTCGCGAATACGAGTTAATGTGCATTTATAAACAGGACATGCTGAAAACCAAGCAATGATACAACACATACAAATACTTTATTTTCTGCGGAAAATATAAGATTACATGTCAAAACTGAAAGCTAATTTAGTTTGCATCCTGACGTCTAGCATCCTTACAATTGCTGGTATCTTAAAGGTTCAAGACTATGCAATCAATCATACTTTAAGAGTTTCTGTGAGCTTTAAATATACAAATACCATTTTAAACATCCGTTTATTGTGGGAAAAGTATGATCGAGATTACATATCGTGAAGCAAGTTCAGCTTGTTGATCAAGAGAGCTTCCAGATTTTCTCTTTTTCTTGAAACTATTTCTTGTCTACTGTCTTTGCAGTCGTATACGTATCTCAAAAGTTCAAGACCATTCAAACATGGTTCAAGAGTTTCTGTCAGCTTTGAAAACACTCTCATGACAATATCGTCGTCGACCTTTTCCAACGCTTGTGTCAGGTAGCTCGATACACTCTTACTGATGTCGTTGTCCAACATGAAGCGGTCATGATCTCTTTGAGAAACATAGTCATTTTTTTACATCCCTCGCAGTTTTCGTCTTCAAAATCCATGATGATATTGATCACGACGTGGGCATAGGCTTGGATCAGTAAGTTCTCAATTTCTTCTTGTCTTGCTGTAATTTCAGGCTGGATTTCAGGAATACATTCATCGAATCGGTAGGTAGAGATGATGGATATTCGTATTCACACAGCCATTTATCCAATTTTTGTTGCTGAACGTAAGGGGCATACGCCGAAGCAATGTCCTCAGTTAGATCTGCAAAGGTTTCACTAGTTTCGAGAACTTCATATTGGCATAAAGGTGCGGCTTCAGCTGCTGGTTTTCGTACGATGTTCAAACGATCCATGCTCGTTTTTCCTATGATGTCGACTGCTGTTAAGTTGTGCTCTCCATTTGTAAATGCAGCGAGTCAATTGAGATGATATTTTACGTTTCTTATACGCACACATGATCGAATCGGACTGGTGTCCAGTGATGTCATAATTACGTCATATGGGAGAGCAGGGGGCGTAGGTCGCCCCTTGTGTGCGTTGAAATTGCTGTGACTCTAGATCTAATTCGCTTTGTCTAATGGTCTCAACCTTCAACCTTTATCCATTGTACAAACGCAAAACACTATTGTAGTATCTATATGCTCTTAAACATTATTGTAGAAATCATGCAAAACAAACCTGAACGTGATCATGAATGAACTGATGACAGAAGCAAGTAAACCAACAACGAGCGCAGTAAGCTCGTGATGTTTGGAAAATGTAGCGCTCATCATTATTATACAAATCACAATTTTATACAAATGAACACGAACGTGGGCCCTGTCGTTCAATGACAGAAGGAAATGACAGGAGCCAAAAGCTAGAAGAAGCCAAGTCAACCATCGCATGTGTCCCGGCACTGTTTTTACATATTTAGTCGAGGATACAGGAGAATCAATTAATTCCAAACGATACAAAAGCTGCATGTACCATTCATGCTAATTTGTGTTCGAGTTAATCTGTTAAAAGTGTTATACTTTTTTGCGAACAATTTTTGCTTCATTTTCTTTTCCTCATTCGGCGCACCCGTATTTGAGGTAATCTTGAAATCTGGGTTTCTTGCTTAGTACTACCCCAAGGGTTTTTGCCTTTTTAGATTATCTAGTCCTAGAGCCCCGAAAAAAACCTTTTTTTTACTAACTGCAGTTTTTACCTCCGTCTTCTTGTTCATAACTGTACTTTAACTGTACTTGCCATAATTTTTTTTCTGACGGTTCTAACCTGAGAGTTTTTGTCTTTTCCAGCACTCTCTAGTTCTTCTAAGTTATTCCTTTGAAAGTCTTAGATTGCTAAGTCCAAAGCGCCTCGCGAAAATAAACTTTGCTTGCAGTAAACTAGGAATTTGTTTTCTCCTATGGCCGGTTTTTACTGTTTTTACATATATATTTAATCGAATTAATGTAGATACTGCATGCTCGTAAGGCAATGCTCTTTCACCAACGAGTTGTAGAAACCTGTGGTCACATTAAAATTCATTTTGTACAATAAATTTTTTTTGTAAATCTACAGATCTTTTGTTTTCATGTCCAAACCTTTTATTCTGTGTGTCCAGCCAACTGTAAACTATGTACTCACTTATTCAAAATCAAAAGTTGTTCATGCTAATTTGTCTTTGACTTATTCTATTAAAAGTGTTAGATCGCTTAGGCCTAGAGTCCCCCAAAAAACCTATTTTGCAAACATCCCAAGCAGCTCGGGCTTTTTGTTGCCTAACTTGTAGTAAACTAGTAATTTTTTCTGGGTTTCAATCCAGTAGGTTTTCATTTTCCCTGAGCCCTCGATTCTCGGGTCCAAATGCACTACGGTTTCCAGCTCAGGAACTTTGCCAGCTCACTTGCCGTAAACTAGAAATTTGTTTTTTTTTCGGGGTCTCAATCCCACAGGTTTTCGTTTTCCTTCGCCCACGATTCCTGCGCTCAAAAATTAATTTATGCAGTTTCGGGTCATAATCCCACCCGAAAAAGTGCTGACTAGGTATTCTACAGTGGTACGCTTAGTAGTGACATGATATCAACTAGTGGGCTCTTTATATGATACAAAACTCATTGCATGAGTAAATAGTATTCGAGGGTGGGAATACATTCCACTCAATTATATTTAATTCCACATCAAGTAAATTACAGGTGTTTCTTATCAGTTCTTATTTCTCTTATCCATTCCATTCCTATTCTTATTTCATTCCTATTCTTATTCCATTCCATCTAAATCCTTCTAAGATCATTCGTCTGAATCCTCCTGAATCCGTCTGAATCCTCCTGAATCCGTCTGAATCCTCCTGAATCCGTCTGAATTCATTGATATCCGCCGGTTTCCGCCTAAATTCATTGATATCCACCTGTATCCGCCTAAAAATCCCTACTTAACTACTGAAGTCCCTAAAAACATTCGTGCATAATTATGAAGTCCCTATAAATATTGGTGCATAAGGAGGAAGTCCCTATAAATATTAGTGTATGAGCAACAAGCCCGATAAATACTAGTATGAAGTCACTATAAATATTTGCGCATAAGGAGGAAGTCCCTATAAATATTAGTGTATGAGCAACAAGGCCGATAAATACTAGTGTGAAGTCCCTATAAACATTGGTGCATAATTATGAAGTCCCTATAAATATTAGTGTATGAGCAACAAGCCCGATAAATACTACTATGAAGTCCCTATAAATATTTGCGCATAATTATGAAGTCCCTAAAATTTTTTCTGCATAAGTATGATGTCCCTATAAATATTAGTGCTGAGCAACCAGCCCGATAAATACTAGTATGAAGTCCCTATAAATATTGGTGAATAGGAGGAAGTCCATATAAATATTAGTGCATTAGCAACAAGCCCGATAAATACTACACAGTATGAGGTCCCTATAAATATTTGCGCATAATTATTAAGTCCTTATAAATATTAGTGCATGAGCAACAAGCCAGATAAATACAAGTATGAAGTAATTATAAATATTTGTGCATAAGTAGGAAATTCCCTATAAGTATTAGTGCATGAACAACAAGGCCGATAAATACTAGAAAGTAAGAAATCCCTATATTTCGCATAGTTATGAAGTCCCAAAAAATATTTTTGTATAAGTATGAAGTCCCTATAAATATTACTGCATGAGCAACAAGCCCGATACATACTAGTATGGAGTCGCTATAAACATTGGTGCATAATTATGAAGTCGCTATAAATATTGGTGCATAAGGAGGAAGTCCCTATAAATATTAGTGTATGAGCAACAAGCCCGATAAATACTAGTATGAAGTCCCTATAAACATTAGTGCATAATTATGAAGTCGCTATAAATATTGGTGAATAAGGAGGAAGTCCATATAAATATTAGTGCATTAGCAACAAGCCCGATAAATACTACACAGTATGAGGTCCCTATAAATATTTGCGCATAATTATGAAGTCCCTATAAATATTGGTGCATAAGGAGGAAGTCCCTCCTATAAATATTAGTGCATGAGCAACAAGGCCGATAAATACTAGTATGAAGTCCCTATAAACATTGGTGCATAATTATGAAGTCGCTATAAATATTGGTGCATAAGGAGGAAGTCCCTATAAATATTAGTGTATGAGCAACAAGCCCGATAAATACTAGTATGAAGTCCCTATAAACATTGGTGCATAATTATGAAGTCGCTATAAATATTGGTGCATAAGGAGGAAGTCCCTATAAATATTAGTGTATGAGCAACAAGCCCGATAAATACTAGTATGAAGTCCCTATAAACATTGGTGCATAATTATGAAGTCGCTATAAATATTGGTGCATAAGGAGGAAGTCCCTCCTATAAATATTAGTGTATGAGCAACAAGCCCGATAAATACAAGTATGAAGTCCCTATAAACATTTGTGCATAATTATGAAGTCCCTATAAATAAGGAGGAAGTCCCTATAAATATTAGTGCATGAGCAACAAGCCCGATAAATACAAGTATGAAGTCCCTATAAACATTCGTGCATAATTATGGAGTCCTTATAAATATTGGTGCATAAGGAGGAAGTCCCTATAAATATTAGTGTATGAGCAGCAAGCCCGATAAATACTAGAATGAAGTCCCTATAAACATTTGTGCATAAATACGAAATTCCTATAAATATTCGTGAATAATTATGAAATCCCTATAAATATTAGTGCATGAGCAAAAGGCCCGATAAAATAGTAGCAGGAGGTCCCTATACAGGCATCGCGCATAATTATGAAGTCCCTATAAATATTCCTGCATAAGTATGAAGTCCCTATAAATATTAGTGCATGAGCAACAGGCCCGATAAATACTAGTGTGAAGTCCCTATAAATATTTGCGCATAATTATGAAGTCCCTATAAATATTGGTGCATAAGGAGGAAGTCCATATAAATATTAGTGCATTAGCAACAAGCCCGATAAATACTACACAGTATGAGGTCCCTATACATCATCGCGCATAATTATTAAGTCCTTATAAATGTTCTTTCATAAGTATGAAGTCCCTATAAATATTAGTGCATGAGCAACAAGCCCGATAAATACAAGTATGAAGTAATTATAAATATTTGTGCATAAGTAGGAAATTCCCTATAAGTATTAGTGCATGAACAACAAGGCCGATAGATACTAGGCAGTAAGAAGTCCCTATATTTCGCATAGTTATGAAGTCCCAAAAAATATTTTTGTATAAGTATGAAGTCCCTATAAATATTAGTGCATGAGCAACAAGGCTGATAAATACAAGTATGAAGTCCCTTCGTAAGTTTATACGTAATATAAACAAAGCGAGAGCCTCGAGATTGTCGCTTGAATTAAGACTTTTTCTTGTCAATAAAATACCTCTATCCATGAATCTTATTGCTTTCAACTCAAGAACGACTAGTTGGACCTTATTTAATACTCAAACAACATCAAACAGACGTAAAATGGAATGATTTGAGATGAGTTGTCTCTATCAAGCTAGTTTCGATTCCCTAAGCGGAATTAATTACCGCGCGATCGACCGAGAAAACAAGAACTGAAAATTTTTAACTTCAAAAAGTCAATACTAAAAATTGCCAATTCACAATGATCTTCTTTTCACAAGTTGTTTTCTTGAAAAACAGACATGCAACTGTTCTCTCATCACAAAGGCTCAATGTCGCATCTCACATGTGCAGTACATTCTATGCAAATGAGATGACAAGTAGAAACATAAGATTTGACTTTTGAATTGAATTCGGCAGATATGAGATGTGACGTAACTAGGTCTAACTCCCGTCTTTTCCCGTAAAAACAGACATGTTAATTTATCTTCAATATTTTTATTTCTCACTAGTCTGATAGTTTACAAGAAAATTTTTTAGTAATAATAATCTTAGATTTTATTCAGATATACAATACTAAGTAAAATTAACAATATTTCCAATAGCAGTAGAGTGCTTTAACTCAGTCAACTTGCGAAATAAAAGTACTGTAATAGACTTCGACGATGAAGCCACCGAATACTTTTGTTTTTGAGGAATTATCACTTTCCAGTGAGTTTTCGCTCTTTAAAGATTTTTTCGTCTCAAGCTAAGGGTGTTAAGAGTATACCTCGCTCAAACAATATGCGAAAGACTATCGTCATTGAAGGAAAAGGGTGCTTGTTTTTCCTGTCTCCGAACCGGTCGCCGATCGCTGCAAATACCTGCCGTTCAAAAGAGATTGCGTCATCGATGAATGCTAAGAAAAAAAACGTTTACCGAAGACGAGCAGACAGCGCATGTAGCGGCACGTTAAACGAGACCTGTCTTCTCCAGTTACAACGAATAAAAATTCCCAGAGGACACGCAATGTCTTGTGGGACAACGCATCATCGATCAGTCTCATAACTAGCGATAAAGCGAGGGGCAGAAAAAATACACGGAACACCACTTGAAATTTCTCGTCGTGAAGGTGGGGAGGGAAGGAAGAGAAGATAAACTCGACGAAATATAAACTGCCGCTCATCGACCTCCAGGGCGAAACGACGCTCGTCGAAGTTTGCGAAATAGACAAAATCACAACCGACATACAAAATGTTAACATGGAAGAAGCACTTAATGCTCTCAAAGTACCGACGACGTAACTCGTCCGAAAGGCGCCGTTGACGTCCTCATTGGATACGACTACGCGGGCTTTCACACAGTGAAAGAAAGAAGTGCCAAACACTTAATTCTACTGAAGAATCGCTTCGGACGATGTATAGGGCGGGACACATTCTTCAATCCAAACCAAGAACTACAAGCCAGTGCTTGACGCACAAACACACCATTTGAAAGCAGCGAAAATTGACGACTTCTACAATATCGAGAAGTTATGTGTTAACTGCACGCCACGCTGCAGAAACTGTAAATGCGGAAAATGCGCTCCTGGGACCAGCGATTACACTCTAAAGGAGGAGAGGGAGCTGAGACTCATCGAGAAAGGTCTTGAATTTAACGAAAAGGAAAATTGCTGGATTGCTGAGTATCCTTGGATTCGTGACCCACACGCCCTACCAGACAACAGAAGGGCAGCCTTTGGACGACTTCTAAGCACCAAGCGGAATCCCGAACATGGCAGAGTTTACCAAAATCAAGTTGAGGACATGGTGGAACGAGGGGTAGCTAGAAAACTAACTAGACAAGAGCTCGAGACCTATAAGGGCCCTATCCACTACATTTCTCATCACGATGTTCTAAAGCCGGATTCGAGATCGACTCCAGTACGAATTGTCTTTAACAGTAGCGCGAATTATATGGGGCATGTATTGAACGAGTACTGGGCAAAGGGTCCCGACCTGCTAAACAATCTTCTAGGAATCCTCGTACGATTCAGAGAACACGAAATTGGCTTCATTGGAGACGTGAGAAAGATGTATCATACCGTAAAGACAAAGACTGTGGAGCAACACACGCATCGTTTTCTATGGCGCGACATGAACACGAGCAGAGATCCAGATACATACGTCATACAAAGAGTGTCATTTGGAGATAAGCCATCGGGTACCATAGCGACCGTAGCTATGAGAAAGACAGCGGAACTATCAAAGGACAGTTACCCACAGGCCGCAAGCACCATAATAACCAACTCGTACATGGACGACATTGTGGACAGTGTACACAGCGACGTACAAGCTAAACAACTAACAAACGAAATCGAAACAGTACTAGACAAGGGTGGTTTCAAGATAAAGGGCTGGTTCTATTCGAACGACAAAACAGCAAACGAAATGGCTTTAGAACCCAATCAACAAACTCCATCAACAGAGAAAGTACTCGGCGTCATCTGGAGTACGGACAATGACCAGTTTCGATTCAAAGTAAAGTTAGCCTTTGCATTGACGAAAGCCCAAGGACGTACCAAAGAAAACCCAGCCCCTGGCGAAATAAGAGAGGATTATCCTTTCGCAGATCAATCGTGTATATGATCCCCTTGGTCTCGCAGCTCCAGTCACCGTCAGAGCAAAGATTCTAATGCGTCAGCTTTGGACAACAGAAGAAAAACTCGGATGGGACGACCCGATCCCCGAAAAGCAAAGAAATAATTGGCTGGAATTCTTTCAAGACTTGCGCAATATGGATCAAGTTATATTCCCAAGATGTCTCAAACCATTAGGCGCAATCGGTCCACCGACTCTTATTATATTCAGCGATGGGTCCGATAACGCGTATGGAGCATGCGCTTACGTCAGGTGGAATTTGCCGCACAACAAGTTTGAACTTGTCATGTCTAAAAACCGATTATCACCAAATAGGAAACTATCGATCAATCAGATAGAACTTTGCGCAGCAGTCTTAAGCAAAAGGCTTAAAAACTTTCTGGAAAAGGAGTCCCGCTATAAGTTCGCGAAATGTTACCATATCGTCGATTCCCAAATAGTACATGGGATGATTCAGAAGGAATCTTACGGCTACAATACCTTCGCCGCCACTCGCATCGGAGAGATACAGGAAGGTACCAATACTCAAGACTGGTATTGGATCGAGAGTGATAAAAACATCGCTGATTGGATAACACGAGGTAAGCGACCAAGCGATATTAAAAGTGAGAGCGACTGGCAAACGGGACCCAGATTCCTACAACTCCCGGAAGCGGAATGGCCAATAAGCAAAGTAGTCCATCACGCGGAGTCACCCAAAACAACATTAACAACACGCGCAGCAGAACAGGAATCGCTCGCGAAAATAATTGATATCAACAAACACTCAGATTACAGCAAACTGCTGAGAGTAACAGCGCGCGTGTTAGCCATGTACACAAAAAAAAAAAACAACTACCCTGAAAAACGCGACCAAGACCCTGACGCCAGCTGATATTTAGAAAGCCGAAAAGTTTTGGATCATTGACGCGCAAAAGGGAATGCTTTCAGACATCAGGAAGTCAAAATATAAGCGGCTTTGCCCAAATCTGAGGGAAGATGGGATAACTGTGGTCGGTCATCGGACCGGCAAATGGGTCCACATGAGCTATGACAAGAACGAAGTAATTCTACTTCCTTGTGAGCATCGTTTCTCCAAACTTTATTCAGAACATATACATCGAAGAGGTCACCATGGCGTGTCAATAACAGTCAGCAAAATCCGATTACGATTCTGGATACCTCAAATTCACAACATAGTAAAGTCCATCAGACACAACTGCGTTACCTGCAAGAAATTGGACGGAAACCTTAACACACAGATCATGGGACAACTCCCAGAAGAGAGACTCATGCCTTCGCCACCGTGGTATAATACAGCCATCGACCTATTCGGACCGTTCAAAATAAGAGATCAGGTAAAAGGGCGAACGATCGGAAAGTGTTATGGAATCCTGTTCAATTGCATGAGCACAAGAGCCGTTCATATTGACTTGGCAGCCGATTACAGCACGGAAGCATTCTTACTTGCGTTGAGACGATTTACATCTCTTAGAGGGTATCCCGCTAAGCTATACTCTGACAACGGTCCACAATTAGTGGCAGCTAATGAAGAACTCCAAAATATGACCAAGAGCTGGAACATCAAAGAATTTGAAGGATTCGGAGTGAATGAAGGACTTAAGTGGGAATTCACATCCGCGGACGCACCATGGCAGAACGGAATATCAGAAGCCCTTATAAAATCGATCAAACGAGCTATCATTGCGGCGATCGGACAAAGCATTATGACATTTCCGGAACTTCAAACGGTCCTTTTCGAAGTATCCAATTTAATCAATGAGAGACCGATTGGTCGTCATCCCACTTCACCAGAGGATGGAGCGTATCTCTGCCCGAATGACATCTTGTTAGGACGTGCTTCACCAAAGGTTCCTAGCGGACCATTTAAGGAAAGCGCAGATCTCAGAAAGCGTTTTTATTTTGTACAGAACATCGTTGATGCATTCTGGAATAGATGGACACGAGACTTCTTCGTCGTAGCAGCTAACCTAGGAAAAGATGGCAAAGTCAGAAAGGTTGATGTTCAATACAAGAATCCTGCACCAAACGAGAAAGTCGGTATCTACAAGGGTCGAGGATATGTAACAATCGAGCGACCCGTGCAGCGTCTAATTGTACTTGTTCCTGCTCACGATGATAAAGGCTCAAAGGACATTTAAGCAAGACTAATTTAAGAAAAATGTAAATTAAGAACTTTAAGTCATCATCATCTTCGTGGGGCGGGGAGTGTTTCGGCCGCGACGAAAATTAACTACGTCACAGCTTCTTAATTAGGTTAATTTTACCGTTAATAGCATTAGAACCGTGAGCTTCCTCCCGAAGTCGATATCTGAGGCCATCAGGTATGTAAAATCTATGATTCGTTTTCCTTGCACTTTGTTCGTGTTATCTCATAAACCGTTTGTAATCACAGGTTTCAAAAGACTTCGTAATAAACAACAGAAAGTCCTTTGAAACGTGGCTATTTAAATACATCTGCGCTTCGGTCGAGGAAACAGAAATGCAATTGCTATGCTTCACCCTCAAGGAACCTGTGCCCTTAATTAGAATGTTGCTGTGCTATATCTTTGTATTCTCTTTGTTTTTCTCTGATAAAATCTACCCGGTATTGGAATTCAGAAACTTTAAGCTCAATTGTTCAGACATGGAACAAAATTCCACAGTTCACTTTACTTCTGCTGAACAGCCTACAATTAGATGCACATATCTGTATCGGGGAGGGGAGGGGGGTACTCCCATATATTTGCTATACAGGAATGTGCCGCCCTCCAGGGTATTGTATTGGAGCTCCTTGTCTTAGACAGGGTATATGTTTTTCCCTATCTGTCTATTTGTCTTGAATAGGGTATGGCTTTCCAAGATTTTGCTGTCTTAAATAGGGTCAGGGTTTTGAGTGTTGGGCGGGACACCCCTATCAGATTTATGGCCAAGAACATCCCCCCCCCCGGGGGCTTCTAAGGCATTCAATCATCAAATAGTCAGATGATGTTTCCAGCTGTCGACGAGCGTTATCAAACTATACTAAAAACTGCTTCATTTCATTTCGTCTTTTTAGACATCTTAGTCGGAACGTGGTTTGATTGGCTATCAAAAAAAAATTGAATGCGGATCGGCAAAATTTACTATAGCCTTGTCCACGTAAAACTTACAACCGAGAGCAAATCAACTTGAACCGACTGCTTAGTCAACCATATACAACAGGGTTGTCATACCATTTCTCAGCAGGGCACGAGTTAACCCTGCTAACAGGGTCTAGTTCCACTATGAGTGCAAAACACTTTCGGGCGGAACGACTTGACAACGCCAACAAGTTGAGTGTAAACAAATCTAAATTGTAATTCCACCACTTGTTTTGATCATGATTTTAACTCAAATCATAAATAAGAACATTATTTTAAAGTATCTTTCAAATAGGAACATTGATCCCAATCCTTAACAGACATTTCGAGTGTAATTAGAAGCGAAAAACTTTCGGGCGGAACGACTTGACAACGCCAACGAATTGAGTGTAAACAAATCTAAGTTGTAATTTAACCACTTGTTTTGATCATGATTTTAACTCAAATGATAAATAAGAACATTATTTTAAAGTATCTTTCAAATAGGAACATTGATAGCCCATTCCAATGTCTACGGCACTCGAGTCTTCCTTTCGCAGTCTTTTCTTCGCTACTTTAGCTTAAATTTATCAAAATCTTCCTTGCCTCTACTTCTTTTAGACATTATTGCAGTTCTTCTTTTGATACTCAGACAAAACGTTCTAAAGAATGAATGAATGAAAGAATGAATATATGATTTAATTTGATAATAAAACAGCAGTTAAGTTAATAACCAATACAAATTGAAAGAAATCTCAAATAAATAATATAAATAATATAAAGAAAACAGTAGAAATATTGTTAAAAAGTTCATGAAATCATGGAAAAATAAGCATTTTCTTTATGGCACGTGTAGGCCACCATACACATCTATATACAAGAATACATATATTGTATTCCAGTGTATTCCCATGTATTCCTATGTATTCCCGTGTATTCCCATGTATTCCCGTGTATTCCCTGTATTCCCGTGTATTCCCCTCTATTCCCGTGTATTCCCGTGTATTCCCCTGTATTCCCATGTATTCCCCTGTATTCCCGTGTATACTCGTGTATACTCGTGTATTCCCGTGTATTCCCATGTATTCCCCTGTATTCCCGTGTATTCCCGTGTATTCCCGTGTATTCCCATGTATTCCCGTGTATTCCCGTGTATTCCCGTGTATTCCCCTGTATTTCCGTGTATTCCCCTGTATTTCCGTGTATTCCCATGTATTCCCCTGTATTCCCATATATTCCCGTGTATTCCCATGTATTCCCCTGTATTTCCGTGTATTCCCGTGTATTCCCATGTATTCCCGTGTATTCCCGTGTATTCCCCTGTATTCCCGTGTATTCCCGTGTATTCCCTTGTATTCCCCTGTATTCCCATGTATTCCCGTGTAGTCCCGCGTATTCCCATGGATTCCCCTGTATTCCCCGGTATTCCCGTATATTCCCGCGTATTCCCGTGTATTCCCGTGTATTCCCGTGTATTTCCATGTATTCCCCTGTATTCCCATGGATTCCCCTGTATGCCCCTGTTTCACGTGTATTCCCCTGTATTCCCGTGTATTTCCATGTATTCCCCTGTATTCCCGTGTATTCCCATGGATTCCCCTGTATTCTCCTGTTTCACGTGTATTCCCGTGTATTCCCCTGTATTGCCCTGTATTCCCCTGTATTCCCCTGTATTCCCGCGTATTCCCGTGTATTCCCGCGTATTCCAATGTATTCCCCTGTATTCCCCTGTATTCCCCTGTACTCCCGTGTATTCCCCTGTATTCCCGTGTATTTCCATGTATTCCCCTGTATTCCCTCCCGTGTATTCCCATGTAATCCAATGTATTCCCCTGTATTCTCATGTATTCCCGTGTATTCCCGTGTATTAGCGTTATTAGCATTTATATAGCGCAAATATCTATATGAATATAATCAAATGCGCTTAGAGTTTGTTAGTAGTAATGACAGACTGTTGTACCGGGCGACAATCCCCTACTCTTACGAACTAGCTCAACAGGTTCTTTAATGTCCCCCATTTAGAGGTTAAGGAAGGATGGGAGACAGGGCCTACGGTTTAAAGTCCTTATCCGAGAAGACCTGAAGGTCTAACCATTTGCAGATAGTATTACAAAGGCAGCACCTTCTCCTCAGTTATTTTAAGAACCCTGAGTGTTGTCCGGCTGGGGCTTGAACCCACGACCTCCCGCACGAGAGAGCGACGCTCAACCAACTGAGCCAACCGACCATGTATTCCCATGTATTCCCTTGTATTCCCATGTATTCCCGTGTATTCCCGTGTATTCCCATGTATTCCCATGTATTCCCATGTATTCCCCTGTATTCCCGTGTATTCCCATGTAATTCCCATGTATTCCCCTTTATTTCCATGTATTCCCCTGTATTCCCCTGCATTCCCATGTATTCACGTGTATTCCCCTGTATTCCCGCGTATTCCCCTGTATTCCTATGTATTCCCATGTATTCCCATGTATTCCCGCGTATTCCAATGTATTCCCGTGTATTCCCGTGTATTTCCATGTATTCCCGTGTATTCCCGTGTATTCCCCTGTATTCTCATGTATTCCCGTGTATTCCCATGTATTCCCATGTATTCCTCTGTATTCCCATGTATTCCCGTGTATTCCCATGTATTCCCGTGTATTCCCCTGTATTCTCATGTATTCCCGTGTATTCCCATGTATTCCCGTGTATTCCCCTGTATTCTCATGTATTCCCGTGTATTCCCATGTATTCCCGTGTATTCCCATGTATTCCCGTGTATTCCCCTGTATTCCCCTGTTTCACGTGTATTTCGATGTATTCCCCTGTATTCCCCTGTATTTCCGTGTATTCCCCTGTATTTCCGTGTATTCCCATGTATTTCCCTGTATTTCCATGTATTCCCCTGTATTCCCGTGTATTCCCATGTATTCTTGTGTATTCCCCTGTATTCCCGTGTATTCCCATTTATTCCCGTGTATTCCCTTGTATTCCCCTGTATTCCCCTGTATTCCCGTCTATTCCCATGTATTCCCCTGTATTCTCGTGTATTCCCCTGTATTCCCGCGTATTCCAATGTATTCCCGTGTATTCCCATGTATTCCCGTGTATTCCCCTGTATTCCCCTGTATTCCCCTGTATTCCCGTGTATTTCCATGTATTCCCATGTAATCCTTTGTATTCCCCTGTATTCTCATGTATTCCCGTGTATTCCCGTGTATTCCCATGTATTCCCATGTATTCCCCTGTATTCCCGTGTATTCCCACGTAATTCCCGTGTATTCCCATGTATTCCCCTTTATTCCCCTGTATTCCCGTGTATTCCCATTTATTCCCGTGTATTCCCTTGTATTCCCCTGTATTCCCATGTATTCCCGTCTATTCCCATGTATTCCCCTGTATTCCCGTATATTCCCCTGTATTCCCGTGTATTCCCCTGTATTCCCGTGTATTCCCCTGTATTCCCGTGTATTTCCATGTATTCCCGTGTATTCTCATGTAATCCTATGTATTCCCCTGTATTCTCATGTATTCCCGTGTATTCCCGTGTATTCCCATGTATTCCAATGTATCCCCCTTTATTTCCATGTATTGCCCTGTATTCCCGTGTATTCCCATGTATTCCCGTGTATTCCCCTGTATTCCCGTGTATTCCCATGTATTCCCGCGTATTTCCATGGATTCCCCTGTATTCCCTTGTATTCCCCTGTATTCCTATGTATTCCCCTGTATTCCCGCGTATTCCAATGTATTCCCGTGTATTCCCATGTATTCCCGTGTATTCCCATGTATTCCACTGTATTCCCGTGTATTCCCCTGTATTCCCGTGTATTTCCATGTATTCCCCTGTATTCCCGTGTATTCCCATGTATTCCCCTGTATTCCCCTGTATTCCCATGTAATTCCCGTGTATTCCCCTTTATTTCCATGTATTCCCCTGTATTCCCGTGTATTCCCATGTATTCACGTGTATTCCCCTGTATTCCCGTGTATTCCCATGTATTCAGATTTCTCCCCCTTTCCCATGTATTCAGATTTCCCCCCTTTCCCATGTATTCCTGTCTATTCCCATGTATTCCCCTGTATTCCCGTGTATTCCCCTGTATTCCCGTGTATTCCCATGTATTCCCCTGTATTCCCGTGTATTCCCCTGTATTCCCATGTATTCCCGTGTATTCCCATGTATTCCCCTGTATTTCCGTGTATTCCCCTGTATTCCCGTGTATTCCCCTGTATTCCCATGTAATTCCCGTGTATTCCCCTTTATTTCCATGTATTCCCCTGTATTCCCGTGTATTCCCATGTATTCACGTGTATTCCCCTGTATTCCCGTGTATTCCCATGTATTCACGTGTATTCCCCTGTATTCCCATTTATTCCCGTGTATTCCCATGTGTTCCCGTCTATTCCCATGTATTCCCCTGTATTCCCGTGTATTCCCGCGTATTCCAATGTATTCCCGTGTATTCCCATGTATTCCCGTGTATTCCCCTGTATTCCCCTGTATTCCCGTGTATTCCCCTGTATTCCCGTGTATTTCCATGTATTCCCGTGTATTCCCATGTATTCCCATGTAATCCTATGTATTCCCCTGTATTCTCATGTATTCCCGTGTATTCCCGTGTATTCCCATGTATTCCCCTGTATTCCCGTGTATTCCCATGTAATTCCCGTGTATTCCCCTTTATTTCCATGTATTCCCCTTTATTCACGTGTATTCCCATGTATTCACGTGTATTCCCCTGTATTCCCGTGTATTCCCATTTATTCCCGTGTATTCCCATGTATTCCCGCGTATTTCCATGGATTCCCTTGTATTCCCGTGTATTCCCCTGTATTCCTATGTATTCCCCTGTACTCCCGCGTATTCCAATGTATTCCCGTGTATTCCCATGTATTCCCCTGTATTCCCGTGTATTCCCCTGTATTCCCGTGTATTTCCATGTATTCCCCTGTATTCACGTGTATTCCCGTGTATTTCCATGTATTCCCCAGCTGTATTCCCCTGTATTCCCATGTAATTCCCGTGTATTCCCCTTTATTTCCATGTATTCCCCTGTATTCCCGTGTATTCCCATGTATTCACGTGTATTCCCCTGTATTCCCGTGTATTCCCGTGTATTCCCCTGTATTCTCGTGTATTCCCATGTATTCCCGCGTATTCCCATGGATTCCCCTGTATTCCTATGTATTCCCATGTATTCCCATGTATTCCCGTGTATTCCAATGTATTCCCGTGTATTCCCGTGTATTCCCATGTATTCCCCCGTATTCCCGCGTATTCCCCCGTATTCCCGTGTATTCCCGCGTATTCCCATGTATTCCCCTGTATTCCCGTGTATTCTCATGTATTCCCCTGTATTCCCGTGTATTCCCCTGTATTTCCCTGTATTCCCGTGTATTTAATAGTGGGTTGTTGGGGACGTCAAATTCCCCTGGGTTTGGGTGGCTTTCCTTTGAGTAATTACTTGATTTGGCAACAACAGACTTTTGTTTTAATTCTTTAATTTCGACTTTTAGATTATTGTAAAAGAGAGTTTAAAAAGCGAACTTTAACATTAAGTTTCAAATCATCCAAAAGGTGTCCGCTTTTGCCCCGATAGGCGTAAACAATGTATGAAATCGGTTCCGCGAAATCTACAACATTGCTAGCGAAACCTATAAATTACGATCGTGTCTAAAACTTGATTAAGTTTTGTTACCTTTAAAGTTAACTAAGCTGTTGATTGTAGAAAGACCGAATGTTTAAAAAATGGCATGTTTAGCAGTAACAAGTGTGTTTGAAGTTACTATATCCATGATTGTAATGTTTCGCCTTGAAATTCGTGACTACTCAACTCGTCGTGTTGGTTTGTGTGGATTGACTTTGAAAAAAGATTTTTGTAATACTGTTGGTCCGTTCCTTAGTAATAAAAAATTCGGCAGTAGAAAACAGATCAAGTAGATCAAGTATTTTATGAGAAAAAAGAACTAAATTTGGCTTATAGCAATTGTAACCACTTCGTCAAAAGTAAAAATCACTCCTATATAAAAGTCCTGAAAATGATAACTAGAGGGAATCGATTTGAGATATTAACGATCAGTTCAGGCCTTATCACGAAGTTAATTTCGTGCAAAATGATAAAGGAATCGATTTGTCAACCAACGGTCTTCTGACATGTCGTCTTAAATAATTTTGGGGATCGTTAACAATCACAATCTGTTCGTGCTGTTCAACATAAAACAGAAACATTAGAACATATAAGGGGCGAGATGGGCAAGATGGCAGTTAGAAAAGTTAGAACAATATTTGAATAAAGTGTAACATTATTATACTTGGTTTTGTATTTTGTTTCTGCTTCATCATCTTTCTTCTCTACTTCATCCTCAGAACTCTGCTCTGATTCTTCTGGCTTCCCACGCTGACCATATCTTACTTTTGGATCTTTCTCAATTTCCTCCAACGCTTCATTAAAAAATCTTCTATTTGATGTTTTGGCATACTTTGCTTTATATTTTCCATATATCAAAGAGATCTTTTCCTAACATTACTGCCCTATAATCAAGGTCATAGGTTTAATGTAGGCTTGTATGTAATACCTCAAAAACAAACATGCCCTATCATTCTAGTTATTGCTGTGCTTTATATTATTGCTATTTTAGAAGGACTTTGCTTAATTGTAGCAACCCTAAAGGCTATGAAGAGACTTGTATGAATGGAAAGTTGTAACTTGGCCAGATTATTCCTTAAATCTCTCTGTCTTTTTGTGTTTGTCAAGTGTGGAGATGTCCACATTTACTGATAAATGTGATTGTTCCATTGCTTCACAACACAAAAAGGGAGAAAACAGAGAAGGGCCAGGGTAGCTGTAATTTAAAAATGACATGATATCATCAGTATAATGGTGTTTGTACACAGATGTCTGCCTGCTATTAATTTTATACTTTAAACATAGCCTGCCTTAAACTAACTGTATTAATATTTATGATTAAAAGATGATGAGGCAAAAATGAAAACAGCTGACACATGGTATAAAGCCCCATTAAAATAGCAACAATCCTCCTGAAGCCAAAAGCTTTTTGCTGCTTTCTGGTATATATTTCGGGACATTTTGATCAGTGAATCCCTATTTCAGCTTAGATTCATTAATGAATCATATATTTGTCTCATTGTTTTACATCCTTGATTCATGGCTGGTGTTTTTATCAGCTCAAGAGAATAAAATTGGTTTAAATTAATCAATAAATAAACATTGCATACTCAAAATCATTTGCTTAATTTCCATTGTACGTATATTCTTCCGTATTTTGCACTTTAAAAAAAAACTTACTAATTCACGTGGCTTACATTGAATGCCCTGTTCTACGTTATTTCCATGTTATTATTATGATATAAATTGATGAAATATCGAGTAGAACAAATCTATGTATCTTACATTGTTTATAGCTTTAGTAGGTCAGAGCTTGAATTGTTGAATCGTCCGCTTCAAGTACTGATTCCACTACCATCCTGTCTTGAGTTTGTGTTCTTGGACAATCCAAAAACATTATAACATCTGGTAAAATCGAGAAATCCGTATCAATATGATGAAAAGAAATCTTGAGATGCCGATAGTCCAAAAAATTCAAACGAAATACATTCTTGTGTCAGCCATGTTGATCACTTTCAATCCCTCGCGACGATTTGCCTCGGTGGTCAACGAACCTCATTTTTCATGACTCTGACTTCTGGGTGATCTCTGGTGATCTCCAGAGGAGGGTCCAGTAGTATCCCACAATACATTGCGCGCGCGGTTTGTTTGCAAAATGGTGGTCACTTCCGATCAAAGTACATGAAGTGAAAAACAGGCCCTGAAACTTTCCAAAATGTGACTTTATAGAGATAAGTTTCATTTATATTTCTTGCTTTACTAATTATCTTGTTATTTCTCTAGTTGTTTGGGTCGTTTTGCCCCCGGTGTGTAAATAAAATTATCTTTTGTGATCAGAGTGCCGGTTTCAGTTTCAAAATTACAACATGACGACCACGAGTTCAAAACCTACTGTTTATCTGAATACAGCTGGAGTTATTTTCATTTTAACAAAACTATCTTACAGAAAATAGGATAAACGAAAATGCTGTCCAAAAAGGCTCAAAAAGCCTTCATGATTTTTAGTGAAAACAAACCCGTGAAAACCTCCAAAATGTCAAGGTTTATACGCGAAAAGTGTTATCGCGTTGCTGGTTGTCAATAAATGTTGTTTCACGGATTGTGCCATCACTCTATAAATTACACAGCATCATTTGAAAAGACATACACAATTGTACAAAATTTATTTCAAATATTTATTCAGAAGTCCATATAAATGCATTACATTTAAATTATTTATTCCAATGTCAATAAATGCATAACTCAAGTTCTATGAATTCTGTATTTTTTTGGATATTTGCTATCAAAAGAAAAACACTCATGTTCCTAGCATTGTTTGTAGCTACTTACCTAATCGTAAATTAGAATAGACATTGAATCTTTTCTACTGACTCGACACTAATTTGCTTGTTAATCAACAAAAAAAACTTTCCTTTCCGTCACCTCGTTTCTTCCAGGTTTTCTCGCCGGCATAAAAACCTAATTCTTTACTCATTTGAAATTATCAATGAGCAACAAGGCAGCAAAAATAACTTAAAAATGACAAAAACAAGTTATAAGAAATGTTTTCATGGCATCACAAAGATAAACACTCAAAATGTGAAACCTTGCAAAGCTGGCACTCACATGGTGGCTTTCTCGATACGGTGTTTTCATAAACTTCTCTATATGCTCATTTTATACAAATTCGACAAACTTAAGAAACACTTACAACTGCACTAACCTCCAAATCTGAGACGAAACGAATTAACGCTGGAAGTCTTATATGTTGAAATAGATCTAGATCCTCCACTCTCTGGCCAGCAACAACAACAGGAATCAGAGCTACTCGTCTCTCAGATATTTTGTCAACAAAACTTATGTGAACCTGACGGCACACAAGCTCAACGAATTTTACCCCAGGCAAAGACATTTCAAAATTTTCTTCGCTAACACAGCGTATGTACAAGAAAGGAGAATTAAAACAAAAGCTTACAACTATTTACATCCGAATCTCCCGCCATCACTCCTCTGCATGCACTCCAAGGCTCAAGACAAATGATGACGTCACGTTTGAATCGATAATATATTATAAAGCGCAATGCATTGTGGGATACTACTGGACCCTCCTCTGGGTGATCTCTTAGGGATCTGCCTCGTTTTCATGGCACATATCCGACGTCGACGATAGGATCAAAAGGTAAACCTAGAGTCGCGCTACCACAGGTAGCCCGACTAATCAAACAGATGATCATCTGTCAAAGAAACTACACCTTACGTTTCATATTATGTGTTCCAAAGAAGAAAATAGGGAACTTTTTAGACGGGATCTTTTCATTTTCAGCTGGTATAAAGTCGATCTGTAGAGTGAGATATGACTTAGATAAAATACAACGCGGATTCAAACTTTTACAATTGCAACACACTACTGTAAACGTTACTACAACAGCACATGAAACAAAACTTACCCTCGCAGGCCAGTGAGGATAGCCAGATAAGGTCTTCAGGTTTAAAAGACACCGTTACCCAGCATTCATAGCGGCCGTAGTAGTTTCAGTCTCTTTCACTCTCGGTCGCTACTATGGCGACATGGAATATGGCAGACGAGGATAAACATTGAAATATTTTGCTCCTGTGAAAAAATGCTGTTAACACGATAATACTGCGCAAAAACGGCCTGATCATTTTTGGGACTAGAATTTTTGACAATGCGACTAAAATATTAGAACTAGTCGCAAAATTCTACTTGATTTTTTCCTTCATCTCGCTGTATTTGAGGCATGTGATACATTCCAAGGCTGTGTTAAATTTTTAAGAATACACATAAAGACATATGAGAAATTAATATAACCAAATAATGATTAAACGACCATTTGATTCCGTCGATTTCCCTAAAACAGCATTACAAAGTCCGCCATATTGATTTTCAAATTCGCGCATGCGCAGACGTTTGACCGCGGTGTTGATGGACGCCATCTTGAAAACAGCGGAAGGGTGGCTCTGGGGACGAGTTTGTGGTTGACCAACTCCCTGGTGCGCTGGACTTCAAATAGGTTAGTTGTCGTGCATTTCTCGACTATTTCTTGCTTAATTTCTTAAAATTGAATTATTTTTCCACACTCCTATAGACACCTACACTGTTATATTGTTGCAAGGTTATATTTAAGTTGGCCATGAGTCGAGACCGAAGTCCGTCTTCAAGCACAGTGTCTAAACGAAGGAAATATGGAGATGCCCCGGATAACACGGTATTTAAAGGTTGACTTTTTACTCGTGCCCTGGCCGTAGGCCGGCGGCACGAGTCTAGGTTTACGTTTTCTCTCAGTCTATCCAGGATCGTCGTAGTCGAGAATGTGCAATGAAAACGAGGCAAGCCACAGGCACCCCAGGCAATCATTTAGAGCAGCGTGCGTATAAAGCAAATGGACGGGTCCAGGTTCAAATCCTCATGGAATAAAAATGAATTTTTTTTCGCCTTACTATGTAGTAAATATTATTTTTTCATTTTTTTGTATGCTTTTTTCTGGTTTTAAAGCATTTTAAGCTGTTTTTTAATTTGATTTAATTTCCAGTATATTTTGACTCAAGCGACAGCTTGTCTGGCTCAGGAAATTATCCTATTTATTAATTTATTATATTATATTATATTATATTATATTAGAGTGCTCGCACTTAATGCGTGAAACAAATAGTAATAATTACTACTAAATAGTGTTGATTAGACAATAGGAAACAAAGGAATTTGCATAACTTATCACCTATTTTGTAATATTTATGTTGCACGGATTTAGTGCGAGCACTCTATTATATTATATTATATTATATTATATTATATTATATTATATTATATTATATTATATTATATTATATTATATTATATTATATTATATTATATTATATTATATTATATTATATTATATTATATTATATTATATTATATTATATTATATTATATTATATTATATTATATTATATTATATTATATTATATTATATTATATTATATTATATTATATTATATTATATTATATTATATTATTATATTATATTATATTATATTATATATATTATATTATATTATATTATATTATATTATATTATATTATATTATATTATATTATATTATATTATATTATATTATATTATATTATATATTATATTATATTATATTATATTATATTATATTATATTATATTATATTATATTATATTATATTATATTATATTATATTATATTATATTATATTATATTATATTATATTATATTATATTATATTATATTATATTATATTATATTATATTATATTATATTATATTATATTATATTATATTATTTAGAGGTTAACGCACTCAGCGAGTGAATTATCGGGATTTATCTTCACGAGTTTGCTAACAATGAACGAGAAATTTTAAATACTGCACGAGGCGTTAGCCGAGTGCAGTATGAAAAAATTTCGAGTTCATTGTTAGTAAACGAGTGAAGATAAAATCCCGATAATTCACGAGCAAAGAGTGCGTTAACCTTTTTATTATTCAATTTGAATACACTGCAGAAGCAGGCTAAAACTGTCAGTCGACATCTAAGATCACTAGAAATCACTCAAAATAGTAAGACTTATTCAAAATTTATTTAATAGCATTTGGTAATTTTAACAATACACAATAAACCTTTCAGAAGAAAACTAGGAGAAAAATACCGTGATACAAGAACTTTAGATTAAAGATAATAAACGAGTTCTCAGAATCCATGTTTACAACTTGCTCGGTAAAATTGAAATCGTCCATAAGTCTTATAAACAAAGAACTCAGACTTTTTTGGATCGTTAAAAGTGATTCAGCACTGAGTCCTAGAACTCGGTAAGTGAAAGGTCTAGAAAATTATCGCTGGAGTTTTGGATATAGGTTTAAACTGGCGACTTACGGTTGAAACGCTGCTAAACCTTGGTGCATGAAGCCGGGAAGAAGTGTAGTTTTCGTTTGTCGACAACCGAAGGCTGAAGTAGTTTGGCGTTTTCTTCGATTCCTGATAAAATTTCTTTACCCCATCTGAGAGAAGTTGCGGGGAAAGGATTTCCAGACTTTCTGTTGGATATTTTTTGGATAGCCAGTCTAAAAAACAAAAATTATAATGACTGGAATTTGCAAAGCCGGCGAATAGTGCTTTGACAAAAACAACACGCCAAAAACTGAATACGGTTTGAATGAAAGTTAGAACTTTGTAAGCTTACCGTTAAAAACAGAGACAGACTTGTGGCGGCATGCAGACTTTCTAAACTTTCTATGAGATAGGTTTTGGATAACCAGTCTAAAAAACAGTAAATATTAAGATGAATTTGGAAAGCCGGCGAACTCTGTTTTTAAGCCGTTGAAATATGTTGATCTCAGTAAGCTCCAAAAACTTCAATGAAATTGAGTTTACCTTCAAAACAGGCACGCTAAGCAGTTTTAAGTATGCTCGTTGATCTTCTCTTTTTCGAAAAATCCTCAAATTTACCACCAGGAACATTGTTTCTTTCCAAGTATGCGTTATTGCCAACGTATTATCAAAATTAATTCGTCGGAGTTAATACGTCGTGACGTGTTGTCACGTCATAACAACGCGTCACGTGGTACAAACTGACCAATCAGAAAATCAGAATTTGTACAGTGTATGAAAATTGAATAATAAATTATATTATATTATATTATATTATATTATATTATATTATATTATATTATATTATATTATATTATATTATATTATATTATATTATATTATATTATATTATATTATATTATATTATATTATATTATATTATATTATATTATATTATATTATATTATATTATATTATATTATATTATATTATATTATATTATATTATATTATATTATATTATATTATATTATATTATATTATATTATATTATATTATATTATATTATATTATATTATATTATATTATATTATATTATATTATATTATATTATATTATATTATATTATATTATATTATATTATATTTGTGCATAACTATGAAGTCCCTATGAATATTCGTGAATAATTATGAAGTCCCTGTAAATATTAGTGCATGAGCAACAAGCCCGATAAATACTACTGCGAAGTCCCTATAAACATTTGTGCATAATTATGAAGTCCCTATAAATAAGGAGGAAGTCCCTATAAATATTAGTGCATGAGCAGCAAGGCCGATAAATACTAGAATGAAGTCGCTATAAACATTTGTGCATAATTATGAAGTCCCTATATATATTGGTGCATAAGGAAGAAGTCCCTATAAATATTAGTGCATGAGCAACAAGGCCGATAAATACTAGAATGAAGTCCCTATAAACATTTGTGCATAATTATGAATTCCCTATAAATATTAGTGCATAAGGAGGAAGTCCCTGTTAATATTAGTGCATGAGCAACAAGGCCAATAAATATTAGAATGAAGTCCCTATAAACATTTGTACATAATTATGAAGTCCCTATAAATAAGGAGGAAGTCCTTATAAATATTAGTGCATGAGCAACAAGCCAGATAAATACTAGTATGAAGTCCCTATAAACATTCGTGCATAATTATGAAGTTCCTATAAATATTCGTGAATAATTATGAAGTCCCTGTAAATATTAGTGCATGAGCAACAAGCCCGATAAATACTAGTATGATGTCGCTATAAACATTCGTGCATAATTATGAAGTCCCTATAAATATTGGTGCTTAAGGAGGAAGTCCCTATAAATATTAGTGCATGAGCAACAAGGCCGATAAATACTAGTGTGAAGTCCCTATAAACATTCGTGCATAATTATGAAGTCCCTATAAATAAGGAGGAAGTCGCAACAAGGCCGATAAATACTAGAACTAGACCCTGTTGGCAGGGTAACTGGGCTACCTGTGGCTATTGGCATTGGGTGATACAGATATCAATGTGCATCTAATTATAGGCTGTTCAGCAGAAGTATTAAGTGAACTGTGGAATTTTGTTCCATGTTCTACAAATGAGCTTTAAGTCTCTGAATTCCAGTTCCAGGTAGATTTTATCAGAGAAAAACAAAGAGAATACAAAGATATAGCACAACAGCATTCTAATAAAGGATACAGGTTCCTTGAGGGTGAGGCATAGCAATCAGATTGCATTTCTAGCATGTGAAGCAAAATAGTTTTTACCCTCTGAGGTACAGTACATGGCCACAGTACTACAACCAATTGTTATCATGAATGAGATATAATTTTGTGTGATTAAAGACTGCACTGTATTCACCAATTTGTACAGTAATCAAAAGTTTCTAGTGTTCAATTTATAGTCATGAATATACCACTGTAGCTTGGACCCCGGGGGGGGGGGGGGACTCCTATATATAAGAGGACGGGGATGCTCGTCGGAAATTTTAAAAATGACCCCTAAAAGGTACCAAAGTCATATCCAGGTAGGCGTGGCAATACATGTTTTTACCAACTCAAAAACACTAAATTTAACATTTTGCATATTTTAGTCAATCAAGCGATCGATTGTGTCTACTTATATACAAACAATTTGATGGTCGTGCAATCCAATCTTTGTTTCCAGTATTTAATCGTTGATGGAGGAAAAATTACCCTAAAAGGTACCAGCTAGGTCTCTAGTAGTCCACTAAAGTCTGGGACACCCTAAAAGGTACCAGATCGCTGATTTTGAACCCTAAAAGGTACGATGAGCATGCCCGTCCATTTCCGATCGGAGTCCCCCCCCCCCCCCCCCCCCCGGGGCTTGGACTGTAGCCAAGTGTATAGGTAGTACCGCATATGGAACATATTTCAGGTACTTTTTGATGGGACGGTCTAGATGAACTCCGGGGATGAACTACCATACACTGTTCATTACCAATGTTCATTATTTGAACTAAGTAATATATACCATTATTTCTGTGGGCAAATATTAGTGATGTAAGGCACATAACTACACACTGCAGGTTACCTGCATTCAACCTGAACAATAGCACTGTCTTGACTATAAGGTGCTTGGATAGTCTTAATGGGATCAATAGGACCAGGATTTGTTTCTATATCACTTGAGAGAATAAAATTGGAATGATTCACTCTGTGATTCAAATTCAGTTTCTTAACAGATGTAGTTTTCCTTATATGTATGGGAATCATGTACTATATACTCTTTGTTAAACATAGTGGATTGAGATTATTCCTTGCCAATTTCACTTTACATTTGATCCAAATTAAATATCCATTTCATGTAATTTTCGCCCAGTCTTCCTTAAATTACTCTTTAATATGTTCAGCATTATCCTGGAATGTTCATTATTATTATTACTGATATAACTGTGTATCCACGAGGACTGTGGGACTTGTGTACTTATATAAGATGTCAAAAGGAGGAAGTCCCTGTAAATATTAGTGCATGAGCAACAGGCCCAATAAATACTAGTGTGAAGTCCCTATAAACATTCGTGCATAATTATGAAGTCCCTATAAATAAGGAGGAAGTCCCTATAAATATTAGTGCATGAGCAACAAGGCCGATAAATACTAGTATGATGTCCCTATATAAACATTCGTGCATAATTATGAAGTTCCTATAAATATTGGTGCTTAAGGAGGAAGTCCCTGTAAATATTAGTGCATGAGCAACAGGCCCAATAAATACTAGTGTGAAGTCCCTATAAACATTTGTGCGTAATTATGAAGTCCCTATAAATAAGGAAGAAGTCCCTATAAATATTAGTGCATTAAGGCAAAAAGGCCGATAAATACTAGAATGAAGTCCCTATAAACATTTGTGCATAATTATGAATTCCCTAAAAATATTGGTGCTTAAGGAGGAAGTCCTTATAAATATTAGTACATGAGCAAAGGGCCGATAAATACTAGACTAAAGTCCCTATAAACATTTGTCCATAATTATGAAGTTCTTATAAATATTCGTGAATAATGATGAAATACATATATATATGAGGAATGTTAGCACAAAAGGAGGCTTATCAAAGCTCGTTACTAAGCAGATTTTCCAAAACGCTGACCATCAAAAGGCGCTTAACAAGCAAGACTCCTTTTAAAATGACAGACCTCACGTCATATAAGTGCAGTCACGAGAACCTGTTAAGCTGCAGAAACCCCTATTCCAGGCATGACGCGCGCACGCACTACATCGATTGCCAAGGCAATGCCAGGAAAAAAGGGGATTGTAGCCAGGATTTTCTGGCTTTATTGATTGAAAAAAAGTTCCGATCAGACCGACAATTGTGACCAAGGTTTTCTTTATTTCATTCACAATAGAACTCCAGCCAGGTGTGCATGAGACAGCGCCGACATTACATTGTGCAACGAGCAAAATATACTGAACTTTCGCCAATTAGGAGGTACGTAAAATTAAGCGCGCCTACACTACATTCTCACATAAGACCAGTCCAGAAAAACGTTTTTTAGCAGCCCTCTTGGCCACTGAGCGCAAGTTTTAGTCTTTGGACATGACGACTGAGGAATGTTAGCACAAAAGGAGGCTTATCAAAGCTCGTTACTAAGCAGATTTTCCAAAACGCTGACCATCAAAAGGCGCTTACCAAGCAAGACTCCTTTTAAAATAACAGACCTCATATGTTAATGCATGAGCAAAAGGCCCGATAAATTAGTAGCATGAAGTCCCTATACATCATCGCGCATGTCCCTATAAATATTTTTGGATCAGTATGAAGTCCCTATAAATATTAGTCCATGAGTAACAAGCCCGATAAATACTAGTGTGAAGTCCCTATAAATATTTGCGCATAACTATGAAGTCCCTATGAATATTCGTGAATAATTATGAAGTCCCTGTAAATATTAGTGCATGAGCAACAAGCCCGATAAATACTAGTGCGAAGTCCCTATAAACATTTGTGCATAATTATGGAGTCCCTATAAATAAGGAGGAAGTCCCTATAAATATTCGTGCATGAGCAACAGGCCCGATAAATACTAGTATGATGTCCCTATAAACATTCGTGCATAATTATGAAGTTCCTATAAATATTTGTGAATAATTACGAAGTCCCTTTAAATATTAGTGCATGAGCAACAAGCCCGATAAATACTAGTGTGAAGTCCCTATAAACATTCGTGCATAATTATGAAGTCCCTATAAATAAGGAGGAAGTCCCTATAAATATTAGTGCATGAGCAACAAGGCCAATAAATATTAGAATGAAGTCCCTATAAAAATTTGTGCATAATTATGAAGTCCCTATAAATAAGGAAGAAGTCCCTATAAATATTAGTGCATGAGCAACAAGGCCAATAAATATTAGAATGAAGTCCCTATAAAAATTTGTGCATAATTATGAAGTCCCTATAAATAAGGAGGAAGTCCTTATAAATATTAGTGCATGAGCAACAAGCCAGATAAAAACTAGTATGAAGTGCCTATAAACATTCGTGCATATTTATGAAGTCCCTTTAAATATTGGTGCTTAAGGAAGAAGTCCCTTTAAATATTAGTGCATGAGCAACAAGGCCGATAAATACTAGTGTGAAGTCCCTATAAACATTCGTGCATAATTATGAAGTCCCTATAAATATTGGTGCTTAAAGAGGAAGTCCCTATAAATATTAGTGCATGAGCAAAAAGGCTGATAAATACTAGAATGAAGTCCCTATAAACATTTGTGCATAATTATGAAGTCCCTATATATATTGGTGCATAAGGAAGAAGTCCCTATAAATATTACTGCATGAGCAACAAGCCCGATACATACTAGTATGGAGTCCCTATAAACATTGGTGCATAATTATGAAGTCCCTATAAATATTAGTGCATAAGGAGGAAGACCCTGTAAATATTAGTCAATGAGCAACAAGGCCAATAAATACTAGAATGAAGTCCCTAGAAACATTTGTGTATAATTATGAGGTCCCTATAAATAAGGAGGAAGTCCTTATAAATATTAGTGCATGAGCAACAGGCCCGATAAATACTAGTATGATGTCCCTATAAACATTCATGCATAATTATGGAGTTCCTATAAATATTTGTGAATAATTATGAAGTCCCTTTAAATATTAGTGCATGAGCAACAGGCCCGATAAATACTAGTGGGAAGTCCCTATAAACATTCGTGCATAATTATGAAGTCCCTATGAATAAGGAGGAAGTCCCTGTAAATATTAGTGCATGAGCAACAAGCCCGATAAATACTAATATGAAGTCCCTTTAAACATTCGTGCATAATTATGAAGTCCCTATAAATATTGGTGCATAAGGAGGAAGTCCTTATAAATATTAGTACATGAGCAAAGGGCCGATAAATACTAGACTAAAGTCCCTATAAACATTTGTCCATAATTATGAAGTTCCTATAAATATTCGTGAATAATGATGAAATACATATATATATGAGGAATGTTAGCACAAAAGGAGGCTTATCAAAGCTCGTTACTAAGCAGATTTTCCAAAACGCTGACCATCAAAAGGCGCTTAACAAGCAAGACTCCTTTTAAAATGACAGACCTCACGTCATATAAGTGCAGTCACGAGAACCTGTTAAGCTGCAGAAACCCCTATTCCAGGCATGACGCGCGCACGCACTACATCGATTGCCAAGGCAATGCCAGGAAAAAAGGGGATTGTAGCCAGGATTTTCTGGCTTTATTGATTGAAAAAAAGTTCCGATCAGACCGACAATTGTGACCAAGGTTTTCTTTATTTCATTCACAATAGAACTCCAGCCAGGTGTGCATGAGACAGCGCCGACATTACATTGTGCAACGAGCAAAATATACTGAACTTTCGCCAATTAGGAGGTACGTAAAATTAAGCGCGCCTACACTACATTCTCACATAAGACCAGTCCAGAAAAACGTTTATTAGCAGCGCTCTTGGCCACTGAGCGCAAGTTTTAGTCTTTGGACATGACGACTGAGGAATGTTAGCACAAAAGGAGGCTTATCAAAGCTCGTTACTAAGCAGATTTTCCAAAACGCTGACCATCAAAAGGCGCTTACCAAGCAAGACTCCTTTTAAAATAACAGACCTCATATGTTAATGCATGAGCAAAAGGCCCGATAAATTAGTAGCATGAAGTCCCTATACATCATCGCGCATGTCCCTATAAATATTTTTGGATCAGTATGAAGTCCCTATAAATATTAGTCCATGAGTAACAAGCCCGATAAATACTAGTGTGAAGTCCCTATAAATATTTGCGCATAACTATGAAGTCCCTATGAATATTCGTGAATAATTATGAAGTCCCTGTAAATATTAGTGCATGAGCAACAAGCCCGATAAATACTAGTGCGAAGTCCCTATAAACATTTGTGCATAATTATGGAGTCCCTATAAATAAGGAGGAAGTCCCTATAAATATTAGTGCATGAGCAGCAAGGCCGATAAATACTAGAATGAAGTCCCTATAAACATTGTGCATAATTATGAAGTCCCTATATATATTGGTGCATAAGAAAGAAGTCCCTATAAATATTACTCCATGAGCAACAAGCCCGATACATACTAGTATGGAGTCCCTATAAACATTCGTGCATAGCTATGAATTCCCTATAAATAAGGAGGAAGTCCCTATAAATATTCGTGCATGAGCAACAGGCCCGATAAATACTAGTATGATGTCCCTATAAATATTCGTGCATAATTATGAAGTCCCTATAAATATTGGTGCTTAAGGAGGAAGTCCCTATAAATATTAGTGCATGAGCAACAAGGCCAATAAATACTAGACTAAAGTCCCTATAAACGTTTGTGCATAATTATGAAGGACTCCCTATAAATAAGGAGGAAGTCCCTATAAATAATCGTGCATGAGCAACAGGCCCGATAAATACTAGTATGATGTCCCTATAAACATTCGTCCATAATTATGAAGTCCCTAAATATTGGTGAATAAGGAGGAGTGCATGAAGAATTAGCCCGATAAATATTAGTATGAAGTACCTATAAACATTCTTGCATAATTATGAAGTCCCTATAAATATTGGTGCTTAAGGAAGAAGTCCCTGTAAATATTAGTGCATGAGCAACAAGCCCGATAAATACTAGTGTGAAGTCCCTATAAACATTGGTGCATAAGGAGGAAGTCCCTATAAATATTAGTGCATGAGGAACAAGGCTGATAAATACTAGAATGAGATCCCTATAAACATTTGTGCATAATTATGAAGTCCCTATATATATTGGTGCATAAGGAAGAAGTCCCTATAAATATTAGTGCATGAGGAACAAGGCTGATAAATACTAGAATGAAGTCCCTATAAACATTCGTGCATAATTATGAAGTCCCTAAAAATATTGGTGCTTAAGGAGGAAGTCCCTATAAATATTAGTGCATGAGCAACAACGCCGATAAATACTAATATGAAGTCCCTATAAACATTTGTGCATAAATATGAAGTTGCTATAAATATTGATGCATAAGGAGGAAGTCCCTATAAATATTAGTGCATTAGCATACTTATTCGCAAATATTTATACGGACTTCACATTAGTCTTTATCGGGCTTGTTGCTCATGCACTAATATTTGTATGGACTTCCTCTTTTAAGCACCAATATTTATAGGGACTTCATAATTATGCGCGAATGTTTATAGGGACTTCACACTAGTATTTATTGGGCCTGTTGCTCATGCAATAATATTTATAAGGACTTCCTCCTTATTTATAGGGACCTCATAATTATACACAAATGTTTCTAGGGACTTCATTCTAGTATTTATTGGCCTTGTTGCTCATTGACTAATATTTACAGGGACTTGCTCCTTAAGCACCAATATTTATAGGGACTTCATAATTATGCACAAATGTTTATAGGGACTTCATTCTAGTATTTATTGGGCCTGTTGCTCATGCAATAATATTTACAGGGACTTCCTCCTTATGCACCAATATTTATAGGGACTTCATAATTATGCACAAATGTTTATAGGGACATCATACTAAAATTAATCGGGCCTGTTGCTCATGCACTAATATTTATAGTGACTTCAACAATCCCGATACATACTAGTATGGATCGAGTCCCTAAAAACATTGGTGCATAATTATGAAGTCCCTATAAATATTGGTGCATAAGGAAGAAGTCCCTATAAATATTAGTGCATTAGCACATAATTATGAAGTCCTTATAAATATTGGTGCTTAAGGAGGAAGTCCCTATAAATATTAGTGCATGAGCAACAAGCCCGATACATACTAGTATGGAGTGCCTATAAACAATCGTGCATAATTATGAAGTCCCTATAAATATTGGTGCTTAAAGAGGAAGTCCCTATAAATATTAGTGCATGAGCAACAAGCCCGATACATACTAGTATGGAGTCCCTATAAACATTGGTGCATAATTATGAAGTCCCTATAAATATTGGTGCATATAAGGAGGAAGCCCCTATAAATATTAGTGCATGAGCAACAAGCCTGATACATACTAGACTAAAGTTCCTATAAACATTGGTGCATAATTATGAAGTCCCTATAAATATTGGTGCATAAGGAGGAAGTCCCTATAAATATTAGTGCATGAGCAACAAGGCCGATAAATACTAGACTAAAGTCCCTATAAACCTTTGTGCATAATTATGAAGTTCCTATAAATATTGATTTCGTGAGTAATGATGAAGTCCGTATATATATTAGACAAGTGCATGAGCAACAGGCCCGATAAAATAGTAGCAAGAAGTCCCAATACATCATCGTGCATAACTAGCAAGTCCCTATAAATATTTTTGGATCAGTATGAAGTCCCTATAAATATTAGTCCATGAGTAACATTCCCGATACTAGTATGAAGTGCATATAAATATTTGCACATAGCTATGAAGTCCCTATAAATATTTGTGCATAAGTATGAAGTCCCGTATAAACATTCGTGCATGAGCAACAAGCCCGATAAATACTAGAATGATGTCTCTATAAACATTGGTGCATAATTATGAAGTTCCTATAAATATTGGTGCATAAGGAAGAAGTCCCTTTGAATATTAGTGCATGAGCAACAAGGCCGATAAATACTAGAATGATGTCTCTATAAACATTGGTGCATAATTATGAAGTTCCTATAAATATTGGTTCATAAGGAAGAAGTCCCTTTGAATATTAGTGCAAGAGCAACAAGCCCGATACATAGTGGTATGGAGACCCTATAAACATTTGTGCATAATTATGAAGTCCCTATAGATATTGGTGCATAAGAAGGAAGTCCCTGTAAATATTAGTGCATGAGCAACAAGCCCGATAAATACTAATATGAAGTCCCTATAAACATTCGTGCTTATGAAGTTCCTATAAATATTCGTGAATAATGAGGAAGTCCCTATAAATATTAGTGCATGAGCAACAGTCCCCATAAATACTAGTGTAAAGTCCCTATAAACATCGTGCATAATTTTGAAGTCCCTATAAATATTGGTGCATGAGCAACAAGGCCGATAAATACTAATATGAGGTCCATATAAACATTTGTGCATAATTATGAACTTCCTATAAATATCTGTGCATAAGGAAGAAGTCCCTTTAAATATTAGTGCATGAGCAACAAGCCCGATACATACTAGTATGGAGTCTCTATAAACACTGGTGCATAATTATGAAGTCCCTACAGATATTGGTGCATAAGGAGGAAGTCCCTATAAATATTAGTGCATGAGCAACAATCCCGATACATACTAGTATGGATCGAGTCCCTAAAAACATTGGTGCATAATTATGAAGTCCCTATAAATATTGGTGCATAAGGAAGAAGTCCCTATAAATATTAGTGCATGAGAAACAAGGCCAATAAATACAAGACTAAAGTTCCTATAAACATTTGTTCATAATGATGAAGTCCCTATAAATATTGGTGCTTAAAGAGGATGTCCCTATAAATATTAGTGCATGAGCAACAAGTCCGATACATACTAGTATGGAGTCCCTATAAACATTGGTGCATAATTATGAAGTCCCTATAAATATTGGTGCTTAAGGAGGAAGTCCCTATAAATATTAGTGCATGAGCAACAAGTCCGATACATACTAGTATGGAGTCCCTATAAACATTGGTGCATAATTATGAAGTCCCTATAAATATTGGTGCATAAGGAGGAAGTCCCTCCTATAAATATTAGTGCATGAGCAACAAGGCCGATAAATACTAGTGTGAAACTTGTCCCTATAAACATTGGTGCATAATTATGAAGTCCCTATAAATATTGGTGCTTAAAGAGGAAGTCCCTATAAATATTAGTGCATGAGCAACAAGTCCGATACATACTAGTATGGAGTCCCTATAAACATTTGTGCATAATTATGAAGTTCCTATAAATATTGATTTCGTGAGTAATGATGAAGTCCGTATATATATTAGACAAGTGCATGAGCAACAGGCCCGATAAAATAGTAGCAAGAAGTCCCAATACATCATCGCGCATAATTAGCAAGTCCCTATAAATATTTTTGGATCAGTATGAAGTCCCTATAAATATTAGTCCATGAGTAACAAGCCCAATAAATACTAATGTGAAGTCCGCATAAATATTTTCGAATAAGTATGAAGTCACTATAAATATTAGTGCATGAGCAACAGGCCCGATAAATACTAGGTAAGTATGATGTCCCTATAAACATTCGTGAGTAATTATGAAGTCCCTTTAAATATTGGTGCATAAGGAGGAAGTCCCTATAAATATTAGTGTATGAGCTACAGGCCCCATAAATACCAGTGTGAAGTCACTATAAAAATTCGTTTATAATTATGAAGTACTTATAAATAAGGAGGAAGTCCCTATAAATATTAGTGCATGAGCAACAAGCCCGATTCCTACTAGTATGGAGTCCCTATAAACAATCGTGCATAATTATGAAGTCCCTATAAATATTGGTGCTTAAAGAGGAAGTCCCTATAAATATTAGTGCATGAGCAACAAGTGCGATACATACTAGTATGGAGTCTCTATAAACATTCGTGCATAATTATGAAGTCCCTATAAATATTAGTGCATGAGCAACAAGCCCGATACATACTAGAATGGAGTCTCTATAAACATTCGTGCATAATTATGAAGTCCCTATAAATATTGGTGCTTAAGGACGAAGTCCCTATAAATATTAGTGCATGAGCAACAAGGCCGATAAATACTAGACTAAAGTCTCTAAAAATATTTGTGCATAATTATGAAGTTCCTATAAATATTCATGAATAATTATGAAGTCCCTATAAATATTAGTGCATAACAGGCCCCATAAATACTAGTGTGAAGTCCCTATAAACATTCGTGCATAATTATGAAGTCCCTATAAATATTCGTGCATAATTATGAAGTCCCTATAAATAAGGAGGAAGTCCCTATAAATATTAGTGCATGAGCAACAAGTCCGATACATACTAGTATGGAGTCCCTATAAACATTGGTGCATAATTATGAAGTCCCTATAAATATTGGTGCATAAGGAGGAAGTCCCTATAAATAATAGTGTATGAGCAAAAAGGCCGATAAATACTAGACAATATTTTATATATCAAAAAGCAATCTGTCTCAAAACCATATGCGGTTGGCAACGATCCACGATGAATTCACGAGACCGATGATTGGTCCCGAAGTTACCCACGATGAATTCACGAGACCGATGATTGGTCCCGAAGTTTTTCTATTGTTACTTAGGTGCTCGATGATTGGTTCCGAAGTTTTCTATTGTTACTTATGGACAGCGCCATAACATAATGGCTTTGCCTATATATATAGGCAATAGCCATAAAAAATAGGCGCTTATTAAGCGCATGTGGCTACAGCCTTATCTGCTTATGGGATAGAAATAAAAACGTCAGTAAGTTAATGAGATACAGTGTTGAAATACTGGCTATTTACTGTAATTTCTTACATCAGACTACTGAGTGCTTAGATGACTAGTAAGGTTGCTTTTTTGTATATAAATTTTTATTGTCAATTTGCTGTAACTCCAGAAACATAAAAGTGTAGCTGTCAAACAAATGCCAAAAATAATTTTTTTCGTAGAAGATAATGTAACAAAATGTAACTAAATATTCACACGGCCACTAAACAACTTACTACGCGCCCGACATAAAAGTGTTCGAAACACAATCGATTGAGTCACTTCTAATTAGTAAACAAACAGACGATTGGAATATAAAGCAGGTATATACTAAGAGATATTCCTTTACATAGAAAAGTTGAGCCAAAACACCAGTCATTTATTTAGTTAGCTTTAACGATATGCTACCAAAAGGATATCTTAGGCTTGAAATATAAAAGCAGCATTTTCATTCACTGTCGGTCACGACTTTGAAGTCTCGCGAGCAAAGTTATGCTGCATGTGGCGTAATTTACGGGAAAACGTCACATAAATTATGTCTTTGACAATTTTGAATGTAACTCTTTTAAAGATGAATTTGTACTTGTTTTAATTCTTGATTGTAAGAATTTCCACTGACAGCAAATTTTTGCCTCAAGTAATTAGTCGATTGACGGAAGAGAATCTTCACGAACTTGTATCTGTCGGGCGCATGGCATTCATTCAGTGGTAAACTCAATACGCCTTTTTGTTGTTGTTTTCTTGACAGACTCAAGCGGTAGTTCGCTTTTAAAATCTTTTCATTTCTTTTTACTTTAACACTGAATCGAAATTATTTTATTTCAAAGTGTCCTTTGTTACTCGTGCCCAGGCCTTTAGGCCGGGAACGAGTTATAAACTTTTTTTTCTTTTTTTCCTCTCGTCGTCCACGAGAATGCGGCATTCTTGCGCAACCGGTCACGTGTCACAGTTCCTGATTGGGTAAGAGTGTAAGAAACAATGCCCTTCATTCATCACCTTTGAGCGAGTGCGAGTGTGAACGCCAGTCAGGAACTTTAGGAATGCAAGATGGCGGACAGCTCAAAAAATAGCTTTCAGAGACAGGCTTTTCCAGCAGTGAGACAATATAAAATGGAGCTTTTAACTCGAGATTTACCTAGACACTTATAAGAGCTTCAGAATGGGCTGTTATTTTGAGCCCGATCTCCAATACTTTGACCAAATATCGAGCTCTCAATGGAGTAGTTGAAAATGAAACTCTCGCGACTCAAAGCAATTCCTTTGAGCTGGAAATCTACGAATTTCTCACCCTACATGTTGCTAAACGAACGCATATGGAGGCAAGTCAATTATATTTTTCATTCAAGCATTCAAGAGATCTTGAGACGTTTTTGTAATGAATTTTAACACAATTCTGGCCAGACAATTTATTTATATATTTTCATGGAATCAAGGCTCTATTTGACCTGATGCGTTTGGTCACGTAATAGATAAAACATCTGAAACACGAACGCCGAAAAAATACACGATTTGTTATTGTGTCAAATACGTCGTTGTAGAAGTCTTTACAGCAAACAATTGAGATATATAGTGAAATAAAAAGTTGAATTTGCATGTTGGGATAAAGGCAAACACTAAGCTGCTGACAGACAAATTGACTAATCAGATATTCTCTAAAAAGGTCAAAAAAGGTCTTTATTATGTTACGGATATAGAGGCAAGTCAATTATATTTTTCATTCAAGCATTCAAGAGATCTTGAGACATTTTTGTAATGAATTTTAACACAATTCTGGCCAGACAATTTATTTATATATTTTCATGGAATCAAGGCTCTATTTGACCTGATGCGTTTGGTCACGTAATAGATAAAACATCTGAAACATGAACGCCGAAAAAATACACGATTTGTTATTGTGTCAAAAACGTCGTTGTAGAAGTCTTTGCAGCAAAAAAATAAGATATATCGTGAAATAAAAAGTTGAATAAACTGGTATATTTTTGCATGTTGGGATAAAGGCAAACACTAAGGTGCTGACAGACAAATTGACTAATCAGATATTCTCTAAAAAGAATGCGTGAAACGGCTCGGGGAAGAGTACGCACGGGGCCGGTCACTGAAGGGCTCCCGGGGCACGAGTGAACGCACGTGTGCGTCTAGTTTATCATTATCGATCACTGTCTACTCGTTTAAAGTCGATCAATGATTGGTTCCGAAGTTCATTATTGGGCTTCCTGTGGAGTTACGCACACTCTTACTTACTTACAACCCGATGACTAAGTGGCTTCGCCTCTTCGAGGCTGTAGCCACAAAAAAACAGAATAAACATTAGGACAGTCTATTTGTAACGATGGATTTCCTGTCTTACGTACGGCAGAGTTGGCCCGGGCCATTTGTTATGGGCTTGCGGTCTTGAACTTTGGTAGATATGTAGATGTAGTGAACGATGATTCGTCACGTCATCAAAATATGCTTGGTATTTTTAAAATTCAAAATACGCTTGGAATTCAGTATGGTCCGCGGTAAATTACTGCTCTGACGCGACAGAATGCATGACTAAGCGATTTCTCGAGTTAGGAGCTGGTTTTGAAGTAAGGTTTTATTGTTATTCAAATTTATTATGCAAAATCCACTTCTTTATGTTCGTGGAAGTATTCATCAAGGGCACGAACTGTTTAGTGATATTTCCCGGGGAAGACAATGTTCTTTCATGAGTTTTTCAGCGCTGTTGTGTGCTCAAGTCTGTCCGACCCACTCGAGCTCGTTGGTCTTTGTTAGCTAAAGTTCTCGTTGTTATTCCGATATTTATGCAAGCCGTTTGTGATTGTTTGAAAAATTGCTTTAAGGACGTTCATGGGCATTGTTTCTGCGCGTTCCGGCCTTGCCTTGATTTTAAGTTGTCAAACTATTCAAAAATCTTAACTAGGGGTGACAATACCAACTATTGTAGTGTATTGATCGAGTTGAATTTGCTTAGTTCTTAAGGACGTTCATGGCATTGTTTGTGCACATTTCCTTTCCTGCGCACGTGTTCGAGCTCTTTTAAACAGAGCGAGAGAAAACGGCTGGATGATTTTGTTTATATAACAAACGCGATCAAATTGAAAATGGCGGCCACATTTTCAAAGTTTAAAGCTTCATATCTCCAAAACGAAATCGGTGACCCCCATTTTTGATTTTGTTTTCAGAAACTAATTTATAATATCTATGTTTACAGGAAAAATAAAAGAAATCTGTCTAGTGAATCAAATCGAAATTACATATTTTGTCTGATTGGAATCAATTTCAGATAATATTTAGGCTAAGTGCACACTCTTCGCTCAAGAACTTTTCATGTTGAGTTTTTAATGGAAAAAAAAAAATAGTTAAGCAATTATTGTATCCTTCGCTAGACTTTTCTGCAAAGTGTGGGGGCGTAGAATTTGCTTTTCATTAAAATATGGCTTCTTCTTGACAAATTTCCATGTTTGCGTGATTCGTGCATGTTTACTGCCAAAAGGGTAAGCTTCCACGCACTGTGGCGGCTAAATGAATTCGGTGACCCCCATTTTTTTATTTGCTTGTTTTACTTCTTATATGTTTTTCTTTCATCATGCAAAAATTTTAAAAATTCTGTCTAGAGGATCTTTTGTCAATGAACGTCCTTAAGGACTTAAACTTTTTCCCTCAAACTTTCAAATTTTACTTAGATAAACATCTTCTCTCGAATGGAAGGCCAAATTTTTGTGAAACATTAAAATTGAAAACAGTATGCTAATGAGCTGCCGCCATTATGCAAGAAGTCTATTTAAACTGCAGTTTGTGTTTTTAGTTTCTAAAACGGTCACCCTGTGGTGGAACATCCACAGGAAACCCATAAATGTATAGTTTATCTAGGGCACTTGGAAAACCATCTTGACATGTTTAACTTCTATATAAGGTTCTGAATTTTTCAAAACTGATATTTTTTTAGGGAGATTTTTCATAACTTAACAGTTTGAAGATTATGAGCGTTTTATTTATGAATTGTTCTTACAAGTGAGAAAACGAATTGCACTATTTATGTATAACAGCTTTATGATACATTAAAGTTATTAGTATTATTTTTACATTAGGAATGTCTTGGTAACAGCAAAATCTGGAACAAAAGAATTAGGAGAAAAACATTTGTCAATAGTACAGTACGTTTTGGAAGTCCATTAATCTAATTCAGTTACGTAATCTCTAATGAGTAAGCTTAAATAAACTATAACTCGATTTTTTTTGGTCGATCATTTTGGGTTTGTCGAGAGAACAAAAAAAATCAATAGGCAGAAAAATATAGATAGCCTCTGACAATCTGAAGTGGTTTTAAAAATCTTGTAATGACTCAGAATCCGATGACAAATAATCGAGATTTACTCGTAAGTTTTCGAGTCAGCTTTTTACTCGTGCCCAGGCCTTTAGGCCGGGAACGAGTTATAAATTGCAAATGTTTTTTTTTTCCTGTGTTCGTCTCGAGAATGCAGCATTCTTGCGCAATCGGTCACGTGCTACCCCCTGATTGGTTAAGAACGTAAAAAACAATGCCCCTCATTCATCACCTCCGTAGTGAACGCCAGCGAGGAACTTTAGGAATGCAACATGGCGGCCTACAAAGAAAATAGCTTTCAGAGACAGGCTTTTCCTGCAGTGGCACAATGTAATTTGGAGCTTTTAACTCGAGAAATACCTATATACTTATAAGAGCTTCAGAATGGGCTGTTATTTTGAGCTTCATCTCCAATACTTTGACCAAATATCGAACTCTAAATGGAGTACTTGAAAGAGAACCCTCGCGATAAACATGGATAAAGAGTATTTCCTATGAGCTGTGAATCTACGAATTTCTCATCCTACATGTTGCTAAACGAACATACGTAGAAGCAAGTCAATTGTATTCCTCATTCAAGCATTCAAGAGGTCTTGAGAGGTTTTTGTACTGAATTTTAATACGGAATTCTACAGCAGACCATTGCATGGAACGGATAGGTTCCATTGACCTTGTTGGTCACGTAACGTCTTTTATTATTTAAAACATCCGAAACATGAACGAAAAAATTCACGATTTGTTATTGTGTTAAAAACGCCGTTGTAGAAGTCTTTACAGCAAACAATTGAGATACATAGTGAAATAAAAAGTTGAATAAACTGGTTTTATTCGCTGGTAATATTTTGCATGTCGACTAATAGCTGCTGACAGACAAATTGACTAATCAGATATGCTTTAAAAAGGTCAAAAAGGTCTTTATTATGTTACGGTTAAGTGAAGAATGCGTGAAACGGCTCGGGGAAGAGTACGAACGGGGCCGGTCATTGAAGCCTCTCCTAAAAGGGGCTCCCAGGGCACGAGTGAGTACACCTCTACACACTTTACGGGGACATTCATTAGCTAACACACCAACAAAGTGGGGTCGGTTTAAATTGTGGGGACGTTTTCTGGTCCCCACAGACAAAGCTTGATTAAATCATCATTTTTTGAAAAATATGCATTTGTAACATACAAGCGTCATAGTCCCCATAAGTTGGTGTACATTTTACACAACTTGAGTCCCCAAATGTTGGTATGATTAAAAAACAAGTAAAACATTTTCACTTTGTAATGTATCGCAGTAGAACCTTAAAAGAAAACATTTCAGAGTAGTTTTCTTAAAAACAAAATATATCATAAATGTTTACACACAAAAAGTAGGCATAATTTTGGGAATTCCTTTTTTATTGCGCACGGTTTTTTTACATCGCACAAAATCTCAAATAATCCACATTCTTTGCTATAGTATGACTACAACTGCAATTACGTTTTAAGCTGAGCATCAATTGTGTTTCCAGACTTATTGACGCTTGGTACCATCGAGAAATCATCTCTATAACTAATATATTTCTAGATGAACTTTCTTTATATGATTCTTTTTTCATTAACACATCTTGGGTACCCATACGGTAGATTACTTTCCATTCAATATAAGATGAGATTTGACCAAGACTTGCAGCTCCTAGGTCTTAAATCCAAAATGTATTTCAAATTCAAACCAATCTGTTTAATCCATAACTTATCTATAAAACTACAGTATTGAAAAAGGGCCATTACGCCCAAAGGAAACTAGAACACAAAGAATACCTTTGTACCTTTCAACTTGTGTGACTCCTTGACATTTACTTTAAAACTCAAACGCCATTACACTTTACGGGGACATTCATTAGCTAACACACCAACAAAGTGGGGTCGGTTTAAATTGTGGGGACGTTTTCTGGTCCCCGCAGACAAAGCTTGATTAAATAAAAAAATATGCATTTGTAACATACTAGCGTCATAGTTCCCATAAGTTGGTATACATTATTCAAAACTTGGGTCCCCAAATGTAACAATCCTAAAATGCCTTTAAATTACTCTCGAAAACAGCACCGGCCTATATGTAATTCGAGAATCTTGCGTCACAGCCGAGGTCACGCGAACATAATTTTAATTTCAATCGGTTATTCAAAGGGGAATAACTCAACAACATTGTCCTCTTTATCACTGAAACTTTCTTTTGTACTCCTGTCAACAGCCGCCTTTTTGTCTGCCCATATGCTCAAAGATTTCTCTAATATCTGCTATTGTCTTGTTGGAAGATTTCCGATCTCAAACAAAAGTGTTAAATAAAGCGTTGATGACCTTCAAAAGGACATATTAGCACTATTTTTGAATTTTATAGTTTAACTTGAGTAACTCCCTGGCATTTACTTTAAAATTCAAATTTCTACACGAACGCCATCACACTTTACGGGGACATTCATTAACCAACACACCAAAAAGTGGGGTCGGTTTAATTTGAGGGGACGTTTTCTGGTCCCCACAGAGAAAGCTGGATTAAATCATCATATTTTTGAAAAATATGCATTTGTATTGTCATAGTCCCCATAAGTTGGTGTACATTATACACAACTGTGGTCCCCAAATGTAACACAGTGCAGAATATGTTTCCCATCGTTCACGATTGTAATTGTAGTCGTAGCTATATACATACCAGTTTGTAATGCTGTTGGAGAGTTATTGTCATCATGATTCTCGTCTACATGATCATTTTCAGGTACATTCATGTCGTTGCTACAGGATGCCATGTCCTTCTTTAGCCGCTTTTTCCCTGGAACTTTACCATTTTCTTGTTGCATCTTACCTTCTTTATCTGCAAGTATTTTATTAATATAAATAGGCATAAATTAAGATTACGGGTACACAAAGTTCATTTGTGTCCGATTACTTTATATTTAACAGTCTGGATTAAAACACCTCCTTATTGCTGCCGCTGCGAGCGAGCCTGAAGCGAGCGAGCAAGACAGCAACCCTAATCCGTGAAAGGGCCTAAATTCTCGATTTCTACGCATAATGCACTGTACTTTTTTACCACAATGCCTCATTTTTTAACCACAATGCTTTGCATGCCCATTGGTATATACCTGTTACGAAAAACGTTCACGGTCTGAAATCTGAATCTGAATCTGAATCTGAATCTAGATGTGAATTTGAGACCGAATAGAATATTGAGAATGATTTTTACTCGGTAAATCCGAGTTAGAAAATGCAACGCCAAGGTAATAAGTTAGTCGAGATTAGCAATCTCGCAATGTGATTGGCCAAAGCGGACGGTGGGTCAACAGGTCAGATACGAACGCAAAGGACTGCTGGAGAACATCTAGCCTATGAACAGGCCCAGGGGAAGGGAGGGGGCCTGTTGTCGGTCTCCGAACTGTACAAGAACTGCATATGTATAAGGAGTCTGTCCTTGTCTGTGGCGAACTAGTGTTCTCTATAGACGTTGGAAGTGGATATTTTGCAAACGGCTGAGTCGACGAACTTTAATTACAAGAACTGCTATTGTATAAGAGTTGTGTTCTCTCCACAAAAGCAGAACGGAAAGGGCCGGTTAAGAACATTGTGTGAGGAGATTTAGTGTTCTCTAAAGACGCTCAAAGCACATACAATTTCGTAAAGTGGATGTTTTGGAAACGGCTGAGGCGACGAACTTTACAAGAACTGCTATTGTATAAGAGTTGTGCTCTTTCCACAAAAGCAGAACGGAAAGGGCCGGTAACTGAACATTGTGTGAGGAGATTTAGTGTTCTCTAAAGACGCTCAAAGCACATACAATTTCGAAACGGGTCTTGTCTACAAGAACTGCATTTGCGGTATTATGTTGTCGTTGGTTCGACAAACGCTGTTGAGTGACTACGACAGCAACAGGCTTTGAAATGGAGGCTGTAGGCCGAACAAAAACAATAAAAATGCTAAAACTGGCATCAATACAGCTTGAATTTCTCAAGCATCCATAGCCACAAGAGATTATTACAAGTATTGCAAAAGGTGTGATGACTATATATCAAGTAAAATAGACAGTAATTATCAGGCAAAAGATTGCGCACTTGTCATGATCTAATCGGCATGCATACACACAAAATGTTCATGTGCGTTCCCCGAATTAGGTCTCACCATCACATTCATAATTTTGTTGGCACATAGCTTTGGCACATAAAGATTTTGTACTCTAGCTGCGAGTGCTGCGTTGTATAAGAAGTCAGTAGTCGAAATGTGGGGTCCCTGGGGAAGCAGAATTAGAAACAAAAATACAGGACGAAAAAGGTACGTGGATAATGTTTTTCTAAATAGACGATAAGTATCAAAGTTTATAAGTGTACGGGGCTCCAGATAACTATCCTAGCTACCAATAATTTTGAATCCCAATTTAAATACAATTTCTATTTGACAGGTACAGTAAGAAAACGTGTCAGCATTGGAAAAAAAATTATATTTTTCAGTGCTACAACCAGTGCCATGGAAAAGAAAGTCCTGATGCATGTTAAACAACATATACTGCGTGCTTGCCTACCAAGCCACGTAGTAGACATGTACCTAAGTCAGCCTGAAGAACGGTTGACAGGCCGAATGAGCCGAATTATCAAGCTAAGTAAGAACTGCAAGTCAACTCCAAACAAGTACATGTACAGGCTGCAACTGCAACTTAGTCCTACCCATTCAAGATAGCCCAGCACGTTTACTCGTTGAGAGTCGCATGAGATACAGTCAATTCAGAAAACATTGTCGCGGCTCGGCCTCAACTCTACGCGACTCGACCGAAAGTGATGACGGGTAAAATCACAGCGATGACTATAAAATGCATATCTTACTAGTCCAGCTTATGTAATTAGTCATCCACACGGCTTGCTAACCAATGTCTGCACTATAAAATCGAAGCATGATTAATTGGAGTACATTTTATAGTCAACTCAGTGACTTCTATCCATCATCCCTTTCGGTCGAGTCGCGTAGGGTTGAGACCGGTGAAGCGACAAAGTTTTCTGAATTGACTGTATGCAAAACAACAGACTCCAGGTCAGCGAAGCCAAGATGCCATAAAGGCAAAACTGTACAATGAACTGGCGACTTCGTCTGAAAGCGATGATAGCGCAGATAGCACAGAGAAAAATGCGTCCGCTCCCAACAAAAGAAAGGCCAAAGTGAAAGAGAGAGCAGCAGATTCGGCACATAGGGCTCATAAAAAATGTGTGAAAAAGCACTTGAAACCATGGACAGTGTTAAATGTTTACTTTCAAAAGTTGATGAAATTCTGGACAAGTCAAAAAAATACAACGAGTTGTGAATGCTTTATTGATGAAAGCGTATAGCTAAACTGTAATTGTTGTTGTTCTTATTAAAATGTGCCTTGTTGCATATCTCACGACCTAATGTCTTTGTTATATTACCACCTACTCATTAGATTTTAAAGCAAAACTCATTAGCATTTAAAAATAGGGTTATGCGAAATCTTTCTATTATAAAAAATTGCATTTTCAATGCAATTACATAAATTGCTAACATTTCCGTGCGTGACGATCATCCACCATTTCATAGTTCTACCGCGGATCAATCCACATATAGCTATTTCAACAAGGCTATATTGCTTTAAAAGCAATGATGTTTCGGCCCTCTACAGCTGCAGTGCCGAGTTGTGACTCTTATCTTTCACTCCCTTCTCAATGACTAATTCCCTCTAGTTGTAGCAATTTTTTTAAATGGTTTCCTCGTCAAAGTCACCCGCCCCCTGATAAAAAATAAAAGTCCCTTAGTATGCTTTTTAATAGTTTATTGTATTTTATTAACTGCACATGCATTGTACGTTTAATGCAAGTAAACTAAATGAACTTGAACTGTATGTAAATACACATAACTATGAACGTAGAAGATTGTAATTGATTACAAAGGTGGACGTCATATTTGCTATTTATTGATCACAGAGACCTGCGCTTCTGGTGATTGTATATCTAATATCAATAGGTATTTTACTTAGTATATCGCTCATTATGTCATTCTTGTAAAAAATACATCATTGAAAAATAGAACTAAATGAATTTACCACCGTGTGCAAAATTACGCGTCCCGAAAGACTGAAATATGGTCAATAGGCTACCGAAAATCCAGACTGAGAGGCGGAGATTTCTATACAATGTCTGTACACTTTGCTGGCTTCTTGAATGTGATTCGCTAACAGTAGATGATTGGCAGGCTAACAGGTTCTGCAAATCGATTTTAGTACCGTTTCAGCCTGAGGGCCGAAACAAAAAAGGTTGTCCGAGCTAACGGCGAATGGCGGTCGGCGATTGGTGATTGCACGACCGAAAGGAACTGTGGTCACGCTATTAAACCGCTATTCGACGCGGAAATATCAATCGCCTATAGACCGCTTTATCCAATAAGGTCTTTCCTGCATGTTACCGACATTGCTTGGGTATTTAATTGATGAAAATGAAGCAATTCGTTTTACCCAAAATTCCTTTTGGTCGTGCAATCACCAATCGCTCCCGACAACCTTTTTTGAAATACCTATATATACATTTACATTCCTATAATGGTATAATGAACCCAGCAAAATGACGTGCTCCCAACATGAGTGGCTTCATAGCTCAGTTGGAAGAGCATTGCACCGGTATCGCAAAGGTCATGGGTTCGAGTCCCATTTTTTTCGGGCTTTTTCAATGCAATTACATAAATTGCTAACATTTCCGTGACGATCATCCACCATTTCATAGTTCTACCGCGGATCAATCCACATATATACATTGAGAAATTATAATTATGTTCTATTTTCAGCACGTTATATCTACTTTGTAGGTATAATTGTTGTTTGTTGTGCTTGAATTAGATAGATCTGCTGTTCACTTCAACCAAGCGCCCTTGTTTAAGCAATCGGAACTATATTTAGAAAGTATTCGCATAATATTGCATTCCCTTTATTTTCTTGCATAAATTACACATAAATGAGTTGAATCAACAGGTCTCACTTAAAATCTAAATATGATCTCCAAAGTGAACACACTATTATTAAAGCCGATAAAGACTGCGGTTTACAATATTGATAAGTTTGATGCTTTAAAAAATGCCCCTGATATGAAAATTTTGATGTTTTGGCAAGTTAATGAGCTTGTACGAAATATAGTCATTTGCTCCAATTCGATAAATTTCATAAAATCAGCTAAATTGATTTGTGTGTGGCTTCACGCTATCAATGCTACAACTGTATACAGAAAAACATGCATCGTTTTTGTACAAAAATGTCAAAATTAGACGAGAACTAAAGATATATATATATTAGAATCTCACGCCATTTCCGGTTCAAAAAATTATGTTTCGCCTCAATGACAACCTTTGTTCAGTCTACTGTTGTCTACAATCACAATGAAAAATATCAGCGGATACAGGCATGCGCATGCAATTTTCCCTCCTGCTCACTCACCCACAAACGCCAGCATATGAAGCGCCCAGACTCTCTCGGCCAAATCGAGCACAGGAAGACCGTCGAGATTAGGGACCAGTCATTTTTTAAGTTGGAGGGGGGGAAGGTGGTTGAGGAGAATTTTTTTTACCAAAACATTTTCCGGACCCCCCAAATAGCATCCGTGTGTTTCCAGGAACCCCCTCCAATGATGTTAAAAGATTTCAGGACCCCCATTCTTTGTAGTGCCAATGCCCATATCGCAAACATCCAATTGAGTAAAAACATGTAACTTAAATATCACTTTAGAAATATTTTCCAGGAATTTCAATATGCGCTGGAATAGCCGGTGATTTTCCCCGACTGCTAGCCCACAGCTTCTATTTGCTAGCCCTGTATGCACCAAAATGCCACTAATTCAGGATCGCATATATGAGCAAAATAGTACATGCATATGGGGACCAAAGATATTAACATGTTTCCTTTTTTTGTAAACGAGCGCCGAAGATGCGAGTTTCTAAGGGGGTCGGGGGGAATGCTTCCCCGGGAAAATTTTGAAATTGAGACCATCAGAGATAAGATTAGATAAGATAAGAGATAAGCCGCTCAACGGAAAATTGTATGTGAAAGTGTTTGCAAAGCCTTTTTTTAAAGGGGGACTAACATCAAAATTGTCCAACATTTAATTTAGCTGAAACTTCGTTGAAACTACACTGAAAGACTCTTAAAGATCAGTTCAAAAATGGGTTAGTTTGTTTTCTGTAAATTCTTGTGCGAAGTATTACATTTGTATGAATCTTTACAGGCATCAGTGATGTCATACACTCCACTCAACTAGAAGCATTTAGCTCCATACATTTCTTTGTAATTTGTGATTGAAATATCTGATCGAAAATATTCTACATCGAAGAAAACTGGTCAGAAAATGAATCCTTAGCCTAAACAATGTAAGAAAACTCCTTAATGCAAACATTTAGAGGCAAAAAAAGAAAATTGTTGAGGAAACAAAACATAAAGAAATGTATGGAGGTGAATGGTTATGTTGAGTGTATGACGTCACATGAATGATTTTGATGCTAGTCCCCCTTTAAGTATATTTAGTACGTCCTACAAAAATACCTTGCTGGCAGAAGTTACAAATTACATAGCATCACCCTAGTATTCTATAACGATGCGAGCGCATAGTGCGAGCCGCTTAAATCAACGATTTGCATATATTGAATGCTGTCAAATCGCTCTGGATTGACTATTTGAGAACTCCATTTGGTCCACAACGTGTCACAATACCTTATTCTCACTAAATTTCGCGAGTACTTAATTTCGCGAAAAGTCAAGCGCCATATTTCGCGAGTATTACATTTCGCGATTTTGAGAGGAAATTAGAATTGGAGTGTATTAAATTTCGCGATTTTTTCTATTCTTTAACAACATAATTGCACAAGGGGACTTGGGATATTTTTAAGATATCAGACACATATTAAAGACAATTACAAAGAACCAACAGATAGAGTTTGACGACTGCACAAGCGAGATTTTGAAGAACTTAGCTGCAAAGGGCAGTTCTGACAGCAAGAGTAATGCAGTTGAAGATAACTGATGGACAAAATCAAACAAAAAACTTCTAAACATGATGCTGAGACATCTTGGAATAACTGTAATAAAACAACAGCTCGAATTCATTATCAATTGATATTATGTAGTATCTAACTTCGGGATTTTAAACTTCGCGCGTCTTATATTTCGCGAGTATTAAATTTGACATTGTACGAAATTTTAAACTTTAGCAGCTATACGAGGACGGATGATTTGATATTTGTAGAAAAATCGCGAAATTTAGTACCGGCGCGAAATTAAGTGAGAATAAGGTACATGGGCATCTTAAAACCAGATCGGTGCCTTACTCGATACTTTTTTCAGACCACAATGACGTTGCACGATATTTTCTTTTACAGTATAGAGAGCTTGCTCGATTTTTTGTTGGGGGGATTTAACCCACCTCGCTACAAATATCAAATCATCCGTCCTCGTATAGCTGCTAAAGTTTAAAATTTCGTACAATGTCAAATGCTCGAGCTTGTTTTTCACAAAGGTCATAATAGGCCCTCACGAATGGAAGGGGTGGCGACCATATTACTGGTCTCTTCGTTTTTGTGCACTATGTCATCGGGTTTGTGAGTAAGTAACACCAAAGGAATCCCAATAAAGGCTGATTTTCGGACCAAATCAATGAATGTTGGTCAGTTTATGAAGAATCATACAGAAAGAAAAAATATTTTCAATTAACCAGCTTTAACATGTCCAAAAACCGTCTTAAATCGTCAAAGTCGTCCGTCGTGCAAAAATCGGCATTCCTTCATGAAACCGAAGTGAATCGAATGACAACCGATTCCTACCTCATGTAGGATCAAGTGCAGTGAACGATCGATCGTTCAGGTCTTACAGTTGGTGTTGTGAGTGGATTACTGTTTGTTCTATTTGCTATTTATTGCTACCGTTTATCACAGCTTTGTTTTGGTCTTTCTAAACCCTGCTAAACGGCTAAAGGAAGAGTCATTAAAACGTTACTTTGAAGGTCGATTCTTTTGCCGACTGATTTCGCCGCTAGAACACGAACTGACGAGAGACACTCGAAATTAGCCTCTATTTTGAAGCCCTTCAATTCAGGGGAATAAGAGCCTTGTAAAATTACCCTTGCAGCGACTATCAATGCAAAGCAACCCTGAACTTCATTCCAGGAAGCTGTGGTAAATCATGACAATCTATGTTTATCAAACTGTTCTCGAATAGATGTATTTATAGAAGCGTTTATAACTTGTTTTCTTTTGTGATTCATGGCTTGCCTATAAGATTATTATTATTATAGATTTCGCGTAGTATACCAAATCACTCAAATTGAATAAATTGACAGATTATCAACATGTGTAGTTCGATTTTATTACTCTTTGAATTACACCTATTTTCAAAATTACGCGACCTTTGCAGACGACACTTGAATGGCTTTTTCAATGTTTTGACGACCGTCAATCAAATCTCCGACCATTTAATAGTTCTCGCTGAAGCAAACTCAAATTTACACCAAAAGTCTGAAAAGACTAAATGTTCTATCAATAGATTCATGTTTGTTTTGTTTCTGAATTTAAAAAAGGTAATATTTTACAAATTCTAGTTGTTAGAATTTGATTGACAGGCTTATTGTTATTAGCGAAACGAAACGAAACGAAACGAAATGAAAATTTGTACTTAACGAAACGAAATATTTCGCTAAGTACAAATTTGTATTTGGCGAAATGAACTCTGATATTTCTAAATTTGTACTTAGCGAAACGAGTACTTCGCTAAGTACAAATTTGTATTTGGCGAAATGAACCCTCATATTTCTAAATTTGTACTTAGCGAAACGAAATATTTCGCTAAGTACAAATAAGAAAATTTGTACTTAGCGAAATGAACTCTGATATTTCAAAAAGTACTAAATACTTGCATTTATATCCACGTTAAAACATGGGTTGACCCAGCCGACATCATCGCCATCTTGTGTGAGCCCGCAATAAATTTAACCGAAATAACACAGGGAACCCGGCTTTTGTATAAACGTCCTTTAAAAGAACACGAAACGTATTTAAAAAAAGAAAGGCAAAGCAATCAGCTTAAAAGTAGAACTAAGTGAAATAGGGTAAAAAAGAGCATTAGATAAAGCCAGAAGTCCATTAAAGCAAACCAATTAGACATTTAGCCTCGCAACAAGGATAACACAGGATTCCCGTCTTATTTGCATTTGGCGCGAAATTCGCTTACTTCTCTTTCCCATCTGTCTGTAAAGATGGCGTTCAAGTTGCCAAAAGCACTGTCTTCAACTTCATTCAACCCAAGTAAATACGGAAAAGATTTAAAAACCTTTCAATGGGAAGACCTTATTGAGAAAGAGCCTTTGGGAGATGGGAGTTATGGCCTGATTTTCTCTGCCAAACACACTAAAATTGACCCAAATAAGAAAATAATCGTGAAGAAGCTAAAAGGATGTACGACCGACGAGAAGAAAAAGTTTGTGAAGGAGGCTCGTTTGCTAAACTCACTAAATAGTAAGCATATTGTGGACTTTAAGGGTATTTGCTTTTCACCTATGGCAATTATGCTTGAGTATATGTTCTTTGACTTTTCAATCTTTTATGATGACAATATGAATGATGGTCCTATTGTTAGCTCATTAGAAGATTTCTTAAAGTGTTCCGATGAACTGAACATAATCAGAAAGTTCCCTGTTGAAAGAATTCTAGAGGACGTCGAAGAGGCCCTTGATTACCTTCACCAGTCTGGATGCTATATCACCGTGACTTAAAACCAGCTAATATTTTAGTATCTAACCAGCATTACTGCAATTTAAAAGATGATGATAAGATTCAGAAGGCATGGGAAATGGCTCCAATTGTATGCAAACTAACAGACTTTGGAGAAAGTAGGTCTGAGCAAATACAAACAGCTGCAGTTCCACCACCAAAACTAACAACGTCTGCAGAGGAACTCCAGCATTCATGGCGCCAGAAATATTTTCTTCCGACACAGCAATCCCATCTGCGGGAGGCCGCACAGATCTTAAGATGATAGATATATGGGCGTTTGGGATGGTAGTCTATTCAGTTATGAATCCTGATGTTAGCTTCCCTTTTGCGTTGGATTTGGTTGAAGCTCGTGCTACACGGAAAGGGAAATTCAGTGCTATTGATTATATTAAAGAAAGGCTGGCTAATTTTCAGAAACCAATGGATTCAGTCAAGTATCAAGATTTACAGCGTTCTGATTGGAGTAACTTCGCAAAAGTCTACGAGGAATGCACTAATTTCAATCCATCGCTGCGCCCATCTCTAAAACGCTCATTAGAACTGATCTGTTTCAAAGATGCTCAGTTCCACTCAGTGTGTCCTTTTTCAGTACACCAAGGAAGTGCTGTAGAAAATTTTGAAGCACTTAATGCTCGTGGAATCCGCTTAGATGTTGATGAGAGCCCAGTAAATGATGGTTCAAATAGCTGTGCCTTTCTGTGTGTCATACTGGGTGATCAGCTGATTAAGAACAGTGACTGCTTTGGTCATGAAAGTTGGATTGAAATTGTAAAACTAGCAGACAAAGTCATCATAGATTACCCAGCTAAATTTAATGACCGACGAAATAAGAAGTTATTGTATGATGTACAGGAAGCCCACAAGATTCTAATACAAGAACAACCTATAGTAAATAACTATGAATTTACTGAAGAGATTTTAAGCAACGTCGACTCTCCTTTCTCTGAAGCTGGTAAGGAGGAACTGTTAAAAGCAATTACCAAACTAAAGCAAGATAACCAGAGTGTATCTGTAGCAGGCTACACGTGTGACGAAAAGGTTATACTAATTGGGGCAATCGCAGGCCAACTTTTTGTGATGGATACACACGGTATCATTGAGGGCGAAAATGGAAGGCGAAGTGGATGTTTGACTTTATTCGAAAAACATGTCAACGAAAGTCAACATTTGTGTGAATGGCTGCGTAGGAGATTTCAACTGACGCAAAGTAAGAGAAAAGTATCAAGTCATTTGTTTGCCATTTTAAGGTATGTTTATAATTTCACAGTCAACATTACTGAATTAAATTAACACATACTAACATCTTTAATAAATTGTATTCCAACCTTCAATCCTCTTTTTCATTCGATTAAGCAAAGTACCAGCCTTGAAAAAATGATAAAGCTAACAACTTAACTATTGCGCCTTTTTTTGCAAAACTGTAGAATACCGGCAGAGGAGAGAGCTAGTAAAGTTCATGGAGGTGTCGTACAAGCTGATAAGACTAACAACCCCAAATGTCCATCGAAAACAATTACGCAAATTGACATTGACTCTTCAGATGACGAAGTAGAAGAAGTAGATGAGAACCAAACCCCTTCTAACGACGAAATGAAACATTCACCGCTGATGTCTGATTATGACAAGGCTCGAGCTGAGGTGAGTCTTGTTTGCCTTGGCATGCATTTGTGACATATGCACTGACAGAAATTGTTCAATAGAAACCTAGCATCAAAAGTTAGTCGACTGATGATCGACGCTAAGTAATGATTTTATAAGCCCAGTAGAAATAAATTGTCTTTTTTTCTAACCCATGCATTACTAGCCTAGAGTTGAATGCATGAAAAGAAAAGTGTCATGTGACCAGAGATCCAAACCACCTCAAAACTGTTTAGATTCACAACCATCACCGCTGGTGTCTGATCATGGCAAGCATCACTCTGAGGTAAATCTTCACCAGTACCAGTGCTAGCATTGTCATCATCTCTCCGCTAAATGCACTGACAAAACACTACAAAAAGTAGAAACTGAATAAAATGCAACCAATTGATGATAAGTACCAAGGATCATTTAAAATTCCAATTTAAAATCTTTATTTTTTTTAATCCCATGTAGCAAAGAACAGAATCCAAGAAAAAAAAGTGTCATGTGATGAGAGTTCCCAAGCACCTCACAACCCTTCAGACGACGAAATGGAACATTCACCGCTGCTGTCTAATCGTGACAAGGTTCGAGCTAAGGTGAGTCTTATCAGCCTTTGCGTGCATTTGTGATAGAGATCGGTTTGGATTAAAAATTCCAGTTTAAAATCTTTATTTTTTTAATCCCATGTTGCAAAGAACAGAATCCAAGAAAAGAAAAGTGTCATGTGATGAGAGTTCCCAAGCACCTCACAACCCTTCAGACGACGAAATGGAACATTCACCGCTGCTGTCTAATCGTGACAAGGTTCGAGCTAAGGTGAGTCTTATCAGTTTTATCGTGTGATCGTTGGTATCTCTTAGGGGTTAAAACGTCGTCCAGCCACGCCCTTTAATAAGACTTCTGGTATCTTTAAGGGGTATTTTTGAAAATTTCCGACGAGCATACCCGATCGTTTTTCAAGGGAGTCCCCCCGGGTAAATCGGCCAGTACATTACATACCTTTGTAATCTGTTTTTGTTTTATAGTCGAGAGTAAAATCCAAGGAGCGTCCAGTGTCACGTGACAAGATATGCAGACTTACCGTAGAGTTTTCGGACGACGAACTGCAGCACCCGTCACCACTGATGTCTGATCATGACAAGCCTCGCTCTACATTAAGTCTCACCTTTCCAGCCCTTTGTGATAAATCGGCCAGTACATTACATACCTTTGTAATCTGTTTTTGTATTATAGTCGAGAGTAAAATCCAAGGAGAGTCCAGTGTCACGTGACAAGATATGCAGACTTACCGTAGAGTCTTCGGACGACGAACTGCAGCACCCGTCACCACTGATGTCTGATCGTGACAAGCCTAAATCTAGCATTTCCATGGATCTGCGCTGTCGGTTGGTCTTAACTGCGAACCTTCTTGGTTTAGTGCATTGGAAGCCCAAGTTCTTATAACATTTAATATTTAAACTAATATAGATAAAAGTCAGTAGACGCTAACACACGGGGCACACCGATTTGTAATTCTATAAGCTTGTTTGCCCTTTGTATTTTTTCTCGGATTTTTCAGTCAGTTAGAGCGCTTTAGTTGTTATGATGTTAATGCTATTGAGCTCCGTAACCGTTTATACTTGTTTAGATATTAAATGTTATAAGAACTATAGTTAGGCTAAGAACTATAGTTAGGCTGCAATTGATTAGTGCAACTTTCAATAGCCTGCGTAGCCAAGCCTCTTGGGTTTCTTGTCCTTTCCGTTACGAGACTTTAAATCTATAATCAACGGTAATTTTCATGCTTAAGTATTTTGCGAAAAGCAAAATGATGCTGATCGCGACTGGCTCCATGTTGCTTGCCATCAACAGACTGGTTCAATTTCCCCTCTCTTTCTCCTTCCCTCCCTCCCCTCCCTTACACGGCCGCCTCCCCTACCCTCATCTCTCCTCCTTGCCCTCACCCCTTCCTTTTCCTCGCCCTCTATCCCACACCTCCTTCCCTTCCCGTTCCGCAGGTTTGTTTATACTATTTATGCGAGATTATCGGACGGACAGACAATTTTAAAACTACAGACCATATAAAGTATTATTGTAAGGTCCCTTATGTTTAACATCTATAGTGAGTGAGTGAGTTACACAGTAGGTTACTACTTTATATATGGCAAAATTCTAGTTAGACAATAGATAGACTGGATAGCTAGTGTCATTTCATGTGGTCATACATTTGCATATTCTGCCCCCTCATTATAACTCGTGAATGTGCAATCCACGAGTTAAAAATCAGTTTTTGCTACACTTGCAGGCAAAACCCAACGGAAGCATTGGCGATGAGACCTTCAATCTCCCTGGTAGGTCTAAGTATTAACTCTTTGAGTAAACGTTAGATTAGTCATCACAAAATGGACAATTTTCGATGAGCGAGAAATTCAAGAAACGGCTGCATTGCATGTTGGTTGGCTGTGCCCCTTTAAGTATGAATATAGAAATCATGGTGATATTTCAAGTCAATTTCAGTATTGTCATCTAGTCCTATTGCAAATCCGTCCTGAGAATTATAGAGCGCAAATTTGAACTAAAAATGGGAATATTTGGACCTGACTGTTTTATTTTAGCCCTCTCATTTTCTGTAACGTTGAATAAATCAAATATTTTAGTTTTTCACAAGGTTTGTAACAAGGTCTGATTGACTTTGTGCGCTTAATTCTTATAGGCACTATAAATGGCATGCCAGTGTTTAAAACACCTTCTTCTGGACTACCTCTGACAGAAATACTTAACATTTGCATTTGTCAAAAAGTACCCGAAGAAAAGATTTGCCGCAAGGTTCCATTTATGGTGGATCGGAATGCGGTATTTGAAGTTGATATTGAGAAAGTTGAACCTAAAGACCTTACAGCAGATGATTGTGGTGTATACGGAAATCACTCAAGTCCGTCTGTTGCTGCTCGTGTAAATCTTGACGAAAATACTAACATTGTGAATATGGAAACCTTAAAAGAAACCAAAAATGCTTCTGACACAAGCACACAAAATGTGTTTATAGTTCGACGTCAGTACAGCTGGCACAGGCATTGCAAGGGATATCGGCGTATCGTCACAAAAGTGGAATCTGAAGGGAGATACTTGCCTCTTGCGATTATCCAGTACATTGTTAGCACAACAGATACAGCCAAACTCTTCGAGAATCCAAGTGGTAGCAACGAAAAGAACAAAGAGCCCTATATAAGGACGAAGCCAAGTGTCTTAGAAAGAATAAGAAATATAGGCAAAGTGGGAAGTCCCAAAAATATCATAAGAGAAATTGAGAAAGAAGCTGGGGACATACGAGCAGTATCTTCGCCATCGTACCTCCCAAGAGACAGAACGCAAGTGTACAATCAACTGAGGAAGGTAGAGGGAAGAGTCAAGTCGAGAAGTACTGGACCCACTAAAGTACCCGATGTAGATAAGCTTATATCATTGCAGCAGTCTGGATGTTTTGTAAAGGAGTTGAGTTTTGGTGTAAGGGAAAGAAAAGAAGGAAGATACTTGGCCCCAAACACGTTTGCCGCGACGGATAGTTGTCTAAAATGGATGAAGCGCTTCTGCCCAGGATCAAATCCGCGCACCATAGCAGGAATTGATATGACTTACAAACTTGGCCAATTCTACCTCAGCACCCTAACATTTCCGAATCCGATGTTTGTGTACAAAAACAACCGACAGAAACATCCCACAACTCTTGGTGCAGTAATGACGTCGGTAACGAAGGAAGCGCGTGACTATGAGTTCTTTGAGAGCTCATTAAAGGCTCATGGCATTAATTCACTTTCATATGTAATGGACGGAGAATGTGCGATGGAGTCCGGCTTTGAGAGCGTTTTCCCTATAAAAAATGGCTGCGACGGAGAAAACATTCACCTCAGATGTTTTGACCATGTCCGTGACGATATTAAAAAACAACTTAAATCGCTTGGAGCTGGAGAATACGAAATAAAAACGATAGCTGATGACATTCTCGGACAAGAGTATGGAGGAAAACGCATTCAAGGTCTGGTAGATTGCGAATCAGAGGATGAGTTTGAAGTGCAGTATGCATTGAAAGAAAAGGCATGGAAAGACGAGTTTAGAGCTTGGATGACAACCGAAAAAGGAAGACTGAGACCTTTAAAAGAAACCATCAAACTATGTATGCTGAAACAAGTACGAATTGCTGCTGGATTAGGCAACCCTCCAAATAAATGGTCTAACCAGAGAACAGAGTCACTGAACAATGTTATCAAAGAGGCAGCTTCTCTTCAAACGACTGACCAAGCAACTATTCACGAGATACTCGAACATAAAGTCATCAAACAGCAGGAGAGCGAATATGTTAAAGCCATCTATTGTACCGGCGAATATCGTCTGGCAGATCGCTTCAGTAAGTACGCTGTTGGACCACTGGAATGGTCAAAAAAGACCGATCAGCAAAAAAAGAATTACGTTGATCATTTATTAAAAGCGGATTTGGTTCAACCCGACGATCCTCAATCACGTAACGCGACTAGGAAACTGTCCGTGTCTATTGAAAATTCAGGCATTACTTCCATAAGCGCCGGCATGTTAAACCGCATTTGGCATGAGGCCGAGATAATTCTTTCGCATCAGCTCGTTATGGATGTTGGAAATTATGTTTACTGCGTTACAGAATTTGGAAAAACTACAAACGTTTCCGCAAAACCGATGGCAAGAATTACATGTAAGTGTCCAAATTATACTAACACAGCGGGCCTTTGTGCTCATTCCCTCGTGGTGGCAGAGCATATGGGAACTTTACCAACCTATCTACAAAAGTTTTGTTCAAGTAAAGACAAAATAAGTAAAATCATTTCAGCAAAAGAATGGTATAGTTGCCCTTCAGTAGCATCGTGTGTTGCAGAAAAAGTAAGGTTTTAGGCCATACGCTACTGTAGTCTTTTATTATTTCTCGAGCTTTCGTCGGGACGCCGACATCATCAGGAGAGAAGTGAATTCACTTCTCTCCTGATGATGTCGGCGTCCCGACGAAAGCTCGAGAAATAATAAAAGACTACAGTAGCGTATGGCCTAAAACCTTACTTTTTCTGCATTTCAGCAAACATTCCAAAAAGGGCAGGCGAAAAGCCAAAAGAACGCAAAAAGCGAAAAGGAAAAAACAATGTCCAAGCATCGCCTATAGTAGATGAATTTCCAATGACTGACCCAGAAATTGATTTTGCAAAGCCGTTCAACTTTACCGAAATTTGGCACTGACAACAAGAATGACTTCCATGTTGTCTTTACAAAGCATTATAGCAAAATGCTGAAATGCGAATCTTGTAAAGTCGAGTTTCCTAAGGGAGGGATCACTTGCGTCCCTCAAGACATTGCCCTAGTGCATAAAGAACGGTACTACTACCCAAAGAAAGACAAAAATGGCAATTTTCTGAACATGGAGCCAACCTGGCAAAAAGAAGCGGAGAAGTTTTATTGCTTGAAGAAAGCCTGCTTATTAGCAAGGCATCCCCACTTTTGGAAGGGGCTTGTCAAGATAGACGAAATGGTATTAGATAACTTGAAAGAAGGCCACCTCTCACTTCTTAAGAAAGTATTCCATTTGTCATTTTAATACTCGGTATACCTGAAGAAGTAGTAAACTGTTTTCCATTTCCGCCACACTTGGGCATCAAAGTTTTTTAAATTAAGATGGTTGAGAAGTGCACGTTCAAAAACACATCTGCTCATTTTTGTGCGCACTTTGCGCGATGTTGCCTAATGTAAAGCTCATTAGGTTGTAATTGAGAAGTAAAAAGATGACCAGGAAGAATGCGATTTGATTTTTAAGTTTCTGCACTTTATGTGCCGTTAACCCGGTATTGTTTCATCCCTGACGACTGAAAAACTCAGATTCGGGCAAAATCAGAATTGCCCAAAAATCACTCAGATGTAGCACTTTCGTGAACTAACGCCAGTCTGATGTCATTCTTGAAGTATATATCATTATACATACTTAACTTATATTGTTATATTGTTATTTTATCATAGTTATTAGTTATATACATACTAAGCTTATATTGTTATTATTCTTCCATAAGACAGAGTACGTTGTCACTGAGTATCAAATAAACTACAAAAAACTCACTTATGATATTCTGACGCTTAAAATTCACCAGTCATTTTTAACGGCCAAAAGTTGTACAATATTGCATGGTCTCACCATGGTATGGCCTTCAATAGACATATCTATTAATAACAAATATAATCACACACCTAAAAAAATTTCTTGATGCTGATTGGCTGAAAGCAAAGCTGTTCAAATGTAATTGCACTAAAATTCAGTGCAAAAAAGTGTAATTCAGTGCAGCAAAATGTAATTTAGTGCAATTACAAACACAAATTCTGAATTATTATTGGTTTAAAAACAAAAGAAACACTTCTAGCCAATCAGGTAACATATGTTACCATGGAAACAAATGGTGGGAAATTCAACTAAAGTACAAGATAAAAATGGCTGCCAGTTTTACCAGCGAAAAATATACGAAAAATTGTACAAAATCATTCGTAAATAAAACAATATTCAGTTATTAACTAAAATATAGCAAAAAAGAGGTTTCTTTGGTAAAAATACGATAAAGCAAAGACAAGGGGAGATGATTTGAGCTCAAAATAGAGAACATTATTTCGGCTTAATTTTTCCCCATTGAAAGTAATCAAGCCCGGCAGTTATCTCAAGCAAAAAGAGCTGCAAATAACCAGAAAATGAGAACAACAAACAAATAGCCCTGTCCAAAGGCAAAATATGGTTAAAATTTAATGTACCTGTGTTGAAAAGGTTTCAGTCACATGTTTTCATGCCACATTTTCGTCGAGTTGAAATCGCCTTGCAGCTCGTCCTTGAACCAAGCTCAGTAAAGCGTCCAACAGTGCATATACAACCAAAATAATTGAGTAGAAAAGTCATAGGCCTTGTTATTGGTGACCTACCAGGACCAGAATTATCATAAACACTTTTAATTATTCCCAAGGAGGATTTCATCTCAGCTTCAAGGCCACTGCTTTGTCAGATGACAGCTTTCAACACCAAGTGGACACGAAAGAAAGTCAAAATGTTGTTTTCAAGATCGGCCAAACTTCACTTGAAAAAACAAGCCGCCTTTAGCTGGTGCTTTCTTGATATTTCAACGCTTTTTGCACTTCAGAATGCCCAAATTAGTTTTCTTTTGGTCAATCAAGTTCGGAATAAACTTCAGCAAAGTAAACATTTGCTCTAGATTGCATATTATGGTTTTTCAATTGTTCAAACAACAAGCGAGGGCCGCCTGGCTATTTTCTTTTTATCGCGCGAACTGCAGCATCAAGAATTTTTTTAGTTGTGTGATTAATAAGTAATCATACGATTTCTCGTTCAATTTGGAATTAATTTACACTCGTGTTTTTTTTCAAAGATCTCAAATTGCACTCGACCTACGGTCCTCGTGCAATTTCAAGCTCTTTGAAAAACACACTCGTGCAAATTAATTCCAAATTGAACTCGAAACCGTATGATTACCTATACTAATTACAGATAATCTGATAAAAAGTACTAGCCGCGTAACTAGCTAGGATGTACAACACATCTTTTTGAGAAAAAAAAATTAACCCTATCGGCGGTCGCGACGGTCAATGTTTTACTAGTGCTTGAGGACTAATATACGTGTTTTGAGGATGAGGACTAAAGTTTTTGGTTATTTGACAGTGGACGCTCTGGCTTAACCATTAAGAACCTCAATTATTTTTAAGATATGATAGCTCTGGAGGCCGTTTCTCAAAGGACCCGATTACTAACTAAGCCAAAAATAAAAGTTATCGGGTCAGTAAAGAAACAAAAGCCGGGCTCCCTGTGTTATTTCTGTTTAATTTATTGCGGGCTCACACAAGATGGCGATGTTGTCGGCTGGGATATAAATGCAAGTATTTAGTACTTTTTGAAATATCAGAGTTCATTTCGCTAAGTACAAATTTTCTGAATTGTACTTAGCGAAATATTTCGTTTCGCTAAGTACAAATTTAGAAATATCAGAGTTCATTTCGCCAAATACAAATTTGTACTTAGCGAAATATTTCGTTTCGTTAAGTACAAATTTTTTTGATTTCGCCAAATACAAATTTTGTAGATTTGTGTTTCGCTAAGTACAAATTTTCATTTCGTTTCGTTTCGTTTCGTTTCGCTAATAACAATAAGCCGATTGACAGAAGCTTAACTTCCAGACAAGCCATGTGACGCCACTAGGTCGCGTAATTTTGAAATTGGGTGTAAACTATGTTTGCTCTACTGAACCACAGCCGGTGTAATCTACGCAATGTGCAGAATGCAATCATCTTTGGCTGGAGCCACATGCGCATATTATGCGCCTAATTTTTGCTGCTGTCACAGCTCCCTCAGGCGAATGGAAGGGGTAAGCAACTCACAATCATCACTACAGGGACCTGAAACAATGAAAAGTATTCCTCAAATAAAACACAAAAACTCTATTTTACTTACTCTAAACTGATAAAAATGAATTACTGGTGGTACTAATGACATTAGTACAGAGCTTTAAGGTAGCAGGCTACTATTGGAAATAATGATGAAAAATCGTTTAAACCACAATTTTCTGGAGCGAAATTTAATGCTGATCCCAAAAATGAAAAGAAAAATTGGGGGTCCTGCACTTGTTTTCGAGATAATCAGCATTGAATGAATGCCTGTCCTCGAATTTTTGATGCCAAAATCGCTCAACCGGAAGTGAATAGAAAAGAAATTACGAATTAGGGAAATAACATTTCTACAAAGGCCACAATTGCGTAAGTATTAACTAATAGAGTATTCTACGAAATAGTATAAATACTTTTGATGTGAGAACAGCAAAATACCTTCATTCCTTGGCTTTTGTGCCGCGAGTACCAACCAAAATTGTCTTCATGCCGAGTAAAATTGTACAAAAATCAAATTTTTCATATGTTTGAATGATGAACTTTTTTTAAAAAAATGATATGATTAAGATGTTTAGATGCTTTTTCAAACAAACGAAAAAAAAGAATAGGGTCCCGTGCAAAAACGAGGGGTTTTGTGCCTTTGAAGTTGTTAAAAAGACTAAAAACTGCTAACCGGAAGTGCCGCCATCTTGAATATGACGCGTAGCGCGAGCTTGAGTTGACGAAAAGAAGCGAGCGCTTGCTGTTTTCTCCAAAACTTCTTTTTCTAGTGATTTTGAGTATTTAAATCCTTAAGAATAAATTTGAAGCTGATTTTTGTACAAAATCTTAAGTTTTTCTATGCAATTTTGCTGTTCGCTGAAATCTCCGCGCGCTATGACGTCCTGCGCGCGAACGTGCGCAGTAGGCTAAAATTTCTATGGTAGCCTGCTACCTTAATTAGCATTATGCAACAGTCAATGTCTCCAGAATAGGAGGCTGGGATGCCTACAGAGATTTGACAGAGTCTAAGTTTCCATCTAAGTTTTAAGTCAATTCCCCTTTCCAGGGGCATAAAAGCCCTGTAGTGGAGTACATCTCTTTAAACGTGACTTGATTGCAATTCTTACATTTCTCATAAGATAACAAAATTTGAAACAAATCCGCAAGTTTCCAGTCCGCTGTGCAATTTTTTGTCTAATTGCCCTACCCTTGGGAAATTTTGCTATGTCAAATGTATTGATATTCTCTAATCCTGTGAAAAGAACATGTCAAATTTTCCAGGGCTGCCCGACCTAGTAGCCTGATCTTGCTACCCTAGGGATTAACATTGACTGGTGCATTAGTGTATGTGTGTCAAAAATTAGAAACTATACAAATTCTGTAATATGCTCCTCATCAGTTGGCCAGACATTTAGTCATACTAGCTTTAGCTTCTTCTAAATATGTGCTCTTTAATATCAACAGAAAAAAAGATGCATTAAGTTCAAAGTTTTGTTTTGTGAGCACAAATAAAAGATTGTTGTTGGTATCAAATTTAAAAAAACCTTTTAGATTGTGAATATAAGACAAACACGATGGTCAACTTAGAGTCTAAGTTTTCATCATTTCCACGCAAAGCATCATTGGAGTAGACAGGGAGCCCATTGTCTAGTCTTCGTAAAAAATTAATTTTTATTCGTTCTCACTATTATATTTAAGGTGTTTACCAGTAGTATTTTGGTGATAGATGTTAACATAACTTCCAATTTTATTTTTGAAAATTCGTTGACTTAAATTTGTCCGATCGAAATGATTTTCACACAAGGTACCCCGGAGGGATTGAAGATTTGACTGATGCAAAACTTTTCCCATGATGCATTGCTATGGCAACGATAAACAAAGATCATTGAATTCAGTTTTCCTAGAATATCTCCCGTTTTTGATGAGCTCTAGAAAAATGATTATATAGGTGTTAAACTTCACGGTCTTGCACAGTTAACCAACTCAAAATCAGAAAGTTTTATCAGAGGAATTTTGAATAAATCACAAAAGATTTTTCAATTTTGTGACTCAAAAATAAAGAACGAGAAAAAATTCTGACTTTCGCAAATTAACTTTTAATTGACGTCAAAAGCTGCCATAAGGCTATGTTTATTTGTCCTGTGAGCGGCTTTGATGTAAGTTGTTTCTTTGAAGAGATGGAATTTTTCTTGTCAAATGTGCATTCAAAAGAAAGTACAGCTGACAAGAAAAGTTCTATCTCTTCAAAGAAAGAACCAGTACATCAAAGCCGCTCACAGGACAAATAAACAAAGCCTTTTGGCAACTTTTGGTGTCAATTAAAAGTTATTTTGCGAAAGCTAGAATTTTTTCTCATTCTGTATTTTTGGGTCACCAAATTTAATAGTCTTTCGCGATTTATTCAAAATTCCTCTGATAAAACTTTCTGTTTTTGAGTTGGTTAATTGTGCAGGATAGTAAAGTTTAACACCTATATCTTCATTTTTCTAGAGCTCATCAAAAACGGGAGATATTCCAGGAAAACTGAATTCAATAATCTTTGTTTATCGTTGCCATAGCAACGCGTCATAGAAAAAATTTGGCATTAATCAAATCTTCAATCCCTCCTTAGTACCCTGTGTGAAAATCATTTTGATCGGACAAATTTAAGCTGACCAATTTTTAAAAATAAAATTGGAAGTTTTGTCAAAATCTATCACAAAAATACTACTACTAAACACTTTAATGCGGTTGGATTAATTTTGATGCGAATTTTTTTCGCACAATTTTATAAACTAATTGCGATTTTGAGACGGCAATACCACAAAATATTGACGGCTAGTTGGGAGAAAATATATTCAGTATTGGGCGGAGTCGCGCAGCGACGGAGCCCAATACGCGAATATATTTTCTCCCAACGCCGTCAATATTTTGTGGTATTGCCGTCTCAAAATCGCAATTAGTTTTGTATCGCGATTCCAAAGATATTTTTGAAGAAAAAAGGCAAAAACATATCTACTTTTACTGATTGAAAACAAAATTCTCCTTACAAAAGCGCGCGCTCTGACGTAATTGTCACGCCATCGAGCGCGCGCTCTGGAGGTTTTTTTTAGGTTTCCAAGGTTATGTCGTTGTCTTTTTTCTTCAAAATACTGCTCATTTTGGACGTTTTATCGTTATAAAAACTACTTCTAAATGTAGCTTCTTAGTTTCTTTTGCAGTTAGCAGTTAAATGAGTGACAATTTTGGTCGAAAATGCACAAATTTCGCACGATGATTTTGAGCCGTCAATACCACAAAATATTGTCGTCTCAAAATATTAAGAATGTGATTAGAGAATCGCGATACTCCCTAATATTTTCTCCGCGAAGAACTGGAAAATTTACATTAATTTAAAAAATAAAATTTGTTACCTGTGATATGTTGATCGAGGGTTTCACGTGATCTGGTGATTGTAAACCAACCGTGCCTGTTCATTGTCACGAACTGTTCACGTGAGAGCCTCGCCTTCATGACCCAACGCCTAGTTTGCAGAGACTTCTGGGAAAAGAGTTGATTTGTGACAACAATAGATGATAAACCAGTGATAGAGTGGTTTTCCGTCAACCATGAGAAAATAGTAAGGCTAATAGTTAGTAGTAGTCTTCAAGGCCATTGTTTTCTTTTGTTCACTATCGGCTAGCACCAATTAGTTGGTCTATTTCTTTGCACGGTTGACGGAAAACCACTCTAGACGGATACGGATAGACGAAAGAGAATAGTTGACTCGGCCTACGGCCTGGGCACGAGTAATAGGTGTACAACAAGCCAGCCAACTCCCAATGGCGGAAAGTCTATCTCCTGTTGTAAAGAAACGAAAAACGGTATGTAAATGAAACTAGACTATTAATTCCAACAGCTCCCACAGTTAATATCTTATTACATAAATGGTGGTGTTTTTACTCAAAATCTACTCTTGCCAGCAGCCGAAAGCTGTCCGTCAAAGTTGGCCCAGAGTTGGTTGAAACATACAGCATACATGTATTTGTATGACAAGTGTATTTGTAAAAATCGGAGTTTTTGTTTAAAATATGATCCACAAAGTCTTCTGTTATCGATTCTTTATTTTTTGGGAAGCAAAAAGTGGTGTATCTCACATACGCTAGCCCCCGGCCATACCAATCGATAATTCCGATAATCGATAAAAATCGATAAAAATCGATAATTATCAATATTAATCAATCGATTAATATCGGAAATCCATCAAAATCGATAACTCAGAAATGTGTGAGTATCGATTTTTATCGATTATCATCGATTTTCATCGATTAATATCGATGTTCATCGATTTTTAGAATTTATTATCATGGCTGTAAATCACCCACAGAAGGGACTCTATACAATAACAAAGGACATTTTATTGTAGCATTTTTCATTAATAATTCAAATTAAAGCTATTGAAGCTAATGCACATTCCATACGGCGTATTTTTCATGTACTTATTGCTGCTGTACGTAAGTTGAATGGACAGTCAGTACAAAAGTACTCCATATGAATCAGTTGTCGTTCCTCTGCCGTATGGCACAACAGGCTTGTGGTACCTTATTCTGGGTTATGTATACATCCATGGTGAATAGTTGGTGTGAATATATAGGAGAGTTGATGAGTGTGTTTCACAATAATCTTTAGATCAGGTTTCAAACCCGTGGCGAATTTAAGAATCGATAATAATCGATGATAATCAATATGATTAGAGTAACTTGGGTTGTGAGTATCGATTATCATCGATTTCCGATATTAATCAATATTAATCAAGTGATTAATATTGATTATATCGATTAATTCGATTAGTTTCCGATGATCGATTTTTATCGATTGGTATGGCCGGGGCTAGCCATGGTACAGTGGAACCTGGATTTTACGATACTCTATTATTTTAACGATATATCCTGGGTTTTACGAGTCTTTATTAAACAGATAATCTACACTGAGATTAAATGTTGTAATCCAAGCACACGTAAAAATAATATATTATTTTTCACACATGAAAATATCAACCAAATTTTTTGTATTCAGTGGTAGAAATCCTTGAAAATACTATAGTTTATAAAATAATAAACAGAAAAATACATGGATGCTTGGAGATATGGAATTTATCTTCTCGTGTTCAAATTTGATATCTCACTCGTTTGCTGCACTCACTCGTAAGATATCAAATTGAACACTCAAAGTTAAATTCCATATCTCCGTGCGCCCATATAAAATGTATGCTCGATCTAACGATATTCGATTTTACGATAAAATTTTCATCCAGCTAGCGTGAAATTTGTATTCTTGGGTTGCATGTGACGTCATGGTAGCCATGTTGGATGAACTTTTACAAAATATTTCTCATTAGCGTTTATTGTATGTTCATCCAACATGGCTAACGCTTCATTGTCTTTTGATTCCCAAAGGTATGGATGCAACCCAGGAATAGGTAATCAAATGGGGCCTTCGTGACTCGGGCAATTACGGAAAACTTTGAAAACACTCGTGAATTAATCCTTAATTTTACGAGGAACCATTTGATTACTTGTTAATAATATAGGGGCAAAATTTTTCTTTTCTGGTTTCTAATCAGTTGAACGCATATGAAAGCAAACGAATCAAGGTAGGGCGACAACATACAAAGCACGGAAACGAATTCAAGCACAAGAAAACAATAAAAAAGACACAAAAGTTTCAAAACTTACTTTATTTCTGTATAATAAGTGAACTGCTTACAGTCTTTGTATATATATTTTTTGCAGTCTCAGCTGGAATAAGTCTTCATTCTCCATGAGCTGCACAGCAAAAAATCAAAATTTAATGCCTAACATTAGTTTACTGAATAACTTTAAAAATCAGCTCATTCATATAAACAATTGCTTCGAAATCTTAATGAACGTAAAAACTTATCAAGTGTCCTAAAACACTCCAAAAAAAGTAATTTTTGCAGTCCTAAACTGGTAGCATTGTACGTGAAGCTGTGAGCCACTGTCAGTCTTCGACAGCAACAAAATTAAAAAATCACTCATAAAACTATCTCAAATACCTCGAAAGTCCACTCATTTACAGTGAAGAATTGTTTTGAAGTCTTGTATGGACATAAAAGCTTTTGAAATCTTCAAAAACTACTCCCAAGAAGTAATTTTGTAGTCCAAAACCAGCACCCTTTCAGGTAAACTTGTGAGCGTTTTTCATTCATGCTATGAATGTTGCTAGGCAACCAGCGACCAATTGCATGCGAGAAATATGGACCCCCGCATTAAGAAAAAAAGCCCTCCTTGATTAGCCAGAATCAAGTAATTTTGCCCTCTATATTATTAGACCTGGATACAACGATATCAATGTGTAGATACAGCAAAACATTGCAGAAATGGTCCTCAAAAATGGCATTTTTTTCTATTCAAATGCATATAGCTAATGATACAGAGCTCATTTTAATTTCAAAATCTGTGAAGTTTCATAGCTATACTCGAGTACAACTTCAATGTACACTAAAAACCTAAATTTTAGTATTCATTTAAAGTAAGACCTTGGTCTTAAACTAGACGCACAATGGTGCATTTACTCGTACCCTGCCCAAGGATTGAACCCAGAGTGGAATACAGCTTGGGATACTTGTGGTCTTACATAAGCTACATGCAACTTAGATGGTTTGGGCCCCCTGTGGTTGACTATTCTTTCGTGATACATTTCAAAATCACCAAACTTGGAATATGAATGCTCTTGACTGCACAAGGAATACAATTCCAGAACTGATAATGCTTTGAATACTTCAAAATAATTCAGTCTAAGTACCAAAAAGAATTTAGTACCAAACACAAATATCTCGACATTTCAGTGGTTATCATACAAAACCCGTGAAAGACACTTCAACTTTTAAACACGCTTTAGTCTATGACACTTCAGGGTCATTTGTTTGTCTCAGTATTACATTTACATTTTCCAGCTATTAAAACTGTACCATTGTACAGTTTTAATAGCTGGAGTTTTCATCTCTGTCTCTCTGATCACTCTTCTAACCAGCAGTCCTGATTGGTTGGTAGAGTGGAGATGTACTTTCTAGCTTTTGAATGTTTTCAATAAATACTAAATGTACCATTGTACATGCATGTGTAGGTACATTTACTTATTAACAAACAAATTGTAGGCACTCTCTGTGAAATGATAGAAGAGCTTATTGAACAAATCAAGATCTTAGAAAAGGAAAGTGCTGATCATCCAACAAAAAGCTCTGAGGGAAATGTTCACTGGCTTCAAACAAACATGACAGAAAGTGACAAAGTGCAGAGATAAGAGAGGTCATTGACAGATACTAACCAAAGCTTAAGTCTGTGATTGGTTAATCTGGTTGAGTGTCCACTGGTTCTATAAATAGCTTACAGAGAAAGTTCAGTCATTGGATAACAAAGTGGAGCTATCCACTAGAACCATGCAAAGTCTTTTATTCGGAATGATCTTTTTTTTTTGGTTCTCACCAGAATACCATATGGTATATGTCTTAGGTACTGACATTATGTTAACAAGGCTCAAAAGGCCAAAAACAACTGTTTATGACTGCTAGGTCAACTGACATATTATTTTTTCGTGGTGTGCCTTTTAATTACCATTTTCAAAGCCTAACAGGTACTACCTAATGTCTCTCAATTTATCTGTAAGTTGTAGATGCTGATTAATGTTTTTATGAGTTAAACCCACATGGTTCATTGCCCTTGTTCTCTGCTAATTAAAACTAAATATTAAATGGATTTCTTTCATTCTATTTGTAGAGTGATAGGCCAAAAGAGACACCTTCTCAGGTATGCTTTATTGATAGTTTGTATAAACATTTTGTATTCTTCATTAAGTTAGTCAGGGATTCTGGAATTATGCACGGATGCGGACCCGCATAATCAGCCTTTTCCACACCCGTACGCATCTGTTTCAAAATATCATATAATCCCGCATAATATGAGAAAAATATGTACCAAAATATACCAAAACACACCAAAATTTACCAATGAAAATATATATTATTTATCTCTCTCACTTCCTTGAATAGTACTTTTTCCGTGATTTTACAGTTTTATGAAGCACCCATTTAGCTAATTTTTATCACACAAAAAAAACAACATCGAAGTGGTGCCATTTTATTTTTATTATAATTATAGTTTTGGTCTTCCTGTGCCTCAGCCCCATGTCTCCACAGGTACTTTTCCAAGATGGCGGAAAGTTAGCGTGTTACGCATTTGCAACCTCGTTCCCAGGGCCTTCCCTTCTCGCTTTTTGTCAAGATGGTGGCGCTCGAAGGGAAGACCCTGGTGTTGGCTGGATTTACACTCGATTTGATTGGTTGTTGGAAAAATTCTTACAATCATTGTGATTGGCTAAACCAAGAGACAGCCATTTTGTTTTGGTAATCACGTGATTAAAATCTCCAAGAATTTTGGAGGTTTATCACGTGTCAAATCCAGCCAATACCAGGGTCTTCCCGTCGAGCGCCGCCATCTTGACAAAAAGCGAGAAGGGAAGGCCCTGGGAACGAGGTTGACGCATTTGCAACGAGCATTTTTGGCCTTAATATTGTTATTTTTCAGTAACAATTATTAATAACGTGTGATTACACATATATTTGTAGAAATATTCAAGAAATAGATTTATCTAAGTGAAATTCGTCTTATTTTAGCATTTGGGTGATGACGTCATCCCACATAATTTTCCGCATAATTTCCATCTTCTCCTGCATAATCTACAAAAAAATTCCACATAATTTCGATTTTTTCCCGCATAATTCCAGAATCCCTGGTTAGTCTTCACATGACATCAATGTAATGAATTAACCTTTGGAGGAGTGACTCAGGAGTAACTCAGTTAAATTATGATATTAGCAAATCCTCACTGACCCTCACTGGTAGTCATATTTTTGCTCAATCTACTTCAGACCTCTTTCAGAGGTCCTCTGAACAAACAACTCATTTAGTTTCTTGGTACAGTATAGTCTAATAGCATCCTGGTCACAACCCTTGTAATTTTGGAATTTTCTCTGACTTAATTACAGTATCTTACACTGTACAATATTATACCTTGCACAATAATTTTTCCTTTTTATAATTGTTAATGCTTAAAATGTAAAATCTGTTTTCTAAATAAAATAAAAGTTGCTAATAAAAGTGCTAATAAAAGTTGAGTTGAGATGAGTATACAAGCCTGATACATAACATGAGAAGATTTTAGAGTTAATTTAAGGTAATTCAATCTATAGTTTTGCACTGTGCAGCTGTTTTGCGCATGTGTCCAAATTTAGGTTTTTAGCACTTTTGCTATCAATTTATGCCAAATTATGCTTGAAAACACTTAACTGTACAAATTCGAACATTTCTGATATTTTATAATGGAAAATTTCGATAATTCGTCTACTCGACCCAGTCCACTCACGGAAAAACCTTCGTTTTTAACTCGTTGATATGCGAAGCATAGAAACAAGTTATTGTGGGGACTCAATGTCACTGGATGGCTCGTAGTCTCATACACTATGACGTGCACTTGTTCCCAGGCCCTACTCTTTTGCATGAATGTTACTAAAATCCAAGATGGCGGACGTGAAACAACTGAGTGCTGAAGAGAGGCTTTTAAAACATGCAAAAACGTCCTTAGTTGCGATTTCAATTTCATTTTAAAGTTTATCAATACTATTTTCTTGGAAACAGTACTTTGGGAGACATTATCTTCTGATTTAAATACGAATTCGCACAGGTTACTACGGCACTTAATAGAAACACTTTGCCAATTAATAATAATAATAATAATAATTAATAATAATAATAATAATAATAATAATAATAATAATAATAATAATAATAATAATAATAATAATATCACACTTATTAAGCGCTTATAAAAAAACTTATTTTGACTCATTAGGAGGACTTTTATGACCACAAGAACTTCGTAGTTCGCAAGAAGAAATATAGATAGTTGGTATGACGTTTTAAGTATGTTGTAGTTTGGCAAAACTGATTAGAACAAGTTTGTAAAATGCCAATTTTGCTAAAAACATCAAAGAAATTGTGAGTGGCTTTGCCATTATATTTGTAATTTTTCTTCAGTAGAGAGAAATCTTTGGTCGATTTTTTTGTGACTTGACGTAGAACTTTACATTGATATATATATATATATATCTAGACAACACTGAAACAAAATATCAATCAATATACTGTTAAGTATTTCATCAGCTATTCCGCAAGTGACCCTGAAGTGACCTATCTTGATAATGTCAGATTTTTAAGGGTAACATTAATACTATTTGTCTTGTGTCATGCTATTAGGCTTATCAGAATGCTATGACACTTTAGAAATATTTACCATGTGATCAATTTTATTTTCTTTATATATAATATATTAATATAGTGTTTTTGGTGTGTATTCATTTCTTTACTTTTATTTTTTTCAATTGACATGTATGTTATTTCTGGGAGTGTAAAAACTATCCACGAGTTGGCCAAAGGCACTTTGATCTATATTTTTGAGAATATTTCACAAACCAATACAGGCATCTATGTTTTTTATTTATTATTTTAACTAAAATAATGTTTTCTAACGCATATCTCGCTGAGATTAAAAATCTTTTGCTAAAATTTTTAGATATTCTCAAAATTGCATTGTTCTAAGCAACTTTTGGCCTTCAATGACACTCTGCCGATTTGGTCCTTTTTACTTGTGCCCAGGCCGTAGGCCGGGGGCGCGAGTTTACGTTTACCGGTTCTATCAGTCTATCTATGTTTTGTCATAGTCGCAAATGTGTATGCAAATTAGATAGGCATAGAAACGAGGCCACGCACACTTCGCCATCGTGACTCAGCTTGGCATGACTTGCATCGTTGAATCAAAGCAGTAAACTTTCTTTAGCAAAACAGAGAGTTATTTTCACGAGTCAGGAATGTTTAGTAACTTAAACTTCACTATAAAGACCTATAAATGCCGTCGGATTTAGCCATTGTGTTATAGCAGTTTCTCGTGAGTCGCAAGGTAAATTCAAGCTTCTTTATTGTGTTAGCTTGTCTATACTGTAAACTGGTTTCAATGGACGAATCAGCAAATCTCGCTCTCTAAAAACATGACTAGGCTGGTTTGAGACATACATTTATACCCTCTGTTGTTTTAGACTTTTAGAATTTTTAGATGACTGGCATTTTCACGTCGTTGACAAAACTACTTTATTCGACTTGAATTTAAGGTGTTTACTAGTAGTATTTTTGTGATAGATTTTGGCAATACTTCCAGTTTTATTTTTGAAAATTGGTCAACTTAAATTTGTCCGATCAAAATGATTTTCACACAAGGTACTAAGGAGGGATTGAAGATTTGATTAATGCCAATTTTTTTCTATGACGCCTTGCTATGGCAACGATAAACAAACATTATTGAATTCAGTTTTCCTGGAATATCTCCCGTTTTTGATGAGCTCTAGAAAAATGACTATATAGGTGTTAAACTTCACTATCATGCACAGTTAACCAACTCAAAAACAGAAAGTTTTATCAGAGGAATTTTGAATAGATCGCGAAAGACTATTAAATTTGGTGACCCTAAAATATAGAATTAGAAAAAATTTTAACTTTTGCAAAATAACTTTTAATTGACATCAAAAGTTGCCAAAAGGCTTAGTTTGTTTATTTGTCCTGTGAGCGGCTTTGATGTAAGTTGTTTCTTTGAAGAGATAGAATTTTTCTTGTCAGCTGTATTTTCTTTTGAATGCACATTTGACGAGAAAAATGCTATCTCTTTAAAGAAACAACTTACATCAAAGCCGCTCACAGGACAAATAAACAAAGCCTTGTGGCAACTTTTGACATCAATTAAAAGTTATTTTGCGAAAGTCAGAATTTTTTCTCGTTCTTTATTTTCGAATCACAAAATTCAAAAATCATTCGTGATTTTTTCAAAATTCCTCTGATAAAACTTTCTGATTTTGAGCTGGTTAACTGTGCACGACAGTGAAGTTTAACACCTATATAGTCATTTTTCTAGAGCTCATCAAAAACGGGAGATATTCTAGGAAAACTGAATTCAATGATCTTTGTTTATTGTTGTCATAGCAACGCATCATGGAAAAAGTTTTGCATCAGTCAAATCTTCAATCCCTCCTTAGTACCTTGTGTGAAAATCATTTTGATCGGAAAAATTTAAGTTGACCAATTTTCAAAAATAAAATTGCAAGTTTTGTTAAAATCTATCACCAAAATACTACTGGTAAACACCTTAAACTTAATGTTTGATTTGATTCAGTAATGTAAGTTCAGACGTCGAACTTTTGCTGCGTCGAATCTAATTGTTGAATTTTGTAAATGAGAAGTACGGTGTCTGAACCAATTGAATTTGACAAATTTGATTCAAGCTGAATTTTTCAATTTAACACTTAATCAAATCTGTCAAATTCATTTGGTTCAGAAGGCCGTACTTCTCATCTACAAAATGCAACAATTAGATTCGACGTGACAAAAGTTCGACGTCTGAACTTGGCATAAGCTTACTCTTTGAAACGAACATATAGACTAGTTTTCATATACCCGGGAAGCAAAGTGTACTGCTTAAAATGTAAATGTAATACTGAGTCAAACAAATGACCCTGAAGTGTGACTATAGCGTAACTAAAAGCTACACTAAGTGTCTTTCACTGGTTTAATACGATAAGTAACCACTCTCTAATGTCGAGATATTTCTGTTTGATACTAAAAATTTCTTTGGTACTTAGAGGATAATTTGAAGTATTAAAAACATTTATTTATCAGTTCTGGAATTGTATTCCTTGTGCATGCCAGTTTGCTGATTATGAAATGTACTCACGAAAGAATAGTCAACCACAGGGGGGCCCAAACCAAGAGCTTAGTGGTACCTATTAAGTATTTCTTTATATGCATTTTCTTTCATTTTGATATTCTACTTCTGAGATATTATTAATAGTACATTTTTGTGTTAAGTTTTTGTTGAGTGCATCTATTCAAAATTGTATAGAAATATTTACACAATAGGTTTTCAGGAAGGTTTATCTCATTTATTAGGTGAGCTTGAATGATAACCTGTATCTTTCATGAGGAAGATGTATAAAAGGAAGATTGGTGCAATAAATCACTTGATGAGAATCTTAAATCCTGAAGGGTTTGTTCTCTGCCTTTGTTTCTGGTGCTTTTCTCCAGCACTTTGGTCAGAATAGTGCTTGAGATTTATTCAAACAACAAAGAATGGTAAAGCAAAACAAAGGAGAGAGATTACTAGTAAATGTAGAAACAAAAGGCATTGTTCATCATAATTCTCATATATTTCTTATTTTTGAACAAATTTGAACAAATCAGAATCCTCATTCTAATGGTAGGTGCAGGATGACCCCTTTTCTCTGGATTATCCTGTTCTCTCCCCACAGAAAAAAAGTCAGTTGGAATGTGTGTGCATAACAACAATACTATTAGAAACAAAATAGTCCTTTTTCCTTCATCTAGAACACATTACACAGTCACTTAAATTCTATCGTTCTTTGAAAATATTTCAATTTTAAGGACAACCAAGCAAATCAACATCACTGATCGATGCCAGGCCTGGGGGTGGGGTGGGAGACTTGGTCTTAAGCCTGATAAGGCTGTCCTGCCCATCCCACAAAAGCTTGACCCTATTTAAGACAGCAAAATCTTGGATACCCATACCATATTCAAGACAAATAGGGAAAAACATAAACCCTGTGTAAGACCACATATATCCCAAGCTGTATTCCACGCTAGGCTCAATCCTTGGGCTGGGCACAAGTAAATGCACCATTGTGCATCTAGTTTCATATCATAATTGAAATTCCATGCAAAATTTTCACTGTCTATGGGTAGTCTTTTGTCTAAAGAGTAGATAAGAACTCATTTTAGATAGCTAGCAACAACTAAGCTATGTAGGTGTAGGATTTTGTGCAACATGTTGATGTAGTTCAAATTTTCGGCAAGCGAGACTGAAAAGTGGGCACATTTCAAAAAAATTCTCTCGCCCAAACCAATACGATGACCCCATTTTTTATTTCACATTTTTAGTGGAAAACTTAAAAAGGTTTCACTGTGCAAAGTTTTATCAAAATTCTATTTGCTAATTCTATTGTAACAGTATACCTATTAAAAAGATTTTGTTTTTCCTTCTTTTTGTGTTTGTTACAACGTAAAATATTCCTCAAAAACCTTGCTTGTGTTTTCGTATTTCATAATCAAAGCACCTTTGGCCAACTCGTGGATATTTTTATAGCATTTTGATTTCTCTTTCTGAAAATCATATGTACATTCGACAAGCAAAACTAAAACAAAATATAGAGATAAATGAATGCGCAAGCTAATAAATTGGAGACAGATTGATATCAAGAGAGATACAATATACTGTATAATTAATAAAGAATCAAAGATATTAAAGAAAAAAGATTTTTTTTATTAAAGAAAATAAAATTGATCCATTGTAGTTAGTATGATGTTACCAAAAGAAATCTGACACTCGGGGTTACTGACGTAATAGCTGATGAAATACTTTGCAGTAAATGTAAACATAAGCTTTATACATGATATTCTTTTAGACAATTTTACCATACAACAACGTAAAGGTCCATTGAAAATTGTATTTGATTAGAGGATTTAGACAACAGTTGTTCTACTGCCCTGTGATTGGTAGGAAGAAACAACTGTGGTTCACATCTGACATCAGTTGTGTGTGTTAGACAATGAACAGTTGTCAAGTGTTATTAAAGGTCCATTCAAAACTGTGATGGATTGGAGGATTTAGACAACATAGACTAACAGTTGTTCTACTGCTCTGTGATTGGTAGGAAGAAACAACTGTGGTTCACATCTGACATCAGTTGTCTATGTTAGACAACAGTTATCAAGTATTATTAAAGGTCCCTTGAAAACTGTGTTTGATGGAGGATTTAGACAACAATTTATTGTTCTGACTGCTCTGTTTTCTGTGTGATTGGTCAGTTTTAACAACAGTGTTTATTCCATTTTGTTTTGGTTCATTCCAGTTTGTTTTGGTGGTCTGTTTTTAATACTTACTCGCTAAATGCCAGCGTAGATACATCAGACATCATGATCTCGCACGTGGAACTACCCTGGGTACCAGAGGTTTGAGGAGTGTTTTTTTTTTCCATTGTTGCTTCGCGACTGAAATAATAACTAATAAATGATTAGACAAAAACCCCTCTGGATTCCAGGGTAACATGGAACCAATAACTTTGAAAACTGAACTAATCTGGTGCATGTGACAACAACGAAAAATCCATAAAGAACTATTTGGCGCATGACAACAACGAAAAATGCATAAAAAATTAAGTCTGATATTATAATTATAGCTATTGAATTTTTGTATTTTGGAATTTTTGTATCTTTGTGTCTTTGTATCTTTGTATCTCAAAATAGTGGAAGCCCAAGCCAAAACAGTATCGTTTTCCAGGGGTTATTTTCGGGAGTGAAGAAGTGAACGAAAAATTACCCCTGGGTTTCCGAGGATGTAGATGGCTTAAAGTCGGGCTGCATTCACTGGAATAGACAAATCTATCCTTCGGGTGTCAGAGTCTGCTTAGCTTGTGCCTTTGCCGTACATGAACACTGACTCCGATTACAATCTCGTGACACTTCGTATCGCATGACCTGCAGAAATTTGATCGCATGTTTGTTCAAAACTTCTGCATGAAGCACTACAGGCATCCCGACTAAAAATAGCATGTAATGTTGTACCTGATGGCAGTGATAAAATACGCATTTTATATTTAAATTCTTCGTCAGTATTATAACCAAGAATACATGATTCTTAGCATTTAAACAATAGATTGTTTTGGTGTGACGTCATTATGTGATAGGGCAATTCTGACTTAGCTAACAAGATTGAAAGGGGGAGAGGGTAGTCCAGTCCCTGATCCTTTTTGGTCTGCTCCGTTGAACGGCTGGTCGCGGAGGAAAAAGGGTCCAGAAGAACTTGCATGCACATGCCCGACAAACACCACATATGTGTGACCAGGTTACTAAGTTGTAAACAGCTGATCTTTCTTGCATGGCGGCATCTACCATGGCTTAAGCATTATTGAACATAGAATATTAAAAATATAAATACGAATAAAGTGTTCGATAATTGTAGTCATTTTGAAATATCCTTTTTAACTCGGTCTATTTTCTAAGTTTTCAAAGTATTGAACTATTCAATTCTTAATGGCTGATGCCAAGCATGGGCATTCAAGTTTTTCTGGACCCTTTTTCCTTCACGACCAGCCGTTCAACGGAGCGGACAAAAAAGGGTCGGGTTTGGACTAGGGAGAGGGTAGAGCGCAAACAATATATCTGTGAAAAAAATACTAATACTAAATTTTACTATTTCATAGCACTATTTTGTACAAAATAGGTATTAATCTTGCTACAGTCTCTGGCAATTTTGGTCAAATTATCTTTTATATTTCAGAGGTCCACTTTGACTATTGAATTAAAAGCCACAGTAGATGAAAACTATGGATCAGAACCCTGGTACAACTGTAAGCCCCTATCAGTTAGTAGGTTGGGAGATAAAGACACGGTCATTGACCTTCGATTCACTTGGATGGACACGTTAAATTTACCAGCTAGAGAAAATGATCCAATTTCAGAAATGACTGTTAACAAACTTGAAGAAGCATTGGGAACCATTAAGCTGGAAGATGAGCAATGGACAATCCAAGACTCGAAAAAATATGGTAACTATGACTAACAGGACTGGCAAATTTCAACCATGTTACTAGTCGTTTCTAATATAAAGTGGAATGCTGCGAGCAAGAAAAAAGTTGTTGTATCCACGTTAGCAGAACTGGTTCCCTAGAACTCACGAAAGAACACGTCAAGTTTTTATAGTGTCTCTCTGTCTGGTCAGAGTTAATAACTCTATTATCTCTGGTCTGGTTCTGCTTTATAGTTACTAACAGTACACCTTCGCGGGGTGTTTTGGTCAAAAAATCGGGTTAAATAATATTTCAGAGATTTATAAATCATATTAAAGCTAAATTGCCCTAGAAAACGATGTGTAATTTGTTTTACTGAATTTTTAATGTATAACGAGATTTAAGGCTTTAAACTGAAAATGACAGTCTTTGTTTTGGGGAATTGATCTTAAAAACTTTTCAACCAAATAGCTGGAAAATTTGCATGTAGCATTACTAACTCATCAAAATAAAAACCGTGAGCGTTTTGTTAATAATAACATACTTTGAGAGTTAAAAATTATATTCTTCAATTTATAACTAAAATATTGATAAAGCCTCACACGGTTTTTGAGGTACACATGTGTTGATTGATATTAGACAGAAAAGACTGAAATACGATCATACCTTTTTCAGATCAATTCGCCGAAACAAAGTCAGTCTTTTTGAGTTCAAAGCGTTACAGCTCGTTCTACGTGAATAATTGAGTAATTAAAAGCAAATTACACAGTCTTATTCTATGGTTATTCAGCTTTAACCTGGTGCGCTAATGATTTTTTTACCAAAACAACCCGCGAAGGTGTACTGTAACCTTAAACACATAGCATCTCCATCTAAATATTTGATCGACTGTCTGAGTTGTCGATCGTAAAAGAGAGCACTAGGTGGCACATTCTTCAACTTGATAAGCGTCGCTAAAATTAAGCGACCGATACCTTAAAGTGCTACTTTGATGAAAAAACTCAAATTTATAGCTGAAACAACACTTAATTACTACGAAAAATTTCTTTTAGATATTCCAAAGGGTGCACTATTTTTTAATGAATCAGTCTTTAGAGGTGTCAATGACGTCACTTACTCAACTCACAGCATTGCTTCAAATATTTCTGTGCATTTTGTTCATCAAAATTTTGTAATGTTAACATTAGTTGAAGGTGCATTTATCTTGGTCGAATTTGCCACGGTGTTTTACTTCACGAGATAGTGGTGGTTACACATAAATCAAATACCTCGGCCTGAAAGGCTTCAAATTTCAATACACTAATTACGGCAAGACAGATGACAAGTGTAAGGTTTTCACGGATTAGTTTGGTGAATTCATCTGAATGGTCCATTTGCCTTGGTAAACAGAAAAACACTAGCTCTTTAGTGTAATGGTAAATGTCATGGGCGGCTCTTTTGTAATTTTTGATGTATCCATGATGATATACCAAGGCAAGTTTTCCTAGGTAAATACCGGTTACACTTTAGAATCCAAATTGCCGTGGTATTCAACCAAATATGGTCACTTCACCATGGTGAAAAGTCTGAGTGTAACCACAACCATTGAAGGGTACTGGCTGTGATAAATCTTGATAATGTAGCTATTATATTTAGATCACATGATTGTAAGAAATCACGACTGTGTGCCTCCTCTTGACTAGATCATGCCAATGGAATAAAGACCACATGCAAGGCAGCATTCTAGTTACTATCATTATTCTACACTCATTACACTGGCCAGATTCAATTCACTGGCCAGATTCATATCAATTCTAGGCACAAATAATGCAAGAAAATGCTATCACACAACTTATAAAAATAACCTATAAAACCTATAAAAATATAGTACTTCCCTTTCGAATCCTAAGGAAATATTTTTGCTGTTTATTATCTGATCCTTGAAGAGTTTTTCAGTTACGTTTCAGCAAGATTTGATTTCGTTGCTTTTTCATCAAAGTAGCACTTAATGAACATTACACTCCTATCACAGGCATCAGTTAACAATCAAAACAATGTTTGGCATAGTATGGAAACTTGTTTGAAATGCGCTTTCCAGTGGCGGATCCAGGATTTCAAAAGGGGGGGGTGGATAATCTTGTTAAAAGTTCTTGTGAATGAGATTCGTCCTTTTATTTTCTTAAAATATCCACATCTTTTATTATAAGCACTCTAAAAAGGGGGGTGGAAATCCACCCAATCCACCCCCCCTTTCCTCGAATCTGGTCACAAAATGGATTCAACAAATCGCAAAAAATCATACTCAACACAATGTTGCTTTATTCATTTTAGTTAGTTAGTTAGTCATTTATTTATTTATTTATTTATTTATTTATTTATTTATTTATTTATTTATTTATTTATTTGTTTATTTTCAGATCAGATCGATGAGCGCCACTCAAGAATTGTAGATGGTTTTATATATAGTTTTTACAATGCTAGGGGCAGAACTGCAATGTGCTGTTTATTGGATTTACTATTTGAGTCTCAAAAGGACAAATGGTGTGCTACCAATGTTGGAGGAGGGTCAGTGAGGGATCCAAGTACTCGATTGATAAATTTCACCTTTAAAGTAAAGGCAGCTACAAGCTCACAAAGCGGTAGCAGTAGCGATGATAGGCCTGAGAAGCCATCAGGTAATATGGCCCCTAGTACTAAAACAGAGATCATAGATGAATTACATTTTGTTAAATGCTTTGTGCCTGATGTTGTGCTGGAAGCATCACATGATCATGTCTTTCCTAGAAAGGACTTTTTGGTAGTTTCATGCAAGTCTGACCTAAATTTTGGTCATCGTGACATTTTACAGTTACGATATGAATTATTACCATTAGTTATTGAGCGCAAAAAAGCCATGGGCTTATTGATAAGTTGTGGAAATGCAATACTAACAAAATTAATCATTGATGATGATAACAAGCTGAAGATGTACAGCAAAAGCTACCATTTTTTTGATGGTCATTTTAAGACAAACTTCATTGACATGTGTCAAGACTGTGTATACAATATGTACAATATGTATAATATTGTACATAGCATAAATGTTGCCAAAAACGCATAAGAGTGACAGGGTAAATAAGTCATCGGAAGAAATGTGTTAAGAAATGATCAGCCGAAGCACCACAAACAGGATTTTTGGCTTTCCCTTGAAATAGAGAGAGATAGATACATTATGACGTTTCTTTACTACAACTAACAGAAGGCTGTGCACATTTTCTGAGAAGTTTTGAATATACTCCGACCTGTTTATCATTCTTGTTTCTCCAGTTAGTGAATCTCTCATCAATAATCTTATACACTTTCAGGAATTTATCTCTTGGTAAAATATAAGAAAGAAAGGAATAAAATGTAAAGCTCAAATTTTTTTAGGGGAGTTAAAGGGAGAATTACAAATAAATAAATTAATAAACAAATAAACAAATACATTGTAAATCAATAGATGAATCTGAAAAAATGACTAATAGTAGAGTAGTATTATGAATGCAATGGCATTATGTACATGTATACATGAAAAGTAATTAGTCATCTTTAAAGTTCATCATAATGTTCACTGTGTGATGTAATGCATTGTAGTAAGAGAATTCCTGACATTTCAATGTTCTTTTTATAATTTAGACTACAAAAGGTTGCTGGTACTTTCAGTTAATCTTATAACTTAAAAAAGCAAATTTATCCTTTGAAATCTATTCTTGTTTCATGAATTAACTGAAAGCACTAATTTAGACTACAAGCTGATTGTGCATTTGTTTTTTTTTATCTTTTTGTGCCTTTTATTCTTTTGTGGATCTGTTAGATAAGAACTATTGTCTTGTGCAAAATGCCAAGCCTCTGAATCATGAGCTTAGTAAGTCCCTTTACAACCCATTAATTATATGTCACAGGAAAAAACTGCTCAAAACTATTCATGGGAAATACAATAATTCCCATTCAACAAGAGTAGGAATGTAGAACTATTCCAATTCTTGTTGAATGGGAATTATTGTACTTCCCATGAATGGTTTTGAGCAGTTTTTTTCCTCTGTGTGCATGCTTTTTATATGTATGGTACAAGAGAAGTTCATTCAAAGTCATAAAATACTTATTTTGTTAATTATTCATTAATCTGTAGTTAAGGCAAATAAGTCAGGTTTTTATAACAACAAAATATACCGTGAATGTACTCATTAAGCAATAAAATTGACTGAAATAAATTAGCAAAAATGGTAGCCTCCGATAAGACTTGGACTTCCAGTACATCCCATGGTATTTATCGCCACATAAATAGTCACTATTATATTTATCGTTATTAATATATCTGGCGACTTATATAAAACATAAACAGCTATGATAATATTGTATATAATAGAGTGAGCGCACTTAGCCCGTGAAATAAAAATTGAATGCTAGTGTGTAATAGTTCAATAGGCAAAAAAGAAAACAAATAGAGTGAAGTCAAAAAACCCGTGAAATAGTTAGTAGACTAATAAACACTAGAATACGGTATTTCCATTGTTTTCTTTTGTATACATCTGACTATTACGCACTGACTATTAGATTTTGTTTCACGGGTTTTTTGACTTCACTCTAAATGGAAATGGAAATAGGATCTACTAGTAACAAGTAATCTATTTACTATTTCACGGGTTAAGTGCGCTCACTCTATATGTAAAACATTAAGAAAAATAATTATATAGTAATATTGTATATAATATCTGTAAAATATTAAAAAAAAGAAAATAAATAATTAAAAATAAAAAATGAAAAAAAATCAATAATTGATTCAATTTCTATAATCAAATATAACTGCCACTAATCAGCATTTTCTTCGTTCTTATTTTAAATTTCCTGATTGTTTTTGATTCCTGTGTATTATTATCTATTTGGTTCCATATTTGTGCTCCATTATATCTTAGGTTCTGTTTTTAAAATTTCGATTTGAACTTTTTGACAAGGATTTTTGTGGACTTTTCTAAGCGCAATAAAGCGTGATAATCCCATACATTCTTACTAATTTTCGATCGCTTGTATTTCGGTTGAAACCCAATATTTTGACTCCAAACTTGGTGAGGATATTTTTTTTAGATCCGCTTTATGGGGCAAGTATAAACTTTAATAGCTTTTTCAGAATATCACGTGATCGGTGAAAGCCACCAATACATTCCTCATTCCCCATTCCTCCATTCCCCGTTGCTCATTCCCGATTCCTGGTTTTAGTAACATCCCTCTATTTGTCCAATCACAGAATCATCAAAGAGTTTTATGTGAGCTTGCATGTTAGTTCAGCGGCTTCAGCGTCAGGGTCTGCTCCCGACGACCGCCATATTTTTATCTGTGGTCGCACGCGAATTCTTTGAAGCAGGATAAATAAAGCCCGAGCTCACGCAGTTATGCATCTAGTTTTAATAGAGACCATGAATATTGCTGCAATCTTAGGCAAAGAATCAATAGATACGATCAAACATACAAATCAAGACGCCGTTCGTGGTAGAACCACACTGGATTACAGCCAAGGGCGTACATTTCGCAACGGGCTGGTCCACGAACGTTGTATAGGTCGTTTGTTTGAACGCTCACATACACGTCACAAGTGAGCGCTTACATAGCGTCTAACTCGAGCGTCTACTGATTAGTAGGCGAGGGGAAAATACAAAAACACGTCTAAAAATTAAAATTTATTGATAAAAGGAATAAAATTGTAATAATAAATTCACTTGTTGAATAAAAATGCAAGAAAAATAGAAAAAAAATCGGCTCACTCCAGGTTCGAACCCTCGACCTTCAGCTTAGAGCCGCCATATTGTAATAAGTACAAGCCGACTGCTTGGGCTGCCTGTGGTCAAAACAGTGATTACAATGTAACCTTTTAATTTTACAAACTAGCGGTTCTTAGAGTGCACGCACTTAATCCGTGAAATAAAACTTATTAGGTACTATTTAATTGCAACTATTTTGTACAAACTAGTGGATAGCACTGAAGCAGAACAGTGCATAAATACAATAGCAACTCATCTAGAGGCCTTTGTGTTTCTTTGTGTTGTTTTATGCCCGAGTGAATTCTTAGTTAGTCCATAACTCAAAAAGATGATAACTAAATACTATGACGCACTAAAAAGTTAGTAACTATTTCACGGATTAAGTGCGTGCACTCTATTAGAATTGAATTGCTGCGAGGTCGCTTTCTTCAGCTGTTTCGCATCGCTGATAGCATCTTCCCGGGAATATTATTGTGAGATTTCACAATAAATTTGAGATTAACCAAAAAATTGTCAGTAACGATTTTTACAGTAACAGAGCAAAATCTCGCAATCTGATTGACTTAGAACCATTGTTGATAAGTGCTGACAATTGTTGACGTGACGCACGCGCATGGAAGCAGAGCGCGCCGCTGGAAAACGGTTTTCATTTCACAATGGTGACTTCGAATTGTAGACAACAAATTGAAGATAGTTTTCCATTGTCAATACTCTTATTGATCATGGATGACGTCGCTACGCTCGTGGTTCCACTTGAGTTTTGAACATTTTTTGACGTCATCCATGATCAATAAGAGTATTGACAATGGAAAACTATCTTCAATTTGTTAAATAAAACAATGAATAATAAAACCAGATTGCTTTAGAAGCAACAGGTAGGAAATTTGTCGACGCTGGCCGAAAATTACGCGGGCTATGGGTAAAAAATTGCTTGAAGGCTTCCTGTGGCAAGAATGTAAACATATGGCCGTCATTTTCGTTGGACTACTGTTTTTGTATATTTGTGTAATCTCAATGTATTTCGCTTCCTCCACTGCTTGCAATTGTATAGTCTAAGGTGAAAAGTTCCTAAATTATCCAAGGTTATTAGGCTCTACGCTAAAATTCTTCCAATTTGAGCGGGGGGTTTCACATGATATACACGATGGAACGTGAAACTCACGTTCGTATTTCCCATTTTTGATGACTTCAAATCACAGCTTAGGCAATTTTCAGAAATAATTTTTTGCGAAAACTAGCTTACACGACGCACAAAGATAAACCTCAGTGAATTTGGTTTTGGAGCAAAAGCCAGAATTTAAGATATACGCTTCACAGTTTTCTACATACGTCTTCCAACTGGAGCACAGAACAAAGCAACAAGTTCAATAGAAAAATCAACAGAAAAATAGCCCTGATCACGAATTATTTTTAGTTAGATTGAAAGAACATACATGTAAGAATAATAACTTTATTCCAAACAGATACCAGTAAGGTATATAAGGAATACAAACAAACAAACAAAAAAATGAATCTAGACTACACTAAAATATATTAATAAGTGTAAAGTATATATAGATATATAGATATAGATATATAAAAATCATCGTAGCTATCTATTGACCATTACAACTATCATACAACAATTGAATATTATAGCAATATTTAGCAAAAATACCTGATACTGTATCATCTTTCATTGATAGTAAATATATGAAAAAATCTTCAGCATACAACAGGCAACTCAACTTAACAGATCCTAATGTAACAGGATCACAAGTCGATGCATCAAAAATTTCTGGGATATCATTAATAAACAAGTTAAACAAAGTCGGACTAAGATTACACCCCTGTTTCACTCCAATATTAGAAACAGAAAAAGGTGTACAAACCTGATTCAATTTAAAAGAAGACTTAAGAATGAGTCTGTGGTTGCACCAGGCAGACGTGCTACATGCCATCTCACCGATTTCAATGAAACTTAGCCAGTTTGAAGTGTCTACCCCAAAACTCCAAAAGACAAACTGGTCTCAATTTTGGATTTTCCAGGGGGGAGATAGACCAACCCCCTGATTTTACCAGATTTTTACAAAGGGAAACACTTAAATATCAGGCAAAAGTAGAAAGCTCTGAGAAACTGTATTTATAACCTATGTCTATGAGGGTTTGTATACATGATGGTACATCATTGATGAATGCAAGAAACAAGTGTCGGTCAATTTGATTGACAGCTTGTCAATCAATGCAGGTAAATATGTAACCACCTTTTTAGTCATTCAAATATATGCTGATTTTGAGATCAAATATCTCCCCTTGCCAGAAAGATTTGAAACTAATTTTATTTTTTCCTCTTTGTGGAAACGTTCTTCTCTAAAAAACCTGAAAAACATTTTTGGGCGCCGCCGATTTTTCGCCACAGGTGCCACATGAAAACCCATGTTTTAGTGCACTTAAAACAAGCATATTTAAACTTTATTCAGGATTTTCTGGAAAATCTCCGCAAGTAGACGGTAATTTTCTTAGGGATATTACAAGAATAATAATTAAAAAGTGTAATGGGTGCTGAAAATTTAGAATTTATTGACAACGGGTTGAAAATCCATGTTTATTAAAGATGCGTGTCACCAAAATTTTTAATTCTTGACTTGGCGTTTGCAATTTTCAAGCCGGTGCTTACACAGTCAATTACAAGCTTTTGCTCGAGGTAATATATACTCTCAGTAGCCTTTCATGCAAGTGTTGAATTAAACAAAATCGAGTTGTTTATATTTTAGGGCCATATGCAAAATCCATGTTGACAAATCGAAACACGAGACGTACGGGCATTCCATTATTCTACGTTTACTTGAGCTGACTCTAATATAGAAAACGCTGCCTTCCAGCTAAAAAGGCTCTAATGGATTCTAATAAATTCAAAAAGTTTGGGTTATAATTACAGGGAAAGACTACAGGCTTTAGAGTCACTTAACACCATCAATAATTTACGTGACCCGATAACCCTTGAGAAGAATTCCAACAAACTTTTTACTTGCTTCTGCTAAATAAGGCTTCCTGAATGTCCTACAAATCTTGGAAAGCATATCTGTCCACTTTTTGACCGGCATTTCGGCAGTTTGTCGAAATATCTGTTGATCTGAAAAGTTTTCCATCCCATACCTCCGATCTCAAGTGTTGAATTGCGTGACAGAAAGTGAACCATATCAGCGTTTTGATCAGCGGGCTCCCGACGACTGTCTAAGAACATTTTAATAAGTTGTTTGCATTACAAAAGATATAACGAGTTTTTTGAAGTTGAAATGGAAATGAATGCTTGCATTTTAAGTTGTTTCTTAAACTTGCGACAAAAAATTTCTGAACAGCCTTGGGTTTGGCGGTTTGGGCTTCTACTGTCGCTTCTATCGTCGCGACAACTAGTTGGGGTGCCAGGGGATTTGTGGGGATGGGGGGAGGGGGGCTACACTCCATTTCATATGAAAGGATCAGGTATGCTAGTCGGAAATTTTCAAAAAATACCCTTAAAAGAAGCCTTTTTAAGAACGGCGTGACCGGACGATTTTTAAACCCTAAGATATACCAGCGATAAGCTAATGAACGTTATCATTATAGATATAAAATTAATTAGACGGTCGACACGCTTTTGTTCCATTTGAGAACAAGTTTATCAGTGATGGGATCTTCTGATGCCATAAAAGAGATCAGGAAATGTTAAAACTCTTCAATTTTAAAACCATAAAATGATACCAAATCGCTGATTTTGACCTCTAAGACATATGACGAGCATACCCATTTTAGCCGCCTCCCCCCCCCCCACCACCCCTTCGCTCTGGGGTTTGGCTATAACTTGGGCAACTAGTTTACTGATTACACCTGACAGAGCAGATTTCGTATAGTCAGAACGCTGCGTTCATCGAAATGGACATTATGGCATGAATTTTAGACATTACGGCACTCAGACACGGTCACGATATGGCGCAGTAAGGTCTCCACTGTTTGCATGTTGCTTGCACTGCAAAATCCCTCTAATTACATTATTAACAACTAAATGAGTTAGAGTTCAAGTTCCCTCCTTATCTGCTGCCTCGTCCGGACAGTTTCAAACTCTGCGACGAGATTATCGGCTTCAGCTTCCTCGTCTTCATCCATGCTTATAGAACGGGTTCTCTGCAACTGGCCACTCTTATTTAGGGTGGAGAGTCGGCTAAAGTATCGAGCGATCTGCTGTTCTGTCAACCAGTCGGTCTTAGCGAACATCTTCTTGCCGGTGACCTCGTCTCTTAAAGATTTCATCCTAGAAGCCACATCGGAAGCGTTTGCCTTCTTTCCGGTTTCCTCACCAATCCAGAACAGGTCTACCAGGTAGTTCTTCGCTTTCTCTGAAAAGGCCACTGATTTTCTTGCTTTTCGAAGCGCCCATCCCTGTTTTTCTTGACCAGCTAGGGCTTGGTCGTCAATATCTGAGATGGCTGATGTCTCACCATGAACGTAATCGCCACCTACAGCTTGACATGCCTCAGTCCATTTCCGCGCGATCTTGTCGTAGGCGGATTCTTTCGCCAGCCTCACCATGTGTTTTCCAACATCCATATGCTTTTGAAGGGCGGCGAATGACTGAAACGTCTTGATACACCCTTCCTCATTACAAGAGAACACAACTTTCTCATTCATCTGGTCCGTCTGTGCTGGACAAGGTGGTTCCTTTGATGGCTCAGGCTCAGAAGGAGCTTTTGCTGGCTGTGTATGTTGCTGATAGGTGCCTGCCTCCAAACGCGGTCTGCTGAAGGGCTCCACTGTGACGAGCTTCGTGTGACCTTGTGGTTTGCCAAACCGTGCCAGCTGGGCTGCGCTATAAAACTTTCCAGAACCGACTTTATAGGCACGCCACACCCTCATGCCTCCCTTCTCGTAAGAAAAGTTGTGTAGCGCCTGCATTCCTTTCATTGTATGTTTGGTCATCGTCTGCGCTGATGGCTGGACTCGACACACCGCCGCATAGCAGCCTTTGACACCTCCGTACGACTCAATAGCGGCTTTCATGTCACTGGCTGTCTTCACATCATTTCCCTCATTCAAAAAGTGTCGAATGTGGCTTTTGATTACGGCGGTGCGACGATCACAGATGTCTTTGCCTGATTGTGGTTCACTGAAGTCATATCGTGAGATTTTGACTCCAGTGCGATCACCGATGCTGGGGAGTGACAGCAGAAGAAAGGCGCAGTGGTAACATCCTGCGTTGTCAGACCTCAGGTATGCCTGGCTAAGGTTTGGTTTCAGGGCTTTCAGTGTTGTCAACGTGTTCTCTATTATGGAGGCCACTGCGAACCAATTCTGAGTGCACTCATCAAACAGATGGATGTAGGTTCGCATCTAAGGAGACAAAGAGACAAAGGAAGTGGTTACGTTTGTTTCAAACAATGAATACTCGCAGGCTTTCTGTAACAATGCGCTTTGCCTTGGCGGCAATGAAAGGAAATTGCATTAATTGACATTGACGATGATATTGATTTTAGTTAGTACCGCTACACAAATATATAGTTAATAACATATACATAGTATTTATGATACGAGTTTGTAGATTATCATCAATTTTGGGAAAGTGCTCAATGATTTTTGTCATCAGAGCAAAATAAAATTGAAATTGAATTAACGAAACAAACTATTGGATAAACATGGTGTATTTTCACTACAATACTGTTTCGTATGGTCCACAGAACCACACTCATCAGGTGATTTTACACTAATGAATGCTACATCATGGAATTGTCTACATTAAACGACCGTTGAAACTAGATATGCGATAGCTTATTATGTTACAAGTGGAACTTGAGTAAATATTTTTGTATTTATGATGTAATGTATCAGATTTAGTTTAAATATATAGTAATATGTTATATGTTAATCCAGATAGATAGCTTACATGGTTTTTTAGAATTTTTGTAATTTAATTACATACATCAATGGAAAACGCGCACTGATAAGATGAAAACATCACCGTTTCACTACGGCCTACATTACTCCTAAACATGTTGAAAAACATTAAGAAGGTAGAGAGAGCTAGCATCAGGCTTAATGTGTGATTTTTAGGGAATGCAAAGATAGTTTTAGAACGATTGCAATATATACCTCGATTTCCTCGCTGTCGGCTTTGATAATGGCAACAGTTATGTGCCAAGGCTTCCCTTTTTTCCCAAACCAATCGCGCTGGGTCTCTCTATAGCTTGTCGGCAAAAACTTCATTGCCCAGTCCATAATAAGCAACACCTCAGTTTGGGAAAGGCAATCAACAGTATCGGTCTTCGTAGCATCTTGATGGACGGATCGTATAATGTGCGACTTCCACTCCTCAAGTTTTGGGATCACTGCTTCAAGATCGTGCTGAAGTTCCTCCTTCTCTTAATTGTTGCTGGGAAAAAGCAACAAAACATGAATGTCCGTCAAAGTCAAAATTAAAGCTTACTGGGTGGTGGACACTCTATCATCTAATGAGGGCCAGGAGTTGGTTCAATCACTAAGGCATACTTATATAGTTAACGCTGTCCTTATACTATCAAATGATAAGCTACATTTATTGCACGAGCTAATAAGAATTGGTTAAAAAGGGTACCTTAACTGAAGCTGAGAAAGTGCGACTTGAATATCCATGACAGCATTTCTCAAGTCATTGCAGCGGTCACAGGCTATGTTGTGCTGATGCGAACAGGTGCCACGATACTCGGCTTCTTTACTGCTTAGTGCGTATACACGGCAATGGTCTGCGCAGGGCGCCTCATTTGAGATATGAAGCTTGTAGTCGGCTGATAAATAGCGTTTGCCAGCTTTGAGACGAGAGATAATTCCTTTTGCCTCTGCATCTTGAAAGCCTGCATGAAAACCATTCCATTAGTTAACAATGGATACATACCGCTGCATGTAGACTACTAGTGACAAATCACTTGTAATATATGTTCTGCGACTTCTGGGAATAAATAGGCTGAATATTTTGAAATCCCCCCCTCCACATTCCCGATACATTGCTGGTTGGAAAGGGTCTTGATCCTAGCTACAAAGGAATCTCGACCCAGGCCTACACAACATTAACGCAGGGGGAAAAGAAAGATAGTCTAAAACAGGGATGGCCAATTAAGACTCAAATATGGGGGGGGGGGGGGGGGGGGCAGTGTCTCAAGAAGCTTTGCACTCCGTTGCAGGAGAATCATATATGCAAGTAAAAGCTTATCTTCGCAGGCTTCCTGGAGAGCGTAATTCAAAACGCGGACTAAGAAAATAAATTAAAACTCCTTTTTGCTCCCTTTTTGATCAAATCTAACACTAGACAAAGGAGCAATATTGACGTTTCCCAATGCCTTCTCCGATTCTCCCTCGCTCTTAGAACATCTCCCTCCCAGAACCTCTGATTTATTTATTACTCATAGATGCACACGTCACAGCGTGTAGTCGATAAACGCCTACTCTAAAAATGTCCCCAAAAGAAAACTAAAACAACAAACAAACACGGTCACATGCACTCACACGCAATCACACTCACCACATTGCCTATTCAAAGAAATACTGTAAATTCCAAGTCCCTAAGCAACAGATCATCCCTCTTACCGTGCTTGCCAAGTATTCCAGTTATTTTCTCCAGGGAGGCCATTGCATTCACACCATCCATTTGGGTGCTGTCCAGACCTGCCAGTGACTTCCTTTGAGATGCGGCGCACACCTTAAATGTAAAACGTTATCAATCAACTATTTAGTACTTGCATACGGGAGGACCAGCTCAATTGCATTACATTGGCCTGGCGGCTTTCACCCACTGGCATTCTAAGCCGGCTCAAGATTCCTAGGACGCGCAATCCATTGTCCCGAGTTCGAATCCCCGCGCTGTCCACCAATCGAGACTGTTTGTTCCGGGTTCGCCATGTTCAAATGCAGTTTCTTGAATATGCTTGTAAATAGCAGGCGGGTTCGCCTCCTTGCCAGTGGGTTTCTTAAAACACTTTACCTTCTAATATTAATATTCAATTCTGTTATTTTTGTTATTTTATATTTGCTATTTAGCCATCGAAGATACACTTTAGAAGCTAACAAATCTATATATACGTATATGTACGTATTCGATCAATTGCATGAAATATAGTAAAAGTTATAAAATCAGAAGCCTTTGAATCTATTCATGCCTTAAGGATATTAAAGAGTGTTGATCTTCCAAGTGCTTTGAAGCTGGTTTCATTGCAATAGGTCTGATATAGCTGGACAAGGCGCGACGAGATGACTGTTCTGACCACATTAGGGATTTCAATTTTCTCTCCACTTGACAATTTTAGGGTTTTTGTCCCATATGCCACGTCTTGTAGAAACGAAGGACTGGATACGAAGTCCAGGAAATGATCAACTTTGGTGGGATCCAGCCTTGTTCTCGTAATAGTTGGTGGCTCTATGGGCTGTCCAGGCTTAGTCCGAAATGCATGTTTCCTTGCCTCATCGATTCTGAACTTTGTTAGTCCCGGCACCATTTGCTGTAGTTTTGTCTTGCTATAGTCGTCGGCAAAAAGGGAGAGAATCTGCTGCTGGATGTACCACAGGCCAGCTTCGTTGTAAAGAGTTACTAGTCTAGATACTAGACTGTCCTCTTCAGAAGCGGCAGCAACAGCCCGTCCGCTTTGGTACTTTGCGAAAACCTGTTGAAGCAGCCACGATGAATTTCCCTGGGCAATGGCGTCAAGCACGGTATCAACAGCTTGTTCGGCCTTTTTTCGATAGTATCGCTGTGTTGATGATGAAATGGTTACAACATCGGACTTACATTGAGACCTGACTGGACTGATCCGGCCATCAGTTGATTTCAGCAGGTAGCTGTTGAGATGCTGTAGCTGATGCTCAACTCGCGGCGTGGGCTGCCACTCGTGAGACGTCTCTACCTCCCCCAGAGACCCCTGGGACGACGAGAAGATATCTGAATTCGGTTCGCTTTGCTATAATAGTAAAACAAAAATATGTCTGGTAAGATAACACACCGCGCACCTGAATTCACGTCTAAATAATTAGCAATGCACGTTTCCCCCCATATTATGCTTGATTGTTCTATTACAAACTTTAGGCAGAAAAGATCTGGAATCATATTCTGGATGGACCTCGTCGTACCTCGCTTGAAATATCATCTTGGAATCGCACATGTATATGCGGTAATACCAGTTGCTCTTCGGCTGACTCAAAAGACTCTTCAGTTGGCTGTTCTGTGGAAGGCCCTGGTGTCTGGTCCATAGACTGCCTCTCATAGACCCCTTCTTGCACAGCTGAGATTTCTGAGGGGTTAACGGATACCTGCGTCGAGGTTGGGATTTCAGATGATGGCTCATTCTCTTTGATGTTTTTTGTGTGGGCGCCTCTGCAGTATCTGCATATACCTAGTGAGTGATAAAAAGAACTATTCTAGTGCTGTAAACTTCATTTGAATAATGTAAATTACGATCGAACTTAGATAAACTAGTTCATCGCGTACAATTGCCCATTGAATTGAGTCATGACCTAGTCGGGGACTGATAACCCTAAAAAAATGGAAAAAAGGCTACCGAGTTATAACGTATCGACAATTTTCACATTTTATTTAATATAGAATTAATATTTCCACTATTGCCCGCACTTTAGCTTTTTATTTAATTTCCCTCGAAGAAAAACTGACCCAGGCCTGCCTCGGTTTCATTTCTCGGCTCAACAGCAACAAGCGTGTTTCAATAAAAACCAAGATCCAGAGAGCAAGGTTTCCAAAGCTACACAGTTTTAAAAATGGAAGAAGAAGAAGACTATTTTAAAGAGAAAATTCTTTGTAAAAGTTCGGAGAATTATGCGGCCGATTCTTCAGTGGTCAGAACAGAACAGAACAGCTGGACGTAAAGGAAACCTTTAAAAAATCGCCATCTATGTTTGCATTTTAAAGAATCAAATGAAGGGATTTTTTCAAGCAACAATTGTACATCAAATTTCCGATGTTACATTTTTTGAAAAACGTATTGCTGAGACACACCAAGCCTTTCCTTCCTTCAGGATTGTACTTTCCATACAAAAAGACGCCATTCTGAAGCATATTCAGTCTAAGAAAATCGCAAGATCGCTCAACAACTAAGAGCTGAAAATCAAACATAGCTAAATCATTGTCGTCTTGCTTTTGTTTTCCGATGTTACATTTTTTCGTAATGCTTGTGTTTTGTTTTTATCGAGAGTTGAAAGTATTAAATTCGGCCTCTTCTCTGTAATTCCACGTGTTTAATGAGCATGAAATGTGACAGGCGGTTCTGAATATATTATGTAAATGAGCAAAATCACCGGCCGTGACCCGCAATTGTACGCGATGTATTCGGGTGATCTCTTACGCTACGACTAGTTCTTATTTCAGGATCGTTCATAGCCCAAAAAGAGCAAATAAACACAATATTTACATGTTATATTTTACCTCAATGTGCAAAATGAAAGCTTAATATATTTACCTGCACCAACTGGAACGACAATGTCCCACTTAGCTTTGATCTCTATTGCCATCCTCAAATTTATTCCCCTATCAACTTTGCGTCTTCTATTGCCGTGAAGCGACATGTTTGGGATACTTTTACTTCTCTCAAATGTTCTTTTATGCTATCCACACAGGAATTCAAGGGTATTAATTGTTGCCGTCCAGGCCAGCGCGAGGTAAAATCACATTCACTTCCACAGTAGGTTGCAAATGAACAAGACAGCTGAGCCATTGTGACTCAACTTTTACCATGTCGCACATTTGTTGCAATATGGGCCGTATATACGCTGGTCCAAAAGTGTGTCGACGTGCTTTATCGGCAAATCTGCACCTGCAGCCATACAACGTGAAAATATTGTGAAATACGGCTATTCGCCAGTCAAAGCAGCAAAAGTACTTCCAGAAGTTTGTATAACGTTTCAGAGTCGAAGCTAGTCTTGCGGACAGCCCTTGTTTGTCGAATTAAGCCAAATAGTTTGGTGGATTTCTATTTTTATTTTTTTGGTCACGCACTCTTACACAAGTTTATACATTTTCAGTGGTCGAAGATGTGTCATGGAAAAGTATTCAGATCAGCAGATATTTCGATCAACTGCGTGAAATGCCGGTCAAAATGTGGACAGATATAGATTTCAAGATTTGTAGGACATTCTCGAAGCCTTTTTAGCAGAAGCAAGTAAAAAGTTTGTTGGAATTCTTCTCAAGGGTTATCGGGTCACGCAAATTATTGATGGTGGTAAGTGACTCTAAAACCTCTAGCCTTTCTCTGGAATTATAACCCAAACCTTTTGAATTTATTAGAATCCATTAGAGCCTTTTTAGCTGGAAGACAGAGTTTTCTATATTAGAGTCAGCTCAAGTTAACGTAGAATAATGGAATGCCCGTACATCTCGTGTTTCGATTCCACGCTTGTCAACATGGATTTTCAATCTGTTGTCAATAAATTCTAAATTTTCAGCACCCATTACACTTTTTAATTATTATTCTTGTTATATCCCTAAGAAAATTACCGTCTACTTGCGGAGATTTTCCAGAAAATCCTGAATAAAGTTTAAATATGCTTGTTTTAAGTGCACTAAAACATGGGTTTTCATGTGGCACCTGTGGCGAAAAATCGGCGGCGCCCAAAAATGTTTTTCAGGTTTTTTAGAGAAGAACGTTTCCACAAAGAGGAAAAAATAAAATTAGTTTCAAATCTTTCGGGCAAGGGGAGATATTTGATCTCAAAAGCAGCATATATTTGAATGACTAAAAAGGTGGTTACATATTTACCTGCATTGATTGACAAGCTGTCAATCAAATTGACCGACACTTGTTTCTTGCATTCATCAATGATGTACCATCATGTATACAAACCCTCATAGACATAGGTTATAAATACAGTTTCTCAGAGCTTTCTACTTTTGCCTGATATTTAAGTGTTTCCCTTTGTAAAAATCTGGTAAAATCAGGGGGGGTGGTCTATCTCCCCCCTGGAAAATCCAAAATTGAGACCAGTTTGTCTTTTGGAGTTTTGGGGTAGACACTTCAAACTGGCTAAGTTTCATTGAAATCGGTGAGATGGCATGTAGCACGTCTGCCTGGTGCAACCACAGACTCATTCTTAACAGCTGAATACATATCAAAAAGAATATGAATAAACTTTCTACTACAACCATATTTAATAAGCTTGTAAAACAGACCTTCGCGCCACACACTATCATAAGCTTTCTTAAAATCAATAAAACATGCAAACAAAGGTTTATTCCGCGATTTATAAGAATCTATCAAAGTTTTCAAAACTAAAATATGGTCCGCTGTCCTATACCCCTGACGAAAACCAATTTGGTACTTATTTAGAGTATTACACTTCATCAAAAAGGAATTCAAACGATTATTTAGAACCAGAGTAAAAAATTTTCCTAAACAGCTACTAACACAAATTCCCCTGTAGTTGCCAGGATCAACTTTACTCCCAGTCTTATGAATAGGCACAATTAGGCCTTCCGACCAAACTCGTGGAAAATAACCACGTGACAAAACTGTATTAAATAGTTTTACGTAAAATTCCGCCAATACTTTAACCGATGACTTAATCATTTCGTTTGTAATAGAATCACGAGCACTAGCTTTTTTCGACTTAAGATTTTTAGACAACTTAAGAATTTCATCAACAGTAATAGGGGAATCTAGGATATCACAGTTTGAAGCAGCCCAGATACGAAAATCTTTAGCAATTTGAACTTCAACATTCTCACAGTCTTGCGAGTCTGAAACATTACTTTGATTTAAATCTTTAAAATAATTAAACCACTCCGAAGGAAGAATGTCATCTGAGATACCCCTACCTTGGCTTGACTTAAGGTAGCTCACTATAGTTTTCTTCAGACCGCACCGCACATTTTCATTTGGCGCAATGGACAACTTAATGCGCACCAATGGACTTGGTTTTAATACCAAATATGAGCATAAGATTGAAGTTTTTAATAGTCTTTAAATTAAATCAATCAACGTTTTTAAAATAGCGAAAATCAAACATCGTCAAAAATGGTTTTTCTCGAATATCTCGAAAAATTGATGAGCTTCAGACAAGCGGTAAACTGCACAGAAAAATTCATACAAATGCACAACATTTCAAAGTAATTTTAGGAAATTCTATCTGTTTGATTTTCTTTAAATCGCAAAAGTTTCCACACATGCTGTATTTCTATTCTTGACATAACGACGGCGTAAACAATACTTGAAGTACGCAAAACACAACGAGAACACTGTGGAAAAATTGCTAAAATATACACTTACCTTAGGTGAAAAAGCCGTCTTTCAACTCTTCATTGATGTCAAGATATATTTTTTTCTTTCCATGTCTCTTGTGCTCCATTTTCTCCGCAACTTGTACATCAGAAGTTGTTTTCGAAAATCTCTAAAACGGAGGATTAATTTTGCTTGGCACTTTAGTAGGGCATTACTTGCTATATACACAGGAATATTGCAGCAGCTCATTCAAATACAAGCACTAAAATGAACCGAAACTTAAACCTGAAGTTGACCCACAACAGCAGCTCAAATCTTGCACTGTCGACTCGCTAATTAGCATATTGACTGGCAAATTCTTCATAGCACGTGAAAGTTCGTTCTATCAGGAACCGGAAATAATAAAGAATCAAACCAATTTTGATTTTCGCCCGACAAATCCACCTGCAACTTCGTTACAATTTACGAATACGAATACCAATGGAAATTCTTTTTGGTTCGTGAAATTATAGCGAAGTTGCAGGTGGATTTGTTGCGCGAAAATCAAAATTGGTTTGATTCTTTATTTCCGGTTCCTGATAGAACGAACTTTCACGTGCTATGAAGAATTTGCCAGTCCATATGCTAATTAGCGAGTCGACAGTGCAAGATTTGAGCTGCTGTTGTGGGTCAACTTCAGGTTTAAGTTTCGGGTCATTTTAGTGCTTGTATTTGAATGAGCTGCTGCAATATTCCTGTGTATATAGCAAGTAATGCCCTACTAAAGTGCCAAGCAAAATTAATCCTCCGTTTTAGAGATTTTCGAAAACAACTTCTGATGTACAAGTTGCGGAGAAAATGGAGCACAAGAGACATGGAAAGAAAAAAATATATCTTGACATCAATGAAGAGTTGAAAGACGGCTTTTTCACCTAAGGTAAGTGTATATTTTAGCAATTTTTCCACAGTGTTCTCGTTGTGTTTTGCGTACTTCAAGTATTGTTTACGCCGTCGTTATGTCAAGAATAGAAATACAGCATGTGTGGAAACTTTTGCGATTTAAAGAAAATCAAACAGATAGAATTTTCTAAAATTACTTTGAAATGTTGTGCATTTGTATGAATTTTTCTGTGCAGTTTACCGCTTGTCTGAAGCTCATCAATTTTTCGAGATATTCGAGGAAAACCATTTTTGACGATGTTTGATTTTCGCTATTTTAAAAACGTTGATTGATTTAATTTAAAGACTATTAAAAACTTCAATCTTATGCTCATATTTGGTATTAAAACCAAGTCCATTGGTGCGCATTAAGTTGTCCATTGCGCCAAATGAAAATGTGCGGTGCGGTCTGAAGAAAACTATAGTGAGCTACCTTAATAGAATTGACCAACTTCCAAAACTGTCTCGGATTATTAGTTTCCATCAAATGAATTTTATCTAACATGTCACTATGGAACTTTCTCTTCAAGCGCTTTACTAAACGCTTGTAGTCCTTTTTTAAAGAAAAGAATTTATGTCTCAAGGAGAGCCGGAATAGATGGAAATTTAGATATTAATTTTGCTAAACATCTTAGTTGTTTTCTAAATTCATGACAATCCTTATCAAACCATTTTTGTTTTTGAATCATATTATGTTTCTCATTACGCTCAACTCTACTCTTCTTAAGAGGCATTATTTTCATAGACACATCAGAAAGAATATTAGTAAACTTAAGAGTTATATCGTCAACATCACAATCCACTCCATCTAAAGAATCAAACAATGAGATAAGGTCTCTACACACATCCTGCGAACCAATTACCTCATTAAAATCTTCCTTTAGATCTTCATTCCATAAAACCACTTGAGGAAGCGAAGATAATTGGCAGCTAGTATTATCCGACGGACAAAGAACTTTTACTTTTAACATAAAAGATAAAAGACAATGATGAGACAGAAAACTAGGATCAGAAACAAAAATATGAAAATTTTCGATACAGATTTTGAGAGACAATGACATAATCTACTACACTAGCTCCATTATAGGTATAACAGGTAAACTGACCGAGGGAGTCACCTTTATGATTCTACCATTCAATGCAACCAAACCATTGCGGCAACACAAATATGCCAAAGCTCTCCCATATGTATTAACCACTTTATCCCTCGAATTTCGAGAATCAATGTCTGACAAACCAAAATCAAGGAAATCCAATCCATCATTATCCACTAAGTCTTGAATGCCCCACATTCTGGCGTTAAAATCGCCACATAAGATTATCTCACCTTTCCTACTAAAGGAATACAAACTGTTTTGAAGGGACTCAAAGTGATCAGTATTCAGACGGCGTTCCCTACTTGAATTTTGAGGGGGAATATAAATTGAACAAATAAAAATATCGACATCTAAATGAAAAAAAATCCTTTTCGAGTTTCCACCAAACAAAATTTTCAGAACTTTCTTTGTCAAGAAACTTAACACCCTTTCTCAAGTTTGATTTCACTAGAATAGTAATACCCCCTGAATTACATTTTGCATTACGAGGCAAACTCCTACACTTAGAGAATGAATAAAATCCGTCAATGTTAGGATCATTGTCAGATAGCCAAGTTTCTACTAAACTAACAAAGTCGAAACCATGAATATGCGACAAAAACTCATTGTCATTCAATTTCCCAGAAAGACCCTCAATATTCCAGAAACAAAATCTCAAAAAAGATGAATTCATCAATGCAGATTTAAGAAGCCGTCCCTAAACAGTCCACACACACACACAAACACTGAGAAGAAAAATGAAAAGAATACAAACCCAAATAATAATAAGAAGAAAAAACTAAAACAAAATGATACAAGTAATTATAGAAAAAGAAGAAAAATAAATAAATAAATAAAAAATAATAAAAAAAACCACTAGCAAACTAGGCTGACGCATGTATTGGTTGACCAAAAAAAGGATATCTAATAGAATAACGCTGCATTGCTGTATCGTTGTATTGCTGTATCGTATTTCTGTATCGTTGTTTATAACATAGATACAATAAAACGCGCGCTCTGATTGGCTCATTTACCGTGAACCATTTCACGATGGATGCACGCTCACGTCAGATTTTCTCTTTCCTCGGAAAAAGGATTTAGTTTTTTCATTGTTTTTGTCAGCAAAAACTCACAAAATGTCAAAAACAAAACTGAAAAAGGCATACATTTAACTAAACAAGTAACCATTACCGATCACATTAAGCTGTGTTGACGTAAGAATTTTACCTAGGCTAATTTTACGAGACTATTGTGATTGTACATCAAGCTATGAATAGTGTCAAGACAGAAATTTTGAATAAATTGTTTTCGGAAAATCACTCACTAGTAAGGGAATATCAAAAAGCTAGTGTTCGGTTGGTGTTGACCGGTCTTCAAGCGGCCAGAATCAATTTTAAGTCGTACTTCTAGAGAAATAAAAATAGATAAATACAAACAAACTGAGTATAAAATGAAGTTTTAGAGCCAGATTTGTCATGATCATGAGGATCTTTTGTAGATTGTTTGAAGTTGTAGGCTACAGAAAAACTATTCAAGATCATAAATGTGAAACAAAAAACTCAATTTGTTTTCTTTTTTCATTGATTATCTTTAATTGACAAATTGTTTTGATAAGCCGAAGGAGAAAACAAGTCCAAAAAAGCACAACAAAATATCACAAGCTCGATCAAACTTGATTGAGAAACTACAACAAATATACAAAGAACCACAATAAATCTACCTTCAAATGATCCCTTTATTGCACTTGATGCTTGATTATTTAATCTTTGAACAAAATTCTTCCACGTGCTAATGATATCGATCCAATACTTGTAAGCTTCAACGAAATATTTGTTGCTCCACTCGGTTTTCCTCCACTCGTAGAATTTACTTATGCAGGAGCAGGAAGCACAACCAACCATCGAAAGTTCAAGACGAAAAATAACCAAGAGCTAGGGTAGTTTTTCTCTAGATGTTGGCTGTCCATTCCATTTACCTCTGGTTTAAGAAAATTGTTTTTTCCTGTAGTTCAGGACCAGCTTCTAGTTTTGAACAAATGACAACACGAACCAAAAATTTCCAAAACGTAAGAACTTGATGTAATGTCTTTTTCGTCGATATTTTGAAGCTTTGAGTGATCGAGGCCAAGTACAAATCTTTGTAATACTACTACCATTCGATTTAAATGAATTTTTGGCATATTTTAGATGTGAAACTCGCCAGTGAAAGAACTAAAGACAGTTGTTGTCACCGCCAGCATTCACAAAGCCGGCACTTTTTTTTCGCGCGCTTTGTCAATCGCGCGTGCGGAGTGATGAGAATTTTGAATTTGATCAACAGATAGAAACAACCTGTTTTGCAATCTTTTCGCGTGATGGTATACTAGTGGCTATGTTATAAAAGAAATGGTTCACGCTTAGCGTGCATCCATCGTGAAATGGATGCACTTGGGAGGTTGCCTAAGCACTCAAGAAGCTAGAGTCGCACTCGGCTAACGCCTCGTGCGACTCTTACGCTTCTTTCGTGCTTAGCAACCTCCCGCGTGCATCCATTTATTTTTTTTATTTTATTAGCTTCGTCATTGCCACAAAAAATATGAATAAACTATAAATAAATACTGACAATGACAGGGTTGACCGCAACAGCGTTAGCCAATTACTGCGGACCCAGACAAAAATATACTATTACATACAACATTTAACTTGGCAACTAAGATTTCTGGCAGTGTTACATTTCATACAAATTGATTTAAATGTACGTGAGTCTTCACAGTTATAAGTATTGTTGAGACATAAGACGTAATATGACAACATTGCGGACTTAAAGGTGTTTAAGTTATTCATTGTTAGCTCTAGATCTTCTGCTAAAACGTTCCAAATACGGCAACATCTGACAAGGAATGATCTTTGGTAAGTAGATGTTTTGCATCTTGGTACGATGTACTTTGGTGCGATCCCTGTCGATGCTCGTGTTGGTCTTGCTGATTTACGAACGACAGGAAGAACAGATGGTTTCAAGTTGACAAGATTGTGAGTAACCTTGAAGAAAAATACCATGTCCAGATATTCATGCCAGTAACACAATGGAATCATCGATAGAGAAGATAGCCTGGAGTTGTAGTCCACATCTGTAGAAAATGGCAATTTTAAGATGTACTTCGTTGCTCGCCTTTGAATTCTCTCTAGCTTAACTATTAGTTCAACTGATTGTGGTGACCATAGTTGGGTTGCGTATCCTAAATGAGAACGTACCAGAGCAAAGTATAGCGTTCGTCTGATGTTTGTGCTGTTGATACACCACGTGTTCCTTCTGATATAGCCCAGTAGCTTGTTGGCACGTGCAGACTGTTCATATACTTGGTTGTTCCAAGTGAGGTCTTTTGATATCATGACTCCCAGATCTCGTTCAGTTTCAGTGGATACAAGTGAAGAGTTGTTAAACGTGTACGTAGAAACGACTGGCTTAGTTTTCCTGGTGATGCATTGGGATTTACATTTGTTCGCGTTAAAAGCAAGGCCAGACATTGATGACCACTTTTCTAAGCTTTTGAGATCGGCCTGAAGTGATGTTGAGTCATCTAGAGATTTGATTACTTTGAAAATTTTAGTATCGTCAGCAAACATAGCCACTTCACTAGATTTAATGGCCTCAGCCGGTAAATCGTTCACGTACAGGAGGAATAGTGCTGGTCCAAGGATGGATCCTTGGGGAACGCCAGAAGTAACAGGCAGAGTATTTGAAGTGGCTCCAAGAACAGTTACACGTTGATGACGATCAGTCAGGTAAGCAGTGAACCAGTTGAGTAAGTTGCCACCAAAGCCAGATGTACATAGCTTATGTATCAAGACTTTGTGGTTGACTTTGTCAAAAGCTTTTGTCATGTCAAGGTAAACTACATCAACTTGACCTCCAATAGTCATTTCACGATGGATGCACGCTAAGCGTGAACCATTTCTTTAATTGCTGTATCGCTGTATTGCTGTATTGCTGTATCGCTGTATTGCTGTATTTCTGTATTGTTGTATTGCTGTATGGCTTTATCGCTGTATCGTTGTATTGCTGTATCGCTGTATTGATGTATCGTATTGCTGTATCGCTGTATCGGTGTATTGCTGTATCTTTGTATTGCTGTATCGCTGTATCGCTGTATTGCTGTATCGCTGTATTGCTGTATCGGTGTATATTGCTGTTTGTGTATCTGTGGATTGCTGTATCGTTGTATTGCTGTTTATCGCTGTATCGCTGTATCGCTGTATATTGCTGTATTGCTGTATTGCTGTATTGCTGTATTGCTGTATTGCTGTATTGCTGTATTGCTGTATTGCTGTATTGCTGTATTGCTGTATTGCTGTATCGCTGTATTGCTGTATTGCTGTATTGCTGTATTGCTGTATTGCTGTATTGCTGTATTGCTGTATTGCTGTATTGCTGTATCGCTGTATTGCTGTATCGTTGTATTGCTGTATTGCTGTATTGCTGTATCGTTGTATTGCTGTATTACTGTATTGCTGTATTGTTGTATTGCTGTATTACTGTATTGCTGTATCGCTGTATCGTTGTATTGTTGTATCGCTGTATTGCTGTATTGCTGTACCGTTGTATCGCTGTATCGTATTGCTGTATCGTTTACCTCGAAAACAGAATAATTTTACCGTGCCCTATTTAATTTAATTAATACTTCAAGAAAAATAAAAAGGCACAGCAACTAGAATAAACTCTATGCTTCCCACATGCATGCATTGCCGTAGCTATGTATCGCTATATCGCGATACGAGAACTGATAATACAGCCAAAGTTGAATCCTAAACCTTGCCAGGTATACATTCTGCTTGCCAGAATCGTTTTGCCCCACATTATCGAGTAGTCCTCTTCATTGAGCTTGGATAATTACAACCTGTACTGGCCTGCTGGCTGTTATATATCTTGAGGTCAGAATTACTATAAAGAAACTTCATTCTTGTTCTACGATAAACGAGCAAGCGGGATCGAGAAAACCAAACCAAAGACGTTTCACTCTATCCGTCAATTTGAATGAAGTGGCGCAGTGGGACCACGCTGCTCTTTATATATTAACTCATTTACATATTTACAAATCCCTAGGGTATCTATTGTAATATTCAAATGACTTTGAATACTTGACTCGACTCCATGTGTTCAAAACCGATGTCTTCATTTTTTTTCTTTCTGCTGACTTAAATCGTTAGCATATTTTCTTTTGTTATTATTTTGTTATTTTAATTTTTATCATATTTTTATTCGCCGAAGACCATAAATGGAGCGACCATTAATTTCTATTGTGATCATTAACGCCTGGCGGGAGATTTGAAAATTTTCCGACTAAAGCCGAATTGCATTCGGAAAACTGGATCAGATGATTTGATCACCTGTCACCGGTGGGGACGGGAAAATATTTCCACTTGTCAGGGGTGGAGATGGGATGTCAATGTGAATATAAAAAGCAAACTATTGGGAGAGAATAAGGTAGAAATGCCACTGTTTTGGTTATCATAAAGAACGAACTTTTTTTATCAGTTGTGAAATTATTCGACTGATTTCACAGATCGCATTTTATACTCTAGAAGCATAAAGTATTCTTTATCGAATGCAAATAAACTCTCTTCTAACTTGTCACTGAATTCTCAATCAGCGCAATTCGCGAGCAACCCCTCAAATCTTGATCAAGGCTGGTTTCAGCTTAGTTACGGACTACTTTGTATAATGAAATAAAAATTTGAATCGAATAAACTCTTAGAAACGTGTTAAAGTCTTATGTGTTTGATGATAAAGTAAACAATTATGAAAGACAAATTTGCGACATTACTATCTAAGTTTCATTTCAGACACAAACTTTATTGTATATGTAAATATGAATCTAGTGATTCCAACCTTCGCCCGCAACCGAAACGTAAATTGGATTCTTTCTTAACTAGGAAACTTTTCATTACAAATCTAAGCCGGTCAAAAGATAGTTGAATGTCTAGGCATAACGTGTATGAAATTCAAACAATGTCAAGTCATAAAAACTGAGATTGGGATGGGGTTTTATATGATCATGTCTAAAGTGTTGTAAACACAACACTGCCTCATTTACATATGCTTCTTCGCAAGTGCCACCCGGCTTCAACAACAAGCTACTTGAAAAGTTTGCTAATTCTAACGCCAAAAAGAATTCAAACTCGATGTTTCCGCTTCGAAAAAGCTTTAAACTTAGAAAGAAGTTGACAAAAATCAGTTTTGTAAAGAGAAACTCGCTTTGTTTACTCGTAACCATGGACGCCTTCTCGGTTTTGATGATACGGACATGAATACTCATTCGTCTTTTAATGTTACTTTTAATAGTGAAAATTAAAGGTTAATGTAGACATATATTCAAAATACTTTAGAAGGAATCAATTAATTGAGAGAATAACAAGTTTACAGTTTTTTTTGGTAAGAATTTTGCTTTTGACAGTTGATGTAAGTTTTGAAGAGACAACAACAAGTTTGCATGATGACAAAAGTATTCAGTGATACCGATATGTTTTGGCTATTTAGAAACATCTTAATTCTACTTTAGTTCTAACGAAAGGTTTTGAAGTATCTGACATATTTAGAAATATCTGACATATCTAGAAATACGAGAGCTGTCCGAGAAATAAAGCGAAGTCGAAGTATTTCCGAAGTATATCCGAACACATCGGTTTTGGCGGCTTTTCTCGCCTATTGTTTAGAAGTTGATCACCTATTGTTTTCCAAAGTGTCCCTCGAACAATAGAGCATTTCTATTTTTATTTTTTTGTTATTATTATTATTATTATTTTTTTGTTATTATATTTTCTTTTGTTATTGCTATGCAAATGTAACATAAATAGCACTAAATAGTACTAAATAATGCTAATTCTATTGTTTTCTATTGTTTAGTTAGCGCTATTTAGTACTAAGTAGTGCAAACTATTTCACACTTTTAGGCCCCATCCACACGTATCCGAATTTATTAGAGTGAGCGCACTTAACCCGTGAAATAAAAATTGAATGCTAGTGTGTAATAGTTCAATAGCCACAAAAGAAAACAAAGGAAATAGGATCTACTAGTAACTAGTAGTCTAGTAACTATTTCACGGGTTAAGTGCACTCACTCTATCCAACTTGCCAAAGACGAGTAAAAATATCGCGTGATATCGCGTGACTGGAGCGAGTAAAAATATCCAGCCATATTTTTACTCCTCTATACTGGTTTGAAGGTGTGATGAGTCGTACAATTTTGACGAAATTGTCAACGAAAAGCGCGCGGAATGCGTTACGTGTGTGCGGCTAGAAAATCGGGATACTAAAAATATGAAACGCATCTTAAACGACCAGAAATTTGATCTGAAGTTGTGTGAGACTATTGTCGACAACATTTTCTGGTTATTAAAACATTAATGAATCTCTCTGAGTTTTGACGAGTGTTTTATTCCGTGCGCTGCTATGGAAATCCGCGGTGTTCGATAAAACGAAGGGATGTAATTTTTAGCAAAAAATCCTCTTTTATAACTTCCCTGTGATGAGAATTTTTTCTTATTCAGAAATGTTATAGCGCTCTAAAATACGTTCCTTTTAAGACTAAAAAATGTGGGGGTCACCCTATTCGTTTCCGAGATATTGAGCGGTAAACACTGGAAATTTAGCCGCCATTTTGAATACCGAGAGGGACTGGGTCCAGGAGAATATTTTCCATCCTTGAATTTTGAATTTTGAATTTGTTTTTATTTGGTGTAGCATTCACACTGATGTCACGTAAAGACATCAGTGACATGTCATTCCATAGCGCGCGCACAACAATTAGCGCGCGCTCAAACTATATGGAGCCACCTCACAGGGGGCAGAGGAGAATCGACTTTGAATAAATTAAAATAAATGAAATGAAATATTCACTCTATATTTACCGCTGAACTCTGAACTTGCTGGTGCGAGCGTCATATTTTGAATGACAACTGCTGAACCAAAGCGCGCGGCGTGCGCTCCTTGTTTTGTATTGTGAAAAGGGATGAAACTCTGGTCACGTGATTATTTTTAAAAACCAGAAAAAACCACTCATTTGTTTCTTTTCTGAAAAAAAATCCCAGTACAATATAAATATCAATATTCTCAATAACCTTCCGTAGTTAATTTGCAAAATTACCTAAAGGGATCATTTTGCGGCGCGATTGCTTGCAGGAATGGATGTGGTACAGCCTGCGCCGTAAGGCTGGTGACGGAAGTGACGTAAATCATTTGAAGAAATGCAGAGGAGAAATGGCTGACATGAAGGCACTTTGAGCTTGGATTTCACAATCAAAACGATATTTGAATGGTATAAACTTTGAAAAGAGATTCAAAACAGCATAGAATATGTTTTCTAATTGAAGATACAAACAAAAAAATTGCTAAAGCGTCAAATGAAAGAAGATTTTCTTGGTAGACTAGCGATCGTATTCATCAAAGTCCAACGAGCAGACTTGGTTCAGATTTGCTTCTTTCTACCTTACAGCCAAAATCGTTGCATCGCGACCTCGGAGCTTAGCTTGAATTTTGTCCTTTGCGAAACAGGATATTATAGCGAAATATTTCAAAAATTAAATTAGAATAAGTTTCACCAAGATTTTCTAGATATTTTTGGTCTTATTTTAGGTATTTCTCGCAATAATTAGTAAATAAACCCCTTCTGGCGGCTGGTATATTTATAAGTAATACCATGACTCTGAGGGATATTAGTGATTAAATGTCCCCGAAGCCGAGGGAGGTTTAGTGGAAGTCCCGAGGCCGTAGGCCGAGGGACTTTTATTAAACCTCCCGAGGCTGAGGTGACATTTAATCACTAATATCCCGAAGAAGTCATGGTATTACTTTGTAATACCATGATCACCGAGGAAATAAACGAAATTAAAAACCTCATTAATAATTCATAAGGCAAACACAATGAAAATCATAACCATGACGTGGGTCTTGAATTTCAAGTAAAGACTTATCCTAATTTACATAAAATATAACCTGGATTTTCTCTGAAAAAAAATAATTTTTTGACTTTTTTTCAAAAATATGAAATATGTGATGGAGGTATTTAAACAACATAAAAGCCACGTGCTCGGTCTTCCATTGAAATTCAAGACCTCGGGCCTTCGGCCCTCGGTCTTGAATTTCAATGAAAGACCTCGCACTAGGCTTTTATCCTATATATATACTTCGCTGTTTGTTCATCCAAAACTCGAATATATTGTAGAATTCTTTTAGCAATTGTGCGTAACTCAGTTCTCTGGGGATATTTGACAATTGATTCCTATGTTTTACACTTATAATGGCAAGTATTTATAGGTTGTTAATCAATTCGAAAGCTAAATTGTTTTCACTAAGCTTTCTTTGCTTCATTACGCTCATGCGCGAATACTATAATGAAATAGAATATAAGTAGAATAAATAGCTCCCACACGCGTAAGAGCGTACACTGGTGTGAGGTATCGGTGCGTTATATAGTTAAGGAGTTTCGGAACAGTGTGCACTGTTTCGATCGTCCCGATGATTGTTAAATGAGGGACTGTACCTCATGAATAACATGAGGGAAATTTAGAACTAAATTTCCCTCATACATTATTAATGAGGGAAATTTAGAACTAAATTTCCCTCATTAATGATGTATGAGGGAAATTTAGTTCTAAATCTCCCTCATTTGTATTCATGTAGGAGGGATGTTAGGCATTAAACGTCCCTCTTGAAACAATGGATCCCGAGGTGATCATATGGTATTACGAAGGATAATGTTCGAGGATTAGAGATGGTCCGAAAAATGAACATTTGGCCGAGAAGCGAAGCTTCGAGGGCAAATGAGATATTTTGAGGACCATCTCTAATCCGAGGACATTATCCTTCGATATGCCAGTGAGCCAGAAGGGGTTTATTTATTTTATATCCCTCCGATAAATTTTCTTGTTTCGTCTTTGAAAGAAAAACAAAATTTAGACAAACCCATTCAAGTGCTTTTTAAAGAATTGTGATTGGCTCTTACATAATTTATCTGTCTCTGATTGGTTGTTTGGCTTTTTGGAGCAAAATACATAAAAAATTCATCCAAATTTCCTCTGATAAGCTGGCAAATCTTATGATGACACTAAGAGGGCTTTAGACACCCTTCGATAGCCATTGAGAGTGAAAATTCTAGCTTTTCAAAGCCGAAAAAGACGAATTTTGAAGGTGGAGGATGACTTGCAAACTGACGGCTGACTTCAAAGACCACGCGTACGAGGAACTGTTTTCACAGTTTTGTTGGCTAGATTATCTACCGTAAAGGAAAGCCGAGGGTGATTTTTGAATTCTCTTTCATTACTGAATGCTGAAATTTGCTACTTTGGCGGAAATCTATCGCTGTTGAAGCAGTTTTGAAGCCAGAGTTGAAGCTAAAGTTTACAAGTCGTTTTTCAGTGCCGTCTAATTCGCCGATAAAAGCTCGTGTTCTTTGTTGACAGCAAGCTGACTAGGTAAGAATTTTGAGTGAGAAATGTAGGTACAAGCTTTTGTTTTGCATAAATTGCTAAACTTTTATTTTACAATTAACCAAAGAAACCTTTTGGCGAGACGCCGAAAACATTGTAAAGTTTATGTTAACTGGAGAAAACATTAAAATGTTTCTTGAATGTCTTTTGGATTTGTTAATTTGTGTTTTTGGACATATTTTCTTTAAAACGTTCTTCTCTTCGCCTTAATTCAGAGGACAAATCCCTATATTTTTGTCATCTCATTTCTATTTTTCGCTGAGCGGACGGATATCACCTCGGACGGGGGCTATCGCAGGATATCCGTCCGCTGAAAATGTACCACGTGACCTGTTTTAGCCAATAGAAGTACGTAAAAATTTATCGGTGGGATATAATTTTTGATGTTTCGTTCTGAGTTCGAGCTGTAAGATGTCAAAATGTATGCGTAAAATTGACTTTCTCGGAAGATATATTGTTAGTGGTTTCAATTTTTATAGCTTTTCGCCTTCAACTTAAATTATTTTTGCCGAAATTCAACATTTGTGTTCTGTTTTGGGGCTAGTTTTGACTTAAAAACCAGGAAAAAATTTCGCTTTTTTGATGAGTGAACTTGATCTAACTTGATCTTAGAATCGTTTTATCTTATTAAGAATCTTAATCCCAATGAAGCTCTTAAAATCATTGTAAAGAAAAGTTAAATGATGTTAAAAAAATAAGTCTTAACTGAAGTTGAAAAAAGGTTTCTTCATCTATGCTCTTATGCTAAACTTTTATTTTTGTTTTCATGTAAAGTCTAATATAATACTAGCGGTTCTTATTAGAAGTGAATTGCTGCGAAGTCGCTTTCTTCAGCTGTATTGCATCGCTGATAGCAAATATTATTGTGAGATTTTGCAATCCAATTGAGATTAACCACAAAATTGTCAGTAGCGATATAAAATAATCAATAATAAAACCAGATTGCTTTGGAAGCAGTTCTACATCATCGATAATATGATATGTTGAGATATTCGACTATAACATGCTATAATAACCAGAATTGACAGGGCATGAAAACAAGCAAAGCGATGAGTCGCCGTATGAATTTGTTTTTATTTGTGTTGCATTCACACTGATGTTACGTAAAGAAATCAGTGACATGTCATTCCATAGCACGCGCACAACAATGCCAATGCCATTGTTTGAGCGCGCGCTCAAACTATAAATGAGCCACCTCAAGATCAAATGCGCAGCCAGAACTCGATTGATTGCTAAAATCAGTACTTCTGAGCGATGTTACCTTCGATGTAAGATGTTTTTATTTGAAGTCGAGAAATAAAAAGAAAACCTTTAGAAAGTTCATTCGTTCATGACTTTGTTAATTTCCGCTGGTCAGTGTACTGCATATCCACAAAATCGTACAGACAAACTCACCCACCCACAAACGCCAGCATATAAAGTGCCCAGACTCTCTCGGCCAAATCGAGCACAGGAAGGCCGTCGAGATTAGTGTTGCTGTTCGCTACGCTCGCAGCAATTAAGTTTTAGATGGTTTCTCGTTCAATCAGTGAAAATTTCTCGTCAAATTAATTCCAAATTGAGCTTGAAACCAACTTATTACCCCTACAATTAAGTTTTTTAAAAAAATCAGATGCAAATTACGCCGAAAAACTCTATAACTTAGCAAAAACTTTAAACTCAATGATTAAATAAAGTTTATCTTACTTGTCTGACAATGCTAAGTGTGATTTTTGGGTTCTTTTGTCGGCCATTTTCTATGGATTTAGACTGTTTTCAAAAGATTGGACTTACTGTTACGTCATTTCCGTCACCAGCAAGTTGTACCACGAGATCTAGAAAGCGAAGTTTCACCCTTTCACAAATATAGTGTCTAAGCGAGCTTACCTTGCTTACGTAAGACAAAACGGCGCGCGCGCCAGCAAGTTCAAAATTCAGCCGAAATAAAGAGAGAAGACAAAATGGCGCGCGCACGGTAATAGACACGGTGAGTATTTCATTTATTCAAATTCATTCAAAGTCGATTCTCCTCTGCCCCCTGTGCCACCTCAAATGTGCAGCCAGAACACGATTGATTGCTAATATATCAGTACTGTGTTTTGACCTACTCCTGAGCGATGTTACCTTCGATGAAAGATGTTTTTAAAGTCGAGAAATAAAAAGAAAACCTTTAGAAAGTTTTTTCGTTGATAACTTTGTAAATTTCCGCTGGCCAGTGTACTGCATATTCACAAAATCGTACAGACAAACCCACAAACAAACCCACAAACGCCAGCATATAAAGCGCCCAGACTCTCTCGGCCAAATTGAGCACAGGGAGACCGTCGAGATTAGTGTCAATAATAATAGAAAATTCTAAATAGAAATAATGATTTTCAGTCATCGTAAATTGGCATCACCCGGTGTTTCGAGGTGATTATATCGCTTATGAACGAGGGGCACGCCAACTTTTATTCCAGTTCCCAATAGCCCATTAGGTGCTATAAATGACTGGCAAGGTTTAGAGGAAATACAAATGGTATATAAATGTGCTTATAAATGTCTCCGCGCTCTATAAGGGAAAGTATATAACACTGTCCCAAATAAGAGTAATTCAGTAAAAGGAAATTGAAATAGATGTAGGTTGAAGTTGTTTAGAGAAAGGGGGCATTGGGGGGCTCGAACACCGCAACACCGCAATAAAATAAAGTCCAACACCGCAATACCGCAAAAAATCAACGCATTTTTTCAAGAGTCACGTGATAAAAAGTTTTGTTGAGCCCTAAAGTCGCAACACCGCAATATTTTCTTCCCGTCACCGTAGCATCGGACAAAAATAACGTAAACACCGCACATCGCAAGGTTTAGCATCACCGCAACACCGCAGTTTTTCAGCCTCGTTCACCGCAACACCGCACTAAAAAAGGACAAAACCGCAACACCGCACTAAAAAAGGACAAAACCGCAATACGCCGCAAACCCCCAATGTCCCCCTCTTAGAGAGCTTTGTGTTTTTCCTTGTAAAGTGTTCATAAAACTACTTTTCTTCCTTCTTGTACTGTAGCTGTGATAAAAATTATCTTTTCATGTTGGACAGCGTTTTTCCTAATAGGGTGTACAATAAACAGTGTTGCCATAAGTCCATGAAATTTGATTATGGACAAGACATATATTTTATTAAAAAATTATACTTTACAATAATGTAATGATACGGTAATTACATGATGTTCGTATGACGAATATGATACATGTGAATGAAATTTTGATTATTGACAAGAACTTTTACACAGTAAAAATATAGTAATTACTTATCATGAATATCATGCATGTGGTACACACAGTCTTGACACATTTCAATAAAATTCTCCTTAAATGAACGATTCAAAAAATAGTAGTCTTTCTGGTAGACTTTTAGGTTATTCTTATCAATAATGGTCTTTAATGGTCTTTATTTCGATAACTAACAGACGTAGTTATTTAACAACAAAATCAATGAAAAGAAAGGCCTAACTTTTGTAATTTTTTCTCTAAGATATTAAAGGGTTATTAATCGAGCGTGAGTTCTGTACGGGAAAATATCAGACCGAGTTCTTGATAGTACAGACTGAGCCATAGGCGAGGTCCGTACAAAACAGACCGAGGTCTGATATTTTCCGGTACAGGACCGAGCAAGCTCGGTTAATAAATTGTTTATTATATGGCTATTTTCCTCGCTGTATCGACAAAAATCAAGCGAACTTCCGATATCAGACCGATTGCCATGGAAACGGTCCGAGATGGGAAAATATCAGACCGGAAATCAGCCAATCAGAGCGCGCGTACTATCATAGCCATATAATAAATTGGACAATTACTAAATAAACAACGATTGATAAATATTTTCTTATAACGTTCTGTATTAATTTTAGGTAGGATGTATTCGTGTCCTCTTTTCCTCGAAGTCCTGCTTTTCTTTTCTGGTAGAAGCTCGTCTAGAGAAGTCTTGATGTCCTTTAGATACTGTATTAAACAGGGTTTTGTCCTTTTGGTCAATGAGATCTGTGATGTTGATGCGTTCCTGGATATATCCGCACTTATGTGCTTTAGATAGAAATTTGTCAATGTTACTAAGGTACTTGTCATAGTAAGCACAGCCCCAAACCTCCAAGGCGTAAGTAAATACCGACAGGATAAGGCTTCGAAAAAGAAGATCCAATTGCTCGATAGAGTACTTGTAATACTTGCACACTCTTAAGATATTCAGTCGACTACTAGCCTTCATGAGAATTTCGAGAATGTGGCCATCCCAAACAACTGGGTTGTCATTGAAGGTAACTCCAAGTAGTTTGAGTTTGCTTACACGCTGGATACCCTCGACTGGCGGAGGAGGATCTTTTGTCGTTTTTCCTTTGGGGACCATTTCCCACGTCTTCTTTAGATTCAACTGCATTTTGTTATTCTTCGCCCAATCCGCGATGGAGACGATTTCTTGATGGACAATTTCGGTATCATCGAGATCATAGGTGACATGAATACTCAGTGTTATGTGTTATATCGTCTGCATACTTGATAAGCAGATTTCTCTTGGGATCGACTGCTTTGATGTCATTTACCATTAACGAGAAGGGAACAGGGCCGAGCACAGTGCCCTGTGGAACGCCTCTATTGATGCTCAGGAACTCAGTTGTTTTTCCATCAACTTTGACTCGTTGTTTGCGCCTTTCCAAAAAGCTGATGACCAAATTAATGCTGTATGGATTTACATTTACTTTCACTAACTTTGAACAAAGTGTTGTGTGGGAGACATAGTCAAAAGCTTTGCTGAAGTCAAAGGAAAAAATGCGCACAAAATCAGCGTCACAATCGAGCCACTTCAGCCACAGATGTTGGTTCTTGATTAGTGCCATTGTAGTGTTATGGGCTTTGCGATAGGCAAACTGGTTTCAATGAGGTCAGCAAAAACACTTGAGAGTTCAGATTTGTACACAAGTCTTTCGAAAAGACACATGACTACACACTTAAGTGAAATCGGTCTGAGTTGATTACAGCTGTTGAAAGGTACTTCCTTTGGTAAGGGTGTAGCATTCGCCAGTTTCCAAATGCTAGGAACAGTATGACATTTCAATGAATAATTGAAAATGTGAGTTACTATTGTCTATTGGTGCCAGGTTATACGCGTTGTCCTTCCAGAACCAGAAAGGGAGATCATCTGGGCCAGATGCTGTCCTTTTCAAACGAAGTAACGATGTGGCAACAGTACTTACAGACAACTCAGGGACTCTTACCCCTACAGGAATGATTGCATTAGAAGGCATGACGTAATTAGGATCTGTATTAATATCACAGAAGTAAGAGTTTATAGCTTCAGGTTCAACGATCGAACTAATAGAAGAACGCGTTTTCCTACCAGTTATTGCATTGAAAACATCCCACCAAGCTTTGGACCCCTTGTCATATTTTGAAGATGGTTTTTGCACAGCAACTTTCTGGTTACTCCTGATTAAAGTGTTGATTTTATCTTGAATGATGTTCAAAGCATAGGAACTATCTCCATGGTGATTCTTAGATCTAAGTTTGCGTCGAATCTTGAGTAGATATTTAACCAGTGGCGACATAAATGGGGGGTCCCTCGAAGAAGTGCGCACAGACATAGAAGGGAAACACTCATCAAAAAGTGTTCTCAGAGCATCTTGAAAAGCAGCTGTCTTTTCGTGAATACATTCTATAATTGTTATTGAATACCAGTTGTAATCATGTAGAGCTTGCGCCATCAATGCAGCCTTTTATTAACTTGGCCCTTCTGCCACTTATCAATAAGCCCAGGGCACCTTGAAATTCAAACACGATTGGCAATAATTCATATTGCAACTGGTAAATCTCACGGTAAGCGAAATCTCTCACAGATTTGCAGGAAACTGCCATAAGATCCTTTCTATGACCAGGATAGTAATCAAGAAATGATGTTTGCATCACAACGTCAGGCACAAAGAATTTTGTATGAGATTCAGTCATTACTAATTTTGGTTTCCCATACTTATTTTCGCTCGGTTTTTCCGGGCTATCATCTGACCCTGAGCTTGATTCTGAATATACATCAACTGTGAAATTGTAAACTGCGGCTTCATTACGTCTTGAGCCTCCTCCGATATTGGCAGGAGTCCACCTGTCTTTCTAATGTTCAAATAGTAACTCGAGTAAAGCACACATGGCAGTTCTTGCTTTATGATTGTGAAAGTCATAGACGAATCCCTCTAGAATTCTTTCGCATCCGGCCTTGGGGAAAGTATCTAGAAAAGAAAAAACATTATGAACCAGAATTCATGCACTTTTGTTTTGAATGCAAATGAGATGCAGTTCACGACTTCACACATTGTCAGGGGGTGTGCATTAGCCAGTCTTGGGAGATGTGATGGCCGAGTTTATGAAAGCCTTGCTGAATCGGCTTTAGACGGCAATTAATCACCTCATCTCCCAAGACACTCCCCTGACCAATGTGCAAATTATTGAACTGCATCTCATTTGCATTCAAAACAAAAGTGCATGAATTCTGGTTTAAAGCGCTCATGCAGGATATAGTACTTTGAAAAATTTATTTCTCCTCATCTGTGTCACGTTCAAAAGCAAAAATCAATTCCGTCGTTTTATGGAACTCTGAATTTATTGTTTCTAAAATAAAAACAGCAGCTTGTATAGAATTTTGTTTTAGAATCGGGGCTTAAAGTGCGCCCGGGATTTTTGAGCATTTTCAGCGTTTTATAAACATTATAAACATTGCTTCTACTCTTCAACAGCTTGTCTTGTGGATGATCGGTTTTGCGCTTTTATTAGGCAGATATTAAGTCACCTTGTCGTTGTCATTTGAGGTCCGTGGCTGATATTTTCAGAGTACATGGAGCGCTTAAATATTCATGACGATTTCAGAGCAAATTTAGGGGACTCTTTTGACAGCCAATCGTCCTCGAATTTCTGTTCCGACAATTTTTGTGAAACTCACCGAGCTTTAAGACTGACTCATTGTTGTTTGATTCCAGCAGTTTTATCCATTTCGGTTACTAAAATTTTGATTTAGAGAGGCTCGCTTCAAAACAGTGGCGTCAGGTTTTGTTGAAATAATTCCAAAAATACTTATTTTCCACAAAATCGCTAAATGTCAACTTGTAGCTTGATAATAGGAGTAAAAGCTCTTAAAGCGTTATTGAAATTGAACGCGATTCTAAAAAGTTAAGACCAAAAGTTTGTCAAGGCCGAATACCTCCTGAATATCTTCTATTGAGTCACCTTAACTGCTTACCATTTGCGTTAGTCGCTTGAACGGTATCGCTTTTGGTCCTTTCTAGTATTTCACGCATGGCCTGGAATGATCTCCTAAAAGAATCTTAGGATACCATCCATGTCTGAAAGCCCTGTTCAAATGAGAAATATTTCATTTGAATCGAGCATGACACAGATGTTGATTCATGCTTTTTATGATTTTGATTGAACAATCGTATCCATGTCACTTGATTACATTAAAACATTTCTATGAATCGTAATAGGCATTGATTAACGAGCTCTGAATAGTTCTTTAATTGATTTATTATTGATTTGATATTCTTGCAGATAAAGAAAACAATATGGATGGCAGAGCAGAAGGAGGAAAACGTAAGAAGCGACATGGAAAAGACATGCGAGCAACTATCAACGCTGACGTTATTGCCAGCCGAAATGAATGCCACAATGAAAGTGCAGAGAATTCCCAACAGGAAGAAATCTCATTATCAGCAACAGGTTCGAAACCTGGTATGTATACAATTACGACAAATTCAACACACTCTTTGTCATTTTCTAAATTTTCTACAGTTGCTTCACTACTACATAGTAGCATGAGGCTGTAGTTTGTAATTGATGGTCTAGATTTCGTTTTATAAATGACTGCTTTTCTGATCAAACTTGCCAGTGATTATTACTAAAAAATTCTTTTTGGGAAGTCTTTTAACTGCTTACCATTTGCCTCAGTCGCTTGAACGGTATCACTTTCGGTCCTCTCTAGTATTTTCACGTTGGGCACAAACGACCCCAAAATTGCCGGGGTTAATTAATTTCACTTTTTCATTCTAACCTTCATATCTTAAACAGTTTTTCATCAATTGGGACGAAATTTTCGGAGGTAGTTTACTACATGTAGTATTTCATTTTGTCATGTAAATAGTTACCATTGTCGTCATTATGACGTCATAGCAAATTGTTACATTCCGTGAGAAAAAATAGATCACTCCAAGAGCTTCTCAAAAGTACTCATTATGATAGGAAATATGATTCTCGAAAATTTGGTGTAACTTTTATCTCGATGCGACAATTCGTTGCTGAGTTATAAAGAATCTTTAATTCACGATGACGTCATAAAATCGACGTCACTCGAACTTCATTAAAAGCTATTAGAAGCTATTGAAAAGGGCAAGTGACATTCCCATGATAACTTATGACTATTATAATGTGTTCCAACATGAGAAGGCTACACTATTTGGTCTGTGAATGTTATTAGAGATATTTTAAAATATCAGTGACGTCATTATGACGTTTAACGATTTTGCTATGTACTTTTCATTAATATTTCTAATAGTTATCTTCGAAAAATCAAAAATCTAAAAACATACGATTGATGGCACTTTGGAGTTCTTTCAGTGTGCAAAGTATAAAGGCAAACGAACTGCAACCAAAAAAGTTAAAACAAGACGACTGTTTTGTTTTTTGTTATAGTAAATATACTAAAGCTGTATATGGTAAACTATAAAGAATATTAGTAAAAATAACGTCTTGTTTTAACTTTTTGGTTTTCAAATCGTTTGTCTTTATACTTTGCACATTGAAATAACTCCAAAGTGCCATCAATCGTATGTTTTTAGATTTTTGATTTTTTGAAGATAACTATTAGAAATATTAATAAAAAAACATAGCACGATCGTTAAACGTCATAATGACGTCACTGATATTTTAAAATATCCCTAATAACATTCACAGACCAAATATTGTAGCCTTCTCTTGTTGGAACACATTATAATAGTCATAAGTTATCATGGGAATGTCACTTGCTCTTTTCAATAGCTTCTAATAGCTTTTAATGAAGTTCGAGTGACGTCGATTTTATGACGTCATCGTGAATTAAAGATTCTTTATAACTCAGCAACGAATTGTCGCATCAAGATAAAAATTACACCAAATTTTCGAGAATCATATTTCCTATCATAATGAGTACTTTTGAGAAGCTTTTGGAGTGATCTATTTTTTTTTACGGAAAGTAACAATTTGCTATGACGTCATAATGACGACAATGGTAACTATTTACCTGTCAAAATGAAACACTACATGTACTAAACTACCTCCGAAAATTTCGTCCCAATTGATGAAAAACTGTCTAAAATATGAAGGTTAGAATAAAAAAGTGAAATTAACCCCGGCAATTTTGGGGTCGTTTGTGCCCAACGTGTTTACGCATGGCCAGGAATGATCTCTGAAAAATCTTAGGATACCAACAATATCTTAAAGCCCTGTTCAAGTGACAAATATTTCATTTGAATCGAGCATGGCACAGATTTTTCTTCATGCTATTTTATGGTTCTTGATTGACCAACTGTATCCATGTCATTTGATTGATTACATTAACAAATCTCCAAGAATCGTAATAGGCATTGATTAACGAGCTCTGAATAGTTCTTCTAATTTATTCCAATTCATTATTGTTGTGATATTCTTGCAGATAAAGATAAGATTATGGATGGCAATGCTGGAGAGGTAAAACGTAAAAAGCAACGAAAAACAGACGCGGGAGCAACTTTAAACGGTGACACCATTTGCTGCGTAAATGAATGCCAGGATGATTATGAAGAAAATTCCCAACAAGAACAAATCTCATTATCAGCAACAGCTTTGCAACCACCTGGTATGTATACAATTACGACAAATTCAACACTGTCTTTTTCATTTCGTATATTTTCAACTATTTATGTTACTGTTTGTTAAAGCATCTGATATATTGTTAATGGTAATATTATAGGAAAAAAGAAAAAAAATTGTAAGAAGAAAATATTCACTAGTTCATCTTCTTCCGATGAAGGCAACAAAACAGGTACTCTATGTTGTAAATCTCCGCTTTTGTTGCCTGACGGGATTAATTGATGAGTATGAGTATGAGTATGAGTGTTTGAGGGTTTTAGGGTAATGTAATGGATGTTTGTAATCTTAAGAAAGATCAAAGCCACGGAAAGTAACTTCTTAAGGAAACAAGATGGGCATATCACTATTTTCTAAATTTTGCATCGGTAACTGAGCTTTCCTATCTGTGCTACCCATGCCAATAAACTAAAAGCCTAATGGGCCTCTTTTCATTTAAAGTACTACATTCCTTTTTACTCATTGTCGTGAGTCTGTCACGTCAGCCTGCCGCTCCGGCTTAGATCACTTCTGACAAGAACATGTTTGAATGAATGTATTTCCTTGATAAATTTTGTATTTACTACGGTCAACGCTGAGTAGCTCCGACTGTTCTGAAATCAGTAATTTTACCGGGCAGATGATTAACGACGGTTGACCTTGAAGCTAACACAGCAGGAAGCCTTATATTAGGCTACCTAACGATTCCTCTCCACCAGTACTCAAGTATTCTCTGCCAAGATATGTTTCATTTTATTTACTTCCAACACAATATTTATTGATGGCAACGGCGATCTATATTAAAGGGTTATTAACCAAGCGCGAGGTCTGTACGGGAAAATATCAGACCGAGGTCTTGACAGTACGGACCGAGCCGTAGGCGAGGTCCGTACAAAAAAGACCGAGGTCTGATATTTTCCCGTACAAACCGAGCAAGCGAGGTTAATAACTCTTTTATTATATGGCTTTTTCCGTTTCTTCCAATTTTAATTCATCCAAGTTTTCGTTTTATTTTGGCGGGAATTGACGCGCGCGCGCACAGCTCAGAATTCATGAGCAGTCGAAAGCACCTTTTTCCTTTGGAAAACTTGAGTTTTTGCGTTAATAATTGCTTGGATAACCTCGATAAACGTTTGAGGTCCCTTTCTGTAAATTCAACTGCGAAAAATAGAGAAGAAAAAAGTCAACTTTTTGACAAAAGAGACTGCTGTTCGCTTGCTCGCCACAGCTGAATTCCTGGAGTCGTTTCTCAAAACGGCCGACGACAACGAAACTGAGTCTGAGAGTTTTGTTTTCTTTCCTGAAACAACTGAGCTGGCTATAGAAATCTGGATCGAAAATTATTTCTGCTTTCTTTATGACTGGTGACTAGAGAGAATTGCTGGAACTGTCTTCAATTCATCTTGACTCAAAAATGTAAGTTTGTATTTAAGTTTAATACTAGTTGTACAATGTTTGTTTTTTTTCGATTGCTTTTGGCCTTTTTTCGATCTGTCGATCAGTATAAAGCCTTTTGTTTTGTTTGTGAACTTCCCAACTAAACTTCTTATCAGTTATCTTTAAAACTTTTGAGAGCATTTGAAAATTTATTGAATAGGTTTTCATCAAGTTTGTAGCTCAAAACTTGACATTTTGAAAATGTAAGGATTAGCCAAAAGGCATTGCGTCTATTTGATTCTACGTTTAAGGAGGCTGGAAAGGGTTCCCATAAATGAGTGCACACTCATAAAAAATTCTAAGATTTCTATATCGCCAAAAAGGTAATATTGATGTGATATACCATATTAAAGCTTATGAAACGGGGAGTTCAATTTTTAAAAAATCATCACGTATGCGGTTGTCATGACAACAACAGATTTTCGGCAAACTGACGTAAAATTTCAATATAAATATTCATATCTTAATTTCTGTTCGGTGAAAGTTTTTTTAAAACTGCATATGATGAGTTCGCTAGTTGACCTTTCATATGAGCAAAAATTAAAAAATTCTGTAATGCAGAATTCATGAAATATTGCAAAAACCGTATTTTAGATATAAAAAGACTTCCCCATTACAGAATTTTTTTATATTTCATCAACACACTCTTAAACTTAGTTAGAATAGAAAAACAAAAGATTAAAAAAATTCACCGAGTAGTTTTTGAGATATTTGCTCAAATTTATCGTGTACGCGTCAGAGGGGTCTCGTAAAATTGCTCAAACTGCGCATGCGTCATTTTGCCTCAATTGAAGCTCGAGACAAGCAAACAGAACCATTTTGTGCAAAATAATGTGGATGAGATTGATGCTTTTTGCTCTCTAAAAAAAGCTTTAGCTCGAATATTGAATAGATTCGACTTCTATCCATTATAAATACGAAAATTTGTCAAAAAAGTGCTTTGTCTTGTTCAGTCACTTCGTATTTCGTCATCAAATTAGCGCGCGCACTCGGCGCGCGCTCAAGAACCATTTCTAGCCTCCTTAATAAAATTCGCCAGAATGGTCCTTTTCATCGTCAAAATTTCTTTGTTCGCTTTTTGTTTTATTTTGCTCTTGAATTTCATATTTATCGAGGGAAAATGTGAAATTTTAAACAAAGTCGAAAATCTGATACACGATCCGGACCAATTGTCATGGTAACCGGTCTGAGATGGGAAAATATCAGACCGGAAATCAGCCAATCAGAGCGCGCGTACTATCGTAGCCATATAATAAATATATATATTAAAAGTCATTGCGGTATTTGAATCAATCCTGTCCCGTTGTAATATAATATCGGCAATATCTTCGAGTTGTTGTTGTTGATGTTCAGGAACTTCGTCAATGTGGAATGATTGTGGAGTATCTGGAAAACATTTTGAAGTTTCCATACTTTCTAATAGAAATTAACCTTAGGAACTATCTCCTGTTATCGGCATATGTAGTAGATACTCCATTTCCATGCATCGAACTCGCGGACTTCCACGGATGTGTGCTGGGCAGTGTATTTTAAAATCAAAACCTCAAAGCAGCTTTGAAACTAGCTAAGAATTTGCTCTTTGATTTTCGTGAACATTAACATCATTGTCAGTAATAATTTTTGTGCCTCGAAAGTGGGAATACAAGCCTAGGCCGGCGATTCAGTTTATAAGAGACTGTATACAATGAGAAATTTCTAACACTGTTCCCCGTTGACATCTTTGAGGCTACGAATTCTTGATGTCCCTCCCCTGCTTAGGAGATTTTAAGATGCGCGAACCGACCTGCGCGAACTGACAAGTAGTTGTCGTCAGTATTTGCAGGCAACGCTCGCCTTTTCTCTTCTAGCGTCCAGTCCACTACTTGTCTTCAACACAGGAAGCCCAGCGAAAAAGCGAACAGTTGCCTGCGGAGGAGGCTAGGAATTGTTAACGTTTGCCAATATTTTTTTAATAGAAGCTTTTAAAATCTGTTATCTATTGAGAGCAAATAAAAAGATCGCTACGTCTCTTTGCATCTATTTCAGCATTGAGCATTTTATGTTATGAGTGATATTTGACCTTACCACCCTGGTTCAACTCGAAATTACGATTACCCGAGAATTTTGCCACTGCCCTTTGGATATGCTTAATCTAAAACCCATTTCACGGGATAAATAGATGATTGATATTCTCGCTGAAGATCAATAAGTTAAGTTTTATCTTTTAAACAAACTAGAGAGGGATAACCCTTGTTAAGCCCTCGTTCCAAGGGTAATTATTTATTTATTAATAATGGAACCAAATATTCATACAAGTGGAGCAAAAAGGTGCTAAACCTCTTTTTGCTTCTCTTATTATACTATCATATGATTATTTGTTTCATCAGATACCAGTTTAAAACGCAAAAAAAACCTACAAAAAGGGCAAATGATGCAGCAGTTTGTAATATCAAAGACATGGTAAGTGAGCCCCTCTTGAGCAAATCACTCAAATTATATTAGATCTAAAACTCGACTAAAATTGAAAATATAAGTTACAGTGTTGCGCTTTTGGTACCGGCTTCCTGGCTCAAATCAAACTTAGTGGTGAGACGAGGCGAAATTCTAAATTATTGAATCAAATGTTCTAATTTTGCAAAGAGTCATAAATATTTGGCATGGCACTGAAAACAAACAAAGCTGAGATCTTGACTTGACTTTTTGACTTTTGACTTTTTTATTGCTTTATTACCTTAATATTACATTGCAAATACAAACAGTCCGGTTCATAACCATTTCTGGTGATATTTTGTAAACAAGTAGTTTACAGTCGTAAACCAATCAGATTCGAGCTTCCAGGTCAAATCTTGTTTTACATCACTTAACAGATGGGGATTAGTGGAGTTGACGGATGTTAATCGGCCGTCTTATAAAGCTATACTGAGAGAAATTATATCGAGAAAGAAGATAAATATACTTTTAGTCTTTATTTTGCTTATAAATATGAACGTGATACTTTCGTCCTTTTTCAGAATAAAGCCGGTGATCGTTGTGTGGTCCTTGACTATATTATTATCACAAAACGGCCGGAGAATTGCCAATGCGCGCCTTTGAATAGAATTATTATAAAAATCAATAAAGATCATAAAACTTAAGCAAAAATAAAATTATACACAGTCGGTCTTTGACTGGGAAATCAACAGAAAATATAATGAAACTACAGCATTCTGGTGCATTTTGTTGATCGCCAAGCGATAATTTAGACTGACAGAGCTGAATGACCCAAAGACCCCAAAGGAGAACCGAGGAAATCGCTTTTCCTCGAATGTTTGCGTTCCACTAGTTCTTGAATTCTCTTGTCATGTAAACAAGTCTTTCTTAGCCCCCTTTCTTCTCTTTCAATGTTACCTTCTACTAAACAAATCATACGCAACCTCAGTTCTTCAAGCTAAGAATCGTCGATGCCCACATACTTCTTCTTGACCGGCTCTGTTCTTAAACCTCGGAGTGAGACATTCAAAGCGGTCGGCCCTTCGACAATTCTGTCAGGCCCTCTATAAAACCAACTCGAAATGGCAACTTAACTCTTCTAGTTTTTCTAGTAGTGGGAAGCGATCGTTTTCAAGCAATAAGGTGACTAGATAGAGAAGGGTTCAAGAGAGCTTATGACCCTCCATCACGCAGCTTCAATCAAAGCGCTTGCACCCAGCCATTTCGTCTTGCACCCAAGCAAACTTGACATCAAATGAGAGCCAAACTATTATGGAACAGAATCTGGTAGGAAAAAATGCTACCCCAGTAGGGCAAGGTACTAAAATCTTCGTTGTTTTGGAGTAAATTCCAACGAAACAACACAGAAGAAAGTCTAAAAAGCAATATAAATATTCGAATTCTCGGTCAAGACACACGTTCTACACATCAATGGCGTCGTCATTTGCATAGCATTGCATTACCGCACAAAGAATTATGGGAAGGGGTCGTTTTTAATCAAAAAGGATCCAAATAGAGTAGGGTTCCAGAAAGGCCTTAGGCCGCCATCTTGTGACGTAAAGCAAGGTCACCAGAAATGGTTATGAACCGGACTGACAAAAATATACATATACACAATAATAATAGGTAAACGTCACACAGAATAACTTAAATAAGCTAATCTAGCTGTGTAACAGCATAAATAAAGTTATACATTTGTAGAATAGGTTGACAAGCAATTAAATCCACACATACACACACACACAAAGCTGAAGTGAAAAAAAAGGAAGAGAAAAGAGAAAAAAAAGAGAAAAAAAAAACCAGCTGAAGACTCAGAAAAACTAACAAGAATAAATTTCCAGTAATTTAGATTTTAGTTTGGTTTTGAAAGAGTTCGTAGGGAGTTTTTTAATATCATCATCAAGATTATTCCAAATTAGGACAGCCGAATAATGAATATTAAATTTTCCATAATTTGTCCTGATACTATTAATGTTTAGATGCAGTTCATCAGTACTGGAAGTCACTGAGGGACGACTGTACAAGACGGAAAAATCAAAAATTTGAAATGCACCGAACAAACCTACGTCTACAGCAAAGAAAGAAACGGGTAAATTGCTTTTCAATTCAATTTTTCCCTTCCATAATTTCATGCATTTTTCACATCGTTTCACACACCAAATATAAGGTCTTAAGTTAACACGGTACAATTATTGTCGGCCAGATTTCGGAGCATTAATGTTTTTAGCTTCCCTTTCTCATTCAAAAACTCTTCCCGCCACGAGAAAAAATTAAATTTAAAAACTATAGATCCGATTTTTTTATTAACACACTGGGTTTTACAAAGTTTTAACAATTTCTTTAATTTCGACTAACCAAATATATACTCATTCTCTCTAAACTAAAATTTGACTCAATTTATTTTATAGAAGCTTGAAAGGCGCCAAAAAGCCCTTCGCTCTGTCGAGCTAACTGCCACCAACAAAGAGAAGGCACAACAGATACTAGAGACCTCATTTGCCTTAGAGTGCATGTCCAGCGAAGAGAGCTGTGACGAGGGCGAGGTGGAACCTGGACCAGGTCCGAGGCCAAGGAAAGTTCGAAGGCTATCTTGGGAACGGTCAAAACTTCACAGCATCAAAAAAGCTTTAGACGACTACACCCAAAAACAACTTATCAACTGCCCAAAAGCGACTCACTTCTCGCATTATTATATCAGACGAGAAGTCGAGTCGCCAAAAACCGAAAGGTGTACCTTCTTGGGCAGCAAGAGATGAAAGCACTTAGTGACTGAAGGTCTAAGGGCCTGTTCACATAAGGGTAACCCTACTACATAGGGGCACCATCCCTAAGTGGTAGGGTGCCCCTTCTCCTTTGTTTTGTAGTTCGTTTCACGTGCGAGGGAAGGTGCCCCTAGGGGGTAGGGTGCCCCTAGCCCCTAGGGGTACCCTCCTTCGCATGTGAAACGAACTGCGTAAAACAAAGGAGAATGGGCACCCTACCACCCAGGGTACATACTACATAGGGGTACCCTCCCTCATGTGAACAGGCCCTAAAAGTTAAAGGACTTTTGCTGCTACAACGAATTTAGGGCCCGTTCACATGCCTGAGAGAGGGTGCCCCTAGGTAGTTGGGCTACCTACTTTTCTTTTCCCTGGGGGATACAAAACAAGAGATAGCCCTTCTACCTAGGGGCACCCTACCTCATGTGAACGGGCCCTAAGTTTATAATGTTTTAAAACTATCTAGATTCAATGAGTATGTGACTCGATTGGTTATCATATTCAGGTTTTTTGCGCTAGATTGATTTCTGTCGTCAGTTAAAAAAGGTCAGAAATTTCATGAATTTTTTGATTTCGCGAAATTAAAGACGTGCAAAAATAATACAAATAAATAGTCGTTTTTCTTTCACAGACTACTGAAAATCACTCTACACTTTGGACGTGTTCCAATAACAAAACAACGAATCCGATAAGGAATACCTGATTTTCAAAGTATCCAAACGTTTCAATTATTCTTCAATTATTTTTTGCAGTTTACTTATATTTTTATCTTTAGAATTATGTGACCGTTGATTGAAAAATACGTAGAAATATACACTTATTTCATAAAAAACGTCGCTGTTCAAAGCAACAGGCGTCAAGCCAAGTATTCAAATCAGACTTGTTTCTACCTAATAACATGATGAAAGCATTTTTACATATGCTTGTTAGTATATCATGTATTCAACTTTGTTGATAACGTGTCTGGTTTTAGAACATTACTTTCATCAAACCAGCATTCATTTCTGTCTTGGCTTGACGCTTGTTGCAATGAGTGTATACAGAAATAGACAACACAAAATAGATACTTTAGTGATCTATTGATATCATTCATGATCGTTATGAGAAGAATATCTCTATATTTATAACATATTACAACTAGTACGATATTGAACTAAATAAAATATATTTTAGACAAAATTAATATGTGTCAGTTGGCTGCCGTTTTCTGCAAGTAATATAAATGAATGAATACTACTGACTTAACATTCATGTGAAAGAAGAATATCCATTGAACAGTCCGGTTCATAACCATTTCTGGTGACCTTGCTTTACGTCACAAGATGGCGGCCTAAGGCCTTTCTGGAACCCTACTCTATTTGGATCCTTTTTGATTAAAAACGACCCCTTCCCATAATTCTTTGTGCGGTAATGCAATGCTATGCAAATGACGACGCCATTGATGTGTAGAACGTGTGTCTTGACCGAGAATTCGAATATTTATATTGCTTTTTAGACTTTCTTCTGTGTTGTTTCGTTGGAATTTACTCCAAAACAACGAAGATTTTAGTACCTTGCCCTACTGGGGTAGCATTTTTTCCTACCAGATTCTGTTCCATAATAGTTTGGCTCTCATTTGATGTCAAGTTTGCTTGGGTGCAAGACGAAATGGCTGGGTGCAAGCGCCTGATTGAAGCTGCGTGATGGAGGGTCATAAGCTCTCTTGAACCCTTCTCTATCTAGTCACCTTATTGCTTGAAAACGATCGCTTCCCACTACTAGAAAAACTAGAAGAGTTAAGTTGCCATTTCGAGTTGGTTTTATAGAGGGCCTGACAGAATTGTCGAAGGGCCGACCGCTTTGAATGTCTCACTCCGAGGTTTAAGAACAGAGCCGGTCAAAAAGAAGTAGGTGGGCATCGACGATTCTTAGCTTGAAGAACTGAGGTTGCGTATGATTTGTTTAGTAGAAGGTAACATTGAAAGAGAAGAAAGGGGGCTAAGAAAGACTTGTTTACATGACAAGAGAATTCAAGAACTAGTGGAACGCAAACATTCGAGGAAAAGCGATTTCCTCGGTTCTCCTTTGGGGTCTTTGGGTCATTCAGCTCTGTCAGTCTAAATTATCGCTTGGCGATCAACAAAATGCACCAGAATGCTGTAGTTTCATTATATTTTCCAGTCAAAGACCGACTGTGTATAATTTTATTTTTGCTTAAGTTTTATGATCTTTATTGATTTTTATAATAATTCTATTCAAAGGCGCGCATTGGCAATTCTCCGGCCGTTTTGTGATAATAATATAGTCAAGGACCACACAACGATCACCGGCTTTATTCTGAAAAAGGACGAAAGTATCACGTTCATATTTATAAGCAAAATAAAGACTAAAAGTATATTTATCTTCTTTCTCGATATAATTTCTCTCAGTATAGCTTTATAAGACGGCCGATTAACATCCGTCAACTCCACTAATCCCCATCTGTTAAGTGATGTAAAACAAGATTTGACCTGGAAGCTCGAATCTGATTGGTTTACGACTGTAAACTACTTGTTTACAAAATATCACCAGAAATGGTTATGAACCGGACTGTTGAAACGAGCAGATTCGAAAGAATATACTTAAAAGCAGAGTATATCAATAAGAATGGATAACGAAGAGTGCTTATTCAAAAACGTATAAGTCTCATTTATAAGTATATAAGGCAGTTGAAACTTGAGTTTACGTTGTTCGTAAACATGCGTTTCCGTTGCCTTATATCCATAGGGAAACAGAGTCCGGAGTTTTAGTGCGTTTCCGTCGTTTACGTTACAACGAAAACGTGGGTTTAAGATGCGTTTCCGTCGCAGTATACCCATGATTCCGAAACGGAAACATTGCCTTTTTCTCAAGTTTCCGACACGTTTCAGCTGACGGAAATGATTATGTTCGCACTGTGGCCGTTGCTTACTGTTACTTGCCGTTGTTTACCGTTACTTGAGGTTGCTTACCATTACTTACCGTTGCTTACCGTTACTTGCCGTTGCTTACCATTACTTGCCGTTGCTTACCGTTACTTGCCGTTGCTTACCATTACTTGCCGTTGCTTACCATTACTTGCCGTTGCTTACCGTTACTTACCGTTGCTTACCATTACTTACCGTTGCTTACCGTTACTTGCCATTGCTTACCGTTACTTGCCGTTGCTTACCGTTACTTGCCGCTGCTACCTGTTGTTAACCATTGCTTCCCGTTACTTGCCGTTGCTTACCATTAGTTGTCGTTGCTTCCCGTTACTTGCCGTTGCTTCCCATTACTTGCCGTTGTTTACCGTTACTTACAGTTGCTTACCGTTACTTGCCGTTGCTTACCATTGCTTCCCGTTACTAACCATTACTTGCCGTTGCTTGCCGTTGCTTACCATTACTTCCCATTGCTTACCGTTACTTGCCGTTGCTTCCCATTACTTGCCGTTGTTTACCGTTACTTACAGTTGCTTACCGTTACTTGCCGTTGCTTACCATTGCTTCCCGTTACCAAACATTACTTGCCGTTGCTTGCCGTTGCTTACCATTACTTGCCATTGCTTACCGTTACTTGCCGTTGCTTACCATTACTTGCCATTGCTAACCGTTACTTGCCGTTGCTTACCATTGCTAACCGTTGCTAGCCATTACCTACCATTGCTTACCGTTACTTGCCGTTGCTTACCGTTACTTGCCGTTGCTTACTGTTACTTGCCGTTGCTTACCGTTACTTGCCGTTGCTTACCGTTACTTGCCGTTGCTTACTGTTACTTGCCGTTGCTTACCGTTACTTGCCGTTGCTTACCGTAACTTGCCGTTACTTCCCGTTGCTTACAATTACTTGCCGTTGGTAACCGTTACTTACCGTTGCTTACCATAACTTGCCGTTGTTTACCGTAACTTGCCGTTACTTCCCGTTGCTTACCATTACTTGCCGTTGCTAACCGTTACTTGCCGTTCCTTACCATAACTTGCCATTGCTAACCGTTACTTGGCGTTGCTTACCGTTGCATACCGTTACTTACCATTACCTGCCGTTGCTTACTGTTACTTGGCGTTGCTTACCATTACTTGCAGTTGCTTACTGTTACTTACCGTTGCATACCGTTACTTGCCGTTGTTTACCGTAACTTGCGGTTACTTGCCGTTGCTTACCGTTGCTTGCCGTTACTAAACGTTGCTTACCATTACTTGCCGTTGCTAACCGTTGCTTGCCGTTGCTTACCATTGCTAACCCTTGCTAACCATTACTTGCCGTTGCTTACCATTGCTTGCCGTTGCTAACCGTTACTTGCCGTTGCTTACCATTGCTAAACGTTGCTTCCCGTTACTTACGGTTACTTGCCGTTGGTTACTGTTACTTTCCCTTGCTTCCCGTTACTTGCCGTTACTTGCCGTTGCTTACCATTACTTGCCGTTCTTACCTTTACTTGCCGTTACCTCCCGTTACTTGCCGTTGCTTACTGTTACTTGCCGTTGCTTACCGTTACTTGCCGTTGCTTACCGTAACTTGCCGTTACTTCCCGTTGCTTACCATTACTTGCCGTTGCTAACCGTTACTTACCGTTGCTTACCATAACTTGCCGTTGTTTACCGTAACTTGCCGTTACTTCCCGTTGCTTACCATTACTTGCCGTTGCTAACCGTTACTTGCAGTTCCTTACCATAACTTACCATTGCTAACCGTTACTTGGCGTTGCTTACCGTTGCATACCGTTACTTACCATTACCTGCCGTTGCTTACTGTTACTTGGCGTTGCTTACCATTACTTGCAGTTGCTTACTGTTACTTACCGTTGCATACCGTTACTTGCCGTTGTTTACCGTAACTTGCGGTTACTTGCCGTTGCTTACCGTTGCTTGCCGTTACTAAACGTTGCTTACCATTACTTGCCGTTGCTAACCGTTGCTTGCCGTTGCTTACCATTGCTAACCCTTGCTAACCATTACTTGCCGTTGCTTACCATTGCTTGCCGTTGCTAACCGTTACTTGCCGTTGCTTACCATTGCTAAACGTTGCTATTCGTTACTTACGGTTACTTGCCGTTGGTTACTGTTACTTTCCCTTGCTTCCCGTTACTTGCCGTTACTTGCCGTTGCTTACCATTACTTGCCGTTTGTACCTTTACTTGCCGTTACCTCCCGTTACTTGCCGTTGCTTACCGTTAATTGCCGTTGCTTACCCTTACTTGCCGTTGCTAACCGTTACTTGCCGTTACCTCCCGTTGCTTACCGTTACTTGCCGTTGCTTACCGTTACTTGCCGATGCTTACCGTTACTTGCCGATGCTTACCGTTACTTGCCGATGCTTACCGTTACTTCCCGTTGCTTACCGTTACTTGCCGTTGCTTATCGTTACTTGCCGTTACCTCCCGTTGCTTACCGTTACTTCCCGTTGCTTACCATTACTTGCCGTTGCTAACCGTTACTTGCCGTTCCTTACCATAACTTGCCATTGCTAACCGTTACTAGGCGTTGCTTACCGTTGCATACCGTTACTTACCATTACCTGCCGTTGCTTACTGTTACTTGGCGTTGCTTACCATTACTTGCAGTTGCTTACTGTTACTTACCGTTGCATACCGTTACTTGCCGTTGTTTACCGTAACTTGCGGTTACTTGCCGTTGCTTACCGTTGCTTGCCGTTACTAAACGTTGCTTACCATTACTTGCCGTTGCTAACCGTTGCTTGCCGTTGCTCACCATTGCTAACCCTTGCTAACCATTACTTGCCGTTGCTTACCATTGCTTGCCGTTGCTAACCGTTACTTGCCGTTGCTTACCATTGCTAAACGTTGCTTCCCGTTACTTACGGTTACTTGCCGTTGGTTACTGTTACTTTCCCTTGCTTCCCGTTACTTGCCGTTACTTGCTGTTGCTTACCATTACTTGCCGTTCTTACCTTTACTTGCCGTTACCTCCCGTTACTTGCCGTTGCTTACCGTTAATTGCCGTTGCTTACCCTTACTTGCCGTTGCTAACCGTTACTTGCCGTTACCTCCCGTTGCTTACCGTTACTTGCCGTTGCTTACCGTTACTTGCCGATGCTTACCGTTACTTGCCGATGCTTACTGTTACTTCCCGTTGCTTACCGTTACTTGCCGTTGCTTATCGTTACTTGCCGTTACCTCCCGTTGCTTACCGTTACTTGCCGTTGCTTACCATTACTTGCCGTTGCTTACCATTACTTGCCGTTGCTTAGCATTGCTTCCCGTTGCGTACCGTTACTTGCCGTTGCTTATCGTTACTTGCCGTTACCTCCCGTTGCTTACCGTTACTTGCCGTTGCTTACCATTACTTGCCGTTGCTTACCATTGCTTGCCGTTGTTTACCATTACTTCCCGTTGCTAGCTGTTACCTGCCGTTACTTACAGTTGTTAACCATTGCTTACCGTTACTTGCTGTTGCTTACCATTACTTGCCGTTGTTTCCCGTTACTTACCGTTGCTCACCATTACTTGCCGTTGCTAACCGTTACTTGCCGTTGCTTACCATTGCAACCCGTTGCCAACCATTACTTACCATTGCTTCCCGTTACTTGCCGTTGCTTCCCGTTACTTCCCGTTTTTTACCATTACTTACCGTTGCTTACAATTACTACCTGTTGTTAACCATTGCTTATTCATTACTTGCCGTTGCACATTCAATGTTGTGACGTGTTTTGTAATCGAACACAATAGAGTCAAATAAAAAATATATTTTAATAATAGAGTCAAATAAAAAATATATTTACCCAGGCACCCCGTAGCGGGCCAGGGTTTAAAATTCGGCTTCGTTATTTTTTTTCTTGTTTTCCTCGTTCCGACGCAAAACGCAGTCTGACAGCTAAAGCGCATGCGTGTAGATACAAGGGTGCATGCGTCGAGAGCTATCTACTTCATGATTGCTTTCCCTCGTGTGTCTTCACTTGAGAAGTACAAAGCGACTATACGCCATTCAAAACCATGAAGTATATACCTAAAGAAGCTTCAGCAGCACATGGACCTGATACACATCATGGCGGCCTGCGATTCTGAAGGGAAAACATGATTTCTAGTACGCTACATACAAAAGCAAAAACTGTTCGCGGTAGACCCACACTAAAAGATGTCGAGCGATTTCGAAACGGGTCGAATCTTATGAGAGCACGCGAGATTTACGAGGGAACATTTGAGTATGAGTGAACCTTCTAACCGAGAACCGTGATACATCAAATAGGCTATCTACTGAACGTAATCGTGAACGATGTAGACTGCCTATACGAACTATCGAACGACTCAAGATCAAGAGCAGAAAGGTTAGAATGCTTGTATACGAACGTATTAGTCCAACTATAACCAAGTTCTAAATTGTATTGTTACTTGCAAGCTAGAAAACAAGAAAATAAAGCAAAGTGAAAGTTTATACTTAAATGCTCTGAGATTTAGTCATTGTATAGTTAAGTCAAAACGAAGAGCTTGTCAGCATTTGTCATTGTTTTCATGTAATACGCGGTGGGAAATGAGTGATTGGATGGCCTGTGTCTTAGTAGAATCACGGATATATTAGTGTAGTGGGGCTACACGCCCCACCCACCCGGCTACGCGGCTACGCGGTCAGGAAAGTAGCTGTTGGGATGTCCTGTTGTCTTAGTAGGACTCAAGGATATATCTATAAATGTGGTCTAGCGGCCACACGGCTACGCGGTCAGGAAGTATCAAACCAGGTTGCTGTTGGGATGCCCGTGTCTTAGTAGAATGCGAAGATATATTATAAAGTGGCTACGCGGCTACGCGGCTACGCGGTCAGAAAGTAGCTGTTGGGATGCCCGTGTCTTAGTAGAACGAAGATATATTATAAAGTGGCTACGCGGCTACGGCTACGCGGTCAGAAAGTAGCTGTTGGGATGCCTGTGTCTTAGTAGAATCGAAGATATATTATAAAGTGGCTACGCGGCTACGCGGCTACACGGTCAGAAAGTAGCTGTTGGATGCCGTGTCTTAGTAGAACGAAGCAATATTATAAAGTGGCTACGCGGATACGCGGATACGCAGTGAAGATGACCAACCCCTCCCCCTATAGATATGAAGGTATATATTTGAGTGGCTACGCGGATACGCGGATACGCGGTGGGGAATGTGCGATTGGATGGCTTGTGTCGTAAAGGAACGAAGCAATATTTTAACGCTAGCTTGCCTAAGTTTGGAGTTCGAAAGAACATGTATTCAGGGTATTTGGCTGAGTTTATGTGGCGATATTTGCATAAAGACGAGGATAAATTTGAAGTATTCCTGGGAGATATTAAAAAAGTTAACTGTGTTACTTAGTTTTGCTTAATTTTATAGACATTGGAAAAGTGAACAAAATGATGTATATAATAGATATATCGTGATCATAGGATCATATTGTTAATTCGCTTGTTATTTTATTAATAAGTGTTTAGTTTTAATAAAATGAAGCATTTCTTTAAAATGAAATTTGTGTTTGACTGCGTATCCGCGTATCCAGTAGCCAGTGTCTACGAGGTAAAGAACTTTATAAAGTGATTGTTCGGGTTTCCTGTGTTTTCACCGCGTATCCAGTAGCCAGTGGCTACGAGGTATAGAGCTTTTGTGTTTTCACCGCGTATCCAGTAGCCAGTGGCTACGAGGTAAAGAACTTTATAAAGTGATTGTTCGGGTTTCCTGTGTTTTCAACGCGTATCCAGTAGCCAGTGTCTTTGAGGTATAGAGCTTTATATAGTGATTGTTCGGGTTTCCTGTGTTTCCACCGCGTATCCAGTAGCCAGTGGCTACGAGGTAAGAGGTTTAGTTGGCGGGGTATTCTGCAATTTAGCCGTAAAGAATGTTCAGATTTGTTACGTAACCTTTAATATTCCTCTGTTCGTAATTATCTACAAATTATGCTTAATAGTGAATTAAAATTATTGTAGCTTTATCCTTTGTGTGTTTCTTCATTACTAGTATATTATTATATTATTGACCTTGAAGGTCAACATTGTAGTCTCCCGTTTTAGCTTCGTCACGCAACGCTCCTTGTTTCGGGAGCGTTGCGTGACGAAGCTAAACACGGCTGCGAGGGAGACTATCAACATTGATTCCTGTCAAAAAGTCAACATTAAAGTACACAAGGATCACAATACAACAGTATTCATCATTCATTAGCTTCCCAGTCTGAGAGTGCCTGGGTTCACGCAGTCATGCGTCTAGTTTAATAATAAATTGCTTATAATATTAATAACACCAAAAATCTTTGATTAATCAAATGCCATTAATATGCTTTTGTATTGAAATCTTATTAAAAAGGGGGATTAGATATATTTTATTCAACATGAACAATCAAATGGCTTTTCTTTTTAATTTTTTAATCATAAACCAATATGGCGGCGCCATACATTTCTTTGTAATAACTGGTTTTGTGAAACTGTCGATATCCGGCTTTGCATCACAATATCGTTCGGACTCAAAATTCCCTGGAGTTTTACTCAGGGGTGAGAGATTCGCTGTCATTTTGATGTCCTGTGGAGGGACACCAACTGCGAAGTCCCATACATTACAAAAAATTGAGCACTTCAAAAATTAATATCTTCGCAGGAAAAGCTTATTGTTTTGAGTTCAAAATTTGAGAAATTACATAGTTTTACTTGCTCTTTACAGTGATATTATTTTTATTTCACTAAGGGCTTTGGAAATTTTTCCATGACGTAGGTGAAACCCAACAATACTTGTAGCCATCAGTGTCAGTAAAAGTTGTAGCTAGGATTTCTCCCTTTGGGGAGTGTCTTATGCTTGTAAAATTTTCAAGGATTTGACTAAATATCCGGCGTCGTGACTTAAGCTTTGTTAAATAACTTTTCACCCTTCATAGATAGTCAATATGAGCTTAACCAAATGCCAATATGTTAGCTTATTATGTTCAGTGGCCGAGTATGAGTTCCGATTTAGAGTTTCGAGAGGGAATTTTACAATTTTTCATTTTCTTTTTGATGATAAATCTTACCAGGTAGGAAAAAATTTGGCTTCATTCCTTATTTTAGACTAGAAGGCAAAAAACAAGAGAAATTTATTAACTATTTACCTGCTTATTAAGTTGAATGGAAAATTGTATTGATTGCCTTAACACTCCTGAGATGGTAAGCAACGGCAAGTTATGGTAAGAAACGCCAAGTAACGGTAAGCAACGGCAAGTAATGATAAGCAACGGCAGGTAACGGTAAGCAACGGCAAGTAACAGTAAGCAACGGCAAGTAATGGTAAGCAACGGGTAGTAACGGTAAGCAACGGGTAGTTACGGTAAGCAACGGTAAGTAATGGTAAGCAACGTTAAGTAACGGGGAGCAACGGCAAGTAATAGTAAGTAACGGTAAGCAACGGCAAGTAACGGTTAGCAACGGCAAGTAATGGTAACCAACGGTAAGTCACGGGAAGTAACGGTAAGCAACGGCAAGTAACGGGAAGCAATGGTTAGCAACGGGAAGTAACGATAAGCAACGGCAAATAATAGTAAGCAACGGGAAGCAACGGCAAGTAACGGTTAGCAACGGGTAGCAATGGTAAGCAACGGCAAGTAATGGTAAGCAACGGTAAGTAACGGTTAGCAACGGCAAGTAATGGTAAGCAACGGTAAGTAACGGTTAGCAACGCCAAGTAATGGTAAGCAACGGGAGGTAACGGCAAGTAACGATTAGCAACGGCAAGTAACAGTAAGCAACGCCAAGTAACGGTAAGCAACGGCAAGTAATGATAAGCAACGGCAGGTAACGGTAAGCAACGGCAAGTAACAGTAAGCAACGGCAAGTAATGGTAAGCAACGGGTAGTAACGGTAAGCAACGGGTAGTAACGGTAAGCAACGGTAAGTAATGGTAAGCAACGTTAAGTAACGGGGAGCAACGGCAAGTAATAGTAAGTAACGGTAAGCAACGGCAAGTAACGGTTAGCAACGGCAAGTAATGGTAACCAACGGTAAGTCACGGGAAGTAACGGTAAGCAACGGCAAGTAACGGGAAGCAATGGTTAGCAACGGGAAGTAACGATAAGCAACGGCAAATAATAGTAAGCAACGGGAAGCAACGGGAAGCAACGGCAAGTAACGGTTAGCAACGGGTAGCAATGGTAAGCAACGGCAAGTAATGGTAAGCAACGGTAAGTAACGGTTAGCAACGGCAAGTAATGGTAAGCAACGGTAAGTAACGGTTAGCAACGCCAAGTAATGGTAAGCAACGGGAGGTAACGGCAAGTAACGATTAGCAACGGCAAGTAATGGTAAGTAACGGGAAGTAACGGTTAGCAACGGCAAGTAATGGTAAGCAACGGGAAGTACTGGTAAGCAACGGCAAGTAACAGTAAGCAACGGCAAGTAACAGTAAGCAACGGCAAGTAACGGTAAGCAACGGTAAGCAACGGCAAGTAATGGTTAGCAACGGTTAGCAATGGTAAGCAACGGCAAGTGACGGTAAGCAACGGCAAGTAACGGTAAGCAACGGCAAGTAATGGTTAGCAACGGTTAGCAATGGTAAGCAACGGGAGGTAACGGCAAGTAACGATTAGCAACGGCAAGTAATGGTTAGCAACGGTTAGCAATGGTAAGCAACGCCAAGTAACGGTAAGCAACGGCAAGTAACGGTAAGCAACGGCAAGTAACGGTAAGCAACGGCAAGTAACGGTAAGCAACGGCAAGTAACGGCAAGCAACAGCAAGTAATGGTTAGCAACGGTTAGCAATGGTAAGCAACGGCAAGTAACGGTAAGCAACGGCAAGTAACGGTATGCAACGGCAAGTAATGGTTAGCAACGGTTAGCAATGGTAAGCAACGGCAAGCAACGGTTAGCAACGGCAAGTAATGGTAAGCAACGTTTAGTAACGGCAAGCAACGGTAAGCAACGGCAAGTAACGGCAAGTTACGGTAAACAACGTCAAGTAACGGTATGCAACGGTAAGTAACGGTAAGCAACTGCAAGTAATGGTAAGCAACGCCAAGTAACAGTAAGGAACGGCAAGTAATGGTAAGTAACGGTATGCAACGGTAAGCAACGGCAAGTAACGGTTAGCAATGGCAAGTTATGGTAAGCAACGGGAAGTAAGGTTAGCAACGGCAAGTAATGGTAAGCAACGGCAAGTAACGGTAAGCAACGGTAAGTAACGGTTAGCAACGGCAAGTAACTGTAAGCAACGGTAAGTAGAGTCGTTTTCATATGAGTGGGAAACTTACCTTACCGTACCGTAGCCGTACCAGTACCGTAGTTTTTAAAAAAAAATTCGAAATTACTGCTGTAACCGTACCCTACCGTGACCGTACAGTGTTCCCACTCATACAAAAACGACTCTAATGGTAAGCAACGGCAAGTAACAGTAAGCAACGGCAAGTAACAGTAAGCAACGGCAAGTAACGGTATGCAACGGTAAGAAACGGTAAGCAACGACAAGTAATGGTAAGCAACGGTAAGCAACGGCAAGTAACGGTAAGCAATGGCAAGTAACGGTAAGCAACGGCAAGTAATGGTAAGCAACGGTTAGCAATGGTAAGCAACGGCAAGTAACGGTAAGCAACGGCAAGTAACGGTAAGCAACGGTAAGTAATGGTAAGCAACGGTAAGTAACGGTAATAACGGGAAGTAATGGTAAGCAACGGCAAGTTATGGTAAGCAACGGCAAGTAACGGTAAGCAACGGCAAGTAATGGTAAGCAACGGCAAGTAACTGTAAGCAACGGTAAGTAATGGTAAGCAACGGCAAGTAACAGTAAGCAACGGCAAGTAACAGTAAGCAACGGCAAGTAACGGTATGCAACGGTAAGAAACGGTAAGCAACGACAAGTAATGGTAAGCAACGGCAAGTAACGGTAAGCAACGGCAAGTAATGGTAAGCAACGGCAAGTAATGGTAAGCAACGGGAAGTAACGGCACGCAACGGTAAGCAACGGTAGGTAACGGTAAGCAACGGGTAGTAGTGGTAAGCAACGGGAATTAATGGTAGACTACGGCAACGTATAAGAATTTATTGGTTTTTTTTTCTATTCGTGTATGTTAACATGGAAGGATTACCTATTTTTCATTCAAACGTCAACTTTTTTTTCATGTACTCAAAAAAAATTGCGATGTTTTTTCGGTAATTTATTGATGTCTGTGAAGTATTTACATGCGGATATCGTGACTGTAGATGTTCGTACAATTCGTACAATAACTTCTTGAAACATTATCGTCAAAATGTTGGCACATAAACCTGAAAATTTAGAGCGAAACAAGCAGAAAACTGCAAAAGAATGTATTGGAAAAGTTTTTAATGATGCTCTTCCTGAGAAGACACGCCAAGCTCGAGTAAAGGAAGCAATAGACTCAGTTTCTGATGATGATTTGAAGCAATTTGCACTTCCACGTTTAGTGAAGAATATATCTGTATGGGACTTTCTAGTTAAAAAAAATCAAAATCGCCGAAAAAAAAATCCCAAATTCAGTAGACATTTTATTACAGTTGCACCAGCTCAAAAATGATTTATTGGCCTCTTAATTTTCAAGCCTTGAGACCATCGCATTCACAAATGTAAAAACTACACCTAACAGCACCTGTGAATTACAAGTCAGCAGTGACAATGAACATAGAGTATATGCGTACAATTCCTGTCATATGATAGTGGACGAGTTTTCAAAGATGTACTGATGCCAATGGGAACAATAAGGAGGTATTTAGAGAATTTGCGGGTGGTCTAGTTAGTTCATTTGGGGTAGGACAGAAGGGCCTGCAAGATATTTTGCGAAATACATGGGGCAAATATCTAGCTGAAACACTTGGTATAAATATTATTCCCCCGAAGGATGAAGTTGTTGCTTCTATGAAAATAAAAAAAGAGGAACTTACTCAGAAAGTTGGTTTGACAATTGAAAGACACGGTGATCTGGTTGTTGGTTATGTTGATCCGAAACAGTACTTAGAATACTTTTTGTCTCGTTCAGGAACACAAATGTCAATTAGCACACCAAAAGGTGCAATTATTGTTTTTGCCTACACCGATCTAGCCCCATTCCTTAAGTGGTCTCGCGATTTCAATGGACTGGTTAGTCTACGTCTTAAGGTTGTTGAGCCTTATAACTTACAGAGTACTGTACTATCATTAGGCTATTACTTGGATAAAGACAGTTATGACAATACAAACAAAGCCTTCTCAATAATTTATAGTCAATTGTCCTCTTTAAATTCTATTTACCATGAGCCAACAAAATCTAACTTAGATGTGTTTTATCGATGTGTGGTGATGGAAAAGAAAGATCTTCAACAGGTCTCTCAACAGCGCAGTCATCATACCAAATTTCTGACGCTCCAGAGCACGCATGTCAACTAGGCGACATGACAATCACCGCAGACAAACCAGAATGGACAGTGACTGACAGTAGGAAGAGTGAGGAAGAGTATCATGAGTGGCTTGGAGGGAAGAAAGATAACTCAAGTAATAGAAATGAGATTGCAGCTTCACATCTCGGTTGTCAGGGAAGACAAAATGTCTCAAATTGTGATTTGAAGGATTATTATCCTGGGAGATTGCATCTAGCTGTAAAAACAAAAATAATTTTTTCATGTGTGTCTTGTTTTTTGGTTAAAACGTGTATGGACAAGTTTGTTTGATAATGAACCTATAGGCAAAGTTTGACTGAAAACTAACCAAAGAATGCTACGTTAGGGGGGGGGGGGGGGTACTTAGCAAATCCATACTTGTAGGCCTTTTCAAAAAACGACAAAACAGCAGGTATATAATAGGGGGTGGTAATTTTGAAAATTGAGCACATCTGATGCCTCTTGGTTGGTGAGAAATATGGTTATAGGACACACTTGTGCTCGGTCATAGCAATGAAGTTGGGTTGGGAGCGTGGTCACGTGACTAGCACAGCATCAAAGTTGGGCATTAGGGACAGGCAAACCCATGCAACTTTAACTAGACCCACCCCAAAATCTTAATCCTAACTTTCAAATGTTAACCCTAAAGTTAAGCCTAACCCTAGTCTAGACAATAAGATGTGAGATAGCCTGATCACGTTAACCCCTATCTTTCCTCCTTAACCCTTTCACCCCCAAGGACCATTCAGTATTTTTGGGCGATTTCGAGATATAAACAATCCTTTGAATTTCTTGGCTCCTTATTTGGACATTTAATAAAAGTTTCTGCTGATTTGTATTACCGAAGGCTCACGTTCTAAGTCAGTTGTACTTTGGACTCGGGAGACGTCTTCGTTGGCAATCTGCACAAGCTGAAAATCTACCAAAAGTGCATTTTTGCACTATTTTAAGCCATTTTTTCTCTTTAGCCACTACTGGAAGAGCATCATCACGCCTCAAGGTAGCAAAAAGCTCACTCTTTGAAAGAAAAAAAACGCTCGTGAATTTGATAGTTGAGATTTGATTAATTAAGCTTGAATCAAAGTGATCTTGGAGCAAAGCTAAGGACAATGTTTCGGACCTACCGCGGCATTTTTTGGAAGTTGTATTAAAGAACACAACAAGCGTCAAATTTTGGTAGAATTCCGAGGTGGCTTTTGTCTTTATATTTTGCCATAAAGATGGGGGGAGACCACGTCACTGACCGTGTATCACGTGATTTCCCGACATGATTTGCGGTAATAAAATTAGAAAAAGCACGTGCTTGCAAGATGGTCGCAATCAAGTGGCTGTAATTCAGTCTGTGAGTCGCCAAACCAAGAAAAAACTTTCCGATATCACACAGCTAGGCCTAGACTTTGTTGTGAATGTTAATTTTGAAGCCTGAAAATGATGATTTGATCAAAAACTGTGCAGTCAAAAATGCGTGATTTTTCTTTTCCAAATTTGGCTTAAAAACGGTTATTTCCTACTTTGTTCAAGTTTATGTGACGATTTTTGCACGAATCGTTATTTCTGAATCTTTCGTTATGAGAGTTTGAATAATTTACTAGTGCTTAATATGAGCTCGTAAACTGGCCAAGGTTTGCTTGTTTGAGAGAGTTTTGATTTTTTTGGCCAGTACCGCTTTCTGAGTGCCAAATGGCACTCTTGGGGGTGAAAGGGTTAAGGTCGGCAGAAACCTTTGCAAAAAACAATTGTGATTGTTCAGAAGGTAAGGACTTATATGTAGATGTTTCATATAGGATACTCCATTTTACAGTTCTGATATATCAACCCCAGCCTCGTCAACATGTAATATATATAGCCCTTTCAATTTTCGAAGTCGAACTGACATGGCTCGGGTTAATGTACTGGCAATGGACATATCAAGAAATCTGTGTCGTTTTCGGGGTTCCTGTGGTGAAAAAACCGTGGGTCCCTGTTTCTACTCTGTTCCAGTCCTTTTTCGGCAAAAATCAAGATGGCTGACTTGGTTAGTATGTTTTCACTCGAATGGCTGTAAATTTGGATAGAATTTTCGATGAAAATCGCTTTTTTTGCGATGAAAATTCATTCCAACTACCAAATATGATAAGTACAAATTTCCTTATAAGGAAGAAGGAGCTCGTGCGAAAACGACACATTTTTTAAAGACATTTCTTGATATGGTATTGACTAGCAAGATGTATTGTTCATGTATGATAAAACAATGAAACAAAAATATTATGGCACCAAGAATGTGTCAATAAGAGAGCATAAAATGAAAACAACTGTCATCAATTTGTTTTTACCGCATTTTAGCTGAATAACCTGCTGCTTGCTGCCCCAGACAAAGTGCTAAGTTGTTTCAAAAACACAAAGCAAATAAATTTATCTCTTGTGTACACAGTAGGAATTGTCCTCCTATTGACATACCCTATTACCCAATCTGCACACAGCAATTTACTCAAGTTTGGTAAATATTAATTTTTTAATGAATTAAAATACATATGAGTGAATAAAATAGGGGTGTGAAACTGAAAACATTCTAAATAGTACAAAAAGTACAATTTTGTTAGGACAAAGTTCTTCATGCTTCAAGTGTATTTCCTCTACACTGGATGTCAGCTAAGAGTCAATCTCTTCCAACCCCTCCCACATCAATCTCTCCCTCTCTCTACTAACTTAATATATATCGTTTTTTAAAAACATTGATAACTCATTGGATGGCTGCTCAACTTTCTAACGACTAAACGGAAACCAGCAGTCAAAGCAAGAACATGCATTATACAATTGACAAAATTGTTAATGCTAAATGATTACAAATGGCTATAAAAATAAACTTATCGTGATACATAGTAACCAGCTATCTGCTTTCATCGACAATGCAATTTTAGCTGTTAACTAGAACGTAAGTTGAATCACTTGAATTTCGTTTGTGCTTTGAAGTTCGCGGTAAGTTGACTCGATTCGAAAATGACTTTCACGGCTACTCCTTAGTCTACCGCCTTTCCATTGCGTTTCTCTATGTTAAGCGCCATCTTGAATTCAACTCTTTGAAAGATACAGAAACAAACAAAAGTCTTTCCCACTATATATATCTATATACCTTTATTTTGTTAAAGGGAAAGTAATCCTATCCAAAGCAACACGCGGTTAAAGAAAACTGTTTCTTTTATGAATCTGATTCTTCACAAAGTACTTAATACTTTGCCAATTTCTTCCATCTAGTGCACCATTTGCTCTCAAAATACAATTCTCGCAGTCTAATTTGCCTGGATATTTGCCTTGTCTAATGAAAGAGTCGAGCTGTTTAAATACTGCTGTCTTTTGATCTTGTGTCCACGGAGCACGGGCGTTTGGACCTGTAAAAAATGCACTTGCGATTAAATTAAGATAACTAAATTAAAAACCACCAAGCCCTTGTTACTGTCTGAAATAATATGCTATTTTCTTTTATAGAATGATTAATATAGTACGCGCGCTATCATTGGTCGAGAGGTATGTTTGTACGAGGCTATGATTTATGATTCGTCATAATCTTTGTATGTTATATATATAAATACAGCGATAAGATATAAAATGTTGACAGATTGTTTTAAAATAAAGAATTAAAAGTGAGTGCATTCACGGGTGCATTAATTCTTAATTTCACGAGAAACCATAACGATAACTTGTTTATGATAAAGGGACCAGTTTTTTTGGAGTTCATAGTCAGTGCTATTTTCACTGTGGATTTCAGCGTAAAACCTGTATAAAACACGTACTGTCAAGCTCTTTCGTACGTACTCCTCTAACTTTGTATCCTCGCAGTCACCCACTTGTATTTTCAATCTCGTTCAGGTTTTGGGTAACTTGCTCTCCCACTTCAGCAAAACGTGAACGAAAACTAGCAGGCGCTGCTAGGCAACGCAGCTTCCAATCAGAATCGATTAATTTTATTATAATGTATACAGTCAATTCAATAAACGCTGTCGACGATGGGCTCCAAGTATAGGTGACTGCACCGAAAGGGACCATGGTTAGATCTACAAAGTGGATAAATTGTTAACTATGCCCGGGGCTTAGAGTGAAGAATTTGAAAATAAAAAATCGTTCAATCTTTGACTTTTCATTGAAACCAAGAAATGTATCTGTATTCTGCAAAATTTCTATTTTATTTACCTCTTTCATGCCGTTTGAGAGGACCAAAAGTATTAAGGTGGAACCCAACTAATTCAGAGCGGATTTTGCACATTTTTTAACTCGCTCGCTTCGCAAAACTATTGAATCAATTTTACTGGCTTCACAGTATATATTACTTTGATTATCGTAGATTCTATCAGTGTACTTTATTTTCATATTTTCTAAGTGTTGGCTCGTAACGACAGAAAATCAAACAGTTGATATTTCTAGTTTTTGGCTTTTTCTACTCATCCTCTCGAACGATTCTCCTAAAATTTTCAGAATCTTATCATCTTTTATCAATACAGCCTCTTTGTAAAACATCGCCAAACATCAGCTCTAAATCTCATAATCTCAAGCAATGAGAATTTATTTACTATAGGTCGTCGGAGACATCAAAATGAGAGTTTTTCTAAAAAATCAAATTTTCGCTATTCTCTTCAAAACGGCTCCAAGTTTTTTCTTTAAACTTCCCATATCAATAGACCAAAGTTTTATCTAGATTGTAAAGAAATTTTTACAGCTTTTCCTATCGAAATTTTGGAGAAATATTTTTTAAAGTGAGGTGTAGCCTATACAATGCACATCGCTGGAGATAATTAATTCAACACAACAAACTTCGGCCGTTCCACACGGTTAATTTGGGAAAATATTTGCATGACGGAGCCCGTCGACTAATTCTATGCTGTGATGCTATGCTTCAGATTTTAGGTTGATTTTTGAATCATCGTCATAACTTATTTTCTGCCCGGAGTTTTGCAGCCCCATTTACAAAGAGGCTGTACATGTATTGATAAAAGATGATAAGATTCTGAAGTTTATAGAAATATCGTGCCAAAGAATGAGGAGAAAAAACGCAAAAACCAAAAATACCATAGTTGAATTCCCGTCCGTATAAGCCAACCACTTAGAATATATAGAAATAAAGTACACTGATAGAATCTACGATATTCAAAGTAATATATACTGTGAAGCCAGTAAAATTGATTCAATAGTTTTGCGAAGCGAGCGAGTTAAAAAAATATGCAAAATCCGCTCTGAATTAGTTGGGTTCCACTTTAAATTTACTCGTTTAAACTTTGATTTGTATTTTCCGCACGAGTAACCAGTGCGAAAAGCACGCTGTGCTGCTAATCTTACCACAGGGAACCCGGCTTAATTTTGCTCTCGTTTACATGAATATTTCTATATATTTATCGAAACGCTAATATTGGGATTCCTGTGGCATGAGATCATTAACTGTACGAGCAACATCAGGTAGTTTTATGAGCGCGTAATATAAAGCCGTTAGCATGTAAACCGATAGGGGGATTAAGTTTATTAGTTTTTGTACCGCATTCTCTAGTAGACTGAGTGCGTTACTGACTCAAATTTAATCCCCTTATCAGGTTACTGCTTGAAACAACGCCTGATAGTCAGATTACAACTCTGTTACACGATACTCCAAAACGATCTCATGCCACAGGAATAGATATATTCATGTAAAGGAGAGCAAAATTAAGCCGGGTTCCCTGTGTATACCTACTGTAGATGTTTTGGCTAGAGACTATACATTAATTATGACGTAGAACAATATGCCGGGTCGGAAGTAAAAAAAAGGTTTAAGATGTCACTCGGCCTTAATTAAGCTTATACAGTCAACTTAATAAGCGTTGTAGTTAACCACGTTCTTGATTGTACACTTAGCGATAAGGAAGAGAATTCCGGATGCATCGCAGGCTAGTACCCGAGTGGCAACTGAGAAAATAATTCTGATAGCCGAATCCTTCGCCAATTTGTGTAGCTACAATTGCACATTTTTCAAGATTACACAATATTTCAACAAATTACCACTAAAGATGCTTTATGTTAATTTGTAGACCATTCGATGCTTTGAAATAAGATTTTTGTAATCCTTCAAGTCGAAAGATTGACAAATTTCATAATGACCCCATTTATTTTACATCTACGTGATTAAAGCATCTCAGAATACATACCTGAAGCAGTTCTTTTCCTGCAAGGCCGCCTCTCGTTGTCACTGACTTCACTATCAATATCAGATAAGTTTGTGCCTGAGTAGGTAGAAAACGATTAATGTTAGATATATTATATTTAAGTGCAAAAGAAATTGCGTAATGTGGGCTTAAGTCACAAATGTTGCATAATTTCGTTTTACCTGAGTTAGATATTTACTTATTTTCATCACATATTTTCCCTAAAAGGATTTGCTGAAATAACGTTAAAATTGCCTACTTAAGCCTATTCCTATAGTTAAAAGATATATCACTAGCTGTCATCAAACCATAACAGCTTGTAGTCAATTAAATACTGATACCATACCTTTATCTGTTTTTTTTTCCAATATTTTATTTTGTTCTTGGCATTTTTTATGAATTATATGTTATGGTTATAAAAATGCGAGCTAAATGTACAGAAATAAAATCACACACGGTTCAACAACACTAAGTGTAATTTATGCTCGCGTACGTAATTGGCTGCTGTTGTTTCTTAAGAATATCTCCCACTTGGTCAGTTGGAAACACTTATGGTGCTTACACTCGCTATATCGTAATATGTATTGTATAAAATAGCGTTGTAAACCACGACGCGAGCTAGTTGTTTCAAGCTGCTCGACTGTTCTCCCAACATTCCAAGTGTTTTGATCAAGTTATTAAAACACGGAAAAATAATGTTTTGAATTGTGTTATAAAATATTATTGTTCGAAACAAAGAGAAAAGTATACCTTTTTGTCTCGCGATTTTCTAAATTCTCACAACATTTCTTGTTTTCAAATTTCATCCGTTAATCCGGCAATTTCTGGATAGAGTCGTTGAAGTTGCAGCAGATGAAAAAGAGGGAGAACGATTGGTTTTGTTTTCAAAAATGTACACAAATTTCAAGAACTATTTTAAATACTCTTTAACTATTAAGCGATTTAAAGAAAGTGGACTACAAGTTTGTGAAAATTTCCAAAAAAAGTATTGTTAGAAGTCTTTGAAGATTTGAAGTTTTTTAAAAAACCAAACTGAAAAACTTCGGTAGTCGTTCTTCCTCAACGAAAGCTTAATTCGGAATTAAGATGTTTTTCCTTTTTTGAATTGAAAAAGACAGAAAAGTGGACTGTACAACTTCATGCAAGTCTAATACGATGCAAGCCTACTTTATAATTGAGAATTTTGTTTTATTTATGTAATTCATAATTGCCTTGTTTAATAAACAGTGGGGAAATGTTATAAATATACATTCAAACAATTTCAAATGACATTTCATTAAATTTTAGTTCTATCCACCCCCTAATATGTTGTCAATTTCGTGGTTGCCTAATTTGGTTCTGGTGCGTGATTCTGTTTTACCACGGAAATTCAATTTCTTTTCCTATCATCAATTGTTTGAGTCAGATTCGCTAGCTATTCCTCTCCTATATTATCTCATTTTATATCAAAACTTAGCATTTCCTCGCCCCATAACAAATAATCCAAAGAAGAGAAAATGCCGAAAATTGGATGACTTGAGCGTGCTTTGATAGCCATCAAACATGGTTTTTCGACCATTCAGAGCGCACATTATATAATAGTAATTTTCTAAATTTCAATTGTGTCAAAAGGGCTAAAAAACTGATAGGTAAACAAATTCAGAGAACAAAAAAAATATTGGAACAAAATAATTATTGAAACTTAATTACGTTTTACAGAACAAACCCGCATCTCGTGTGACTGTAATGGTCTCATTTTTGGTGTACAAGTAGGTTATGAAGTCGTATTGTTAGTCACCTCAAAGAAAGATACAACTTTTAAAAAACTGGACAATCTGTTTTCATTTTAAAGGGAACATCAAAAGCGTTAATTTGGCAGGGCAAAAAATGATTTAGTGCGAGGCTGTGTTATTGCAGAGATATATACCTGACAAAACGTTTTTCTTATGAGCGTCATGGAGATCGATGTTTTCAGGACCACTTTCATCGTCGGTACCTGAAAGTTCTGGATCTGAAATGTCTAGAAAAATAAGATTAAAATTAAGATCAAATTGAATACGTGATTGCTAAGTCTGCTGACGCGTTTTTAATTGTTTTATCTTCTCCGCCGTCAGCCACGTTTTGTTACTGACAAACCAGTATTCACCCTCGTCAAGCAACTTTTTCCAGCTTCAACAAGACAAACAAGCGATAGTAGAAAAAGAAACGACTCAAAACGCGACATTTTGTCAATCTTGTTTGCGCGCTTATTCCTAATCTGAGTCCATGGTACGTATGTGTAGGTCAGTAGCTCGGCGCATGGCAGTGGCAAAATAATGCCTTGTTCCCTCGTCATCGCATGACTGGTACATTCAACATCGAGACCGTGTCTATTATTTAGGTTTTTGATGTTTGCCTGGTTTCATAACCAGTCTCGTCCTATGTCGCTAATAAGACAAAATATCGTTGTTTAAGCGTTTTGTGGAAGCCCGTGTTGCAAAGAGCCTTTTCGCGATTTTTTTTTCGATGGCGAGAAAATTGAAATCCCACGATCTTATTAACTACTTTTTTAATAATATACATGAAATAATTCAGCGAAAAATAAACACAAAAACCATGCTCAAGCGAGCGAACTGCATACAAATAACAGCAGAGAAGAAAAATCAGTTTTTCAACTTAAAAACCTATTTTTGTATTAAGCATTGTTTAACTTTTTCTTTACAATAATTTAGAGCTTGTTTGGCATTTGATAATACAGATGCAAAAATTTCTCACTGCTGATTGGATAAGAGCAGTGCAATTTATTTGAAACACCAGTGCAAAAAAGGTTGAAACACCAGTGCAAAAAGTTGAAATACTTTTCTGTGATTGGCATAAAAACACAAGCAGGGGCAAACAAAAGCACTTTGTACATTTTTTTTGTGGATCACGGTCATGCTTTTTGCTTTCTTAAAAAAGCTTTTAGTTTAAAATCAAACAGATTCTAATATTCGTCGTGCTGAAAAATAGTCAAAAAAAAGCTTGTCCTTGTTCATTTACTTTATATCTCGTCATCAAGTTAGCTCGCGCACTGAGCGCTAGCCTCCTTTGCAGACGCTTTTTGTGTCAGTTAACTGAGCGCGCGCTCGAAAATCATTTCCAGTTTTCTGAAAATGCGAGGTTTGTTCGAAATTTTTGAATCTGTATTATTAATAAGAAATCATATGGTTTGTCTCGTGCAATTTGGAATAAATTTGAACTTGTGGGTTTTCAAAAGGCTCAATGCACTCGCCCTACGGGCTCGTGCAATTTTGAACTCTTTGAAAACCCACTCGTTCAAATTTATTCCAAATTGCACTCGAAACCATATGATTTCCTATACAAAATCAACGAAATTTATTCTACTATCAAGTTCATTCATCGACAAAGAGTTTTTCCCCGGGTTCTCAAACTCAAAAAAATTCTCAAAAACAGGACAAAAATGTTGAATTTCGGCAAAAATAACGTAACTTGTTTCCTAAAAGACTATACCATTGTGACCACTAACCATATATCTTCTCAGAAAGTCAATTTTATCCAGTAGACATTTTGACATGTCAAAGAAAGAAAGAAAGAAGCAAATCCAACACAAGTCGATCGTAAGTCTACCAAGAAAGTCATCTTTTGAGTTTAGCCATTTTTCCCACGTTTCTTCAATTAGAAAACATATTCTGTGTCGTTCTGAATCCTTTTTCTAAGTTTCTACTAATTAAAACATCATTTTGGTGATGAAATCCAAGAGTCGGCCGTTTTTTCTTCTCAGCTTTGTCAGCCTGAATTTCTACAAATGCCTCCGTCAGCATTTTGTGTGTTCCTATTGGCTACTTTTAATTCCAATTGTTTTCTAAGCCAATCAAAATTCAGAGATTTGTAATTTGCACTGGTATTACAGATTTCTGCACTGGTATTACAGATTTCTGCACTGGTATTACATATTTTTGCACTGGTGTTACAGATTTCTGCGCTGGTATTACAGATTAACAGTGCTGCTCTTAGCCAATCAGCATCGAATAATTTTTTCATGTATATTATAAATTCAATGAAAAGTATTCAAATAAGTGTTCAAAACATAAACAAATGCTTTGAAATTAAAAAAGTTGAGTTTTTGATTGCTTACTTCGTGGCGAAACAAGATAGTCATCAAACACTGAGAAATTGCAGCTATTTTCGGGCTTTTCTGTGACAATCTTGAGAAAATTTAACACAACTCTACTGAAGATTAACATTTTCTATAATGTTCCGGTATTTCTTTACTTTTTAGAGCAACAAAATGTGCATTTTTGAAGCCTCAATGAACTTGCGAAGGATCGTTTTTCCATGTCTTTTCGGAGAAAAGGGATTGTTGCCATGGAGATTCTGAAATAACACTCTTGCGCGCTTGAAATACCACTAATAACGTGAAATACCACTCGTCTAAGCCAATCAAATTGCAGAATTGAACTATATTATAAGGAACTTTAGCGGCTTCAAAATACTTGCAAACATAGCAGTTAGTGCACGTCCCGAACTTATTCGGAGAACACTTACCGTTCAGGTTGATCTCGGTCAGATTTTTTCCTGCGAACTTCCTTGTTTTACCTTCATCCACCGTAAGAAGTAGTTTGCTTACTTTTGCGATCTCGATTGTGGACTCATGAAGTCGGTAGAAGTCTCTATGGACACGAATATCGTGTCCAAGATGTCTTGCAAGCCAATCTACTTCAGTTTCCTTAAGTGAGAGCACTTGCGAGATGGTTGCAATGTACTTCCTGAGTTTGGTAGAGGTGATATTGGACACGTTGGATAACGGTGGTTTGCAATCTGTAGCCAGGGTTCTTAGGCAATCCCATGCTCTCATGTGTTGCAATGACTGCCTGGTTGGTCGTGCGAAAATATACGGGTTATCATCTGGTATACCCACAGCTTCCCTTGTCTTGTTGAGAAGGTCAATGCTATCCTTCACCTCAGGTGTCAAAATTACAGGGACCTTCCTACCTCTCTTGCCACGAATCTCTACCATGTCTAGTCTGTTCAAAGAAAAAGATCAAGATTAGACTAAGTAATTGCGATGACTCCACTGCATTATACAAGCAACGTTTTGCTTATTGAACAAGCAGTGTTGATTACAGTGTATACAGTCATTTCAGAAAACGTTGTCGCTGCTCGGTCTCAACCCTACGCGACTCGACCGAAAAGGATGTTGGGTAGAAATCACTGAGGTGTCTATAAAATGCATATCTCTTAGTCATGCCGACGGCCTGAACCATTCACATCGCTCGCCAGCAAAAGTTTGCACTCGAATTTCGAGGCATGACTAATTAGATATGCATTTTATAGTCACCAAAGTAATTTCCTCCCATCATCCCTTTCGGTCGAGTCGCGTTGGGTTGAGGCCGAGCAGCGACAACGTTTTCTGAAATGACTGTATTAGTTAGGCTGAAGGCAAGACATATGACAACATGAAATTACCCACTGTATGGGATACAAAAGGTTATGAGGAAAAAAAATACAAAGTAAAAATGATGTGATCATAAATATGCTAATCCCACGCCAGTTGATATTGAACATGAATTTTAGAGTGAACACGTATTTTTTGTCGTAGCAAAAGTAATTCGAAACAGTAAAATAAGCACTAAAGAGAGACATTCTCTTGCCGGTTGGAAGCCTCGATGCAATTTCAAAACCACTTAAAAAAGCTGAAGTTTGTGTCTTTGTCATTTTTGTTATCATTAGTTTAACTCGCACAGATATTTTATTTTAAAGGCTAGCCTACTTCTATGACATTAGTAAATAGAATTCAATTGTTCAAATTACCCTTAAGCAATCCGATTGTTTAAAACTGTGGTGATAAGTTGTAATTAGTGAGTGGGCTCCATTATATCCTTGGTCAAATTTAACCATGAAGGAGGTAAAATCGATAGCTTATTGGATGCTCTCTCCAGCGCAATCATGTTCTGAATATACAACATTTGCAAGACTTATACCCGATTTCATAGTAGTGCAAACTTTCCTAGCCGAACTTTCACTCGACCGGCTTTCACTCGACGGCTTTTTAACCACAGGCAGCCCAGTTTCACATTCTGTCAAGAGTGAAACGTAACAGATTTTTTTTCTTTACTTGCAAAAAATTAAAATGACGCTTTTAATTCAATTTCGCGTAAAAATAACTACAATTAAAGCGTTTTCTTTTTTTATTATCCAGCCACAGAAAAATCTTCACGTGGAGATTTTGAGGTTTTACTTGCACTTGAAGCCAGCGTCCACAGAAGTTCGTGATGCTTATTGAACATACAAATATACGGTCAATTCAATTAACGTTGTTGTCGATGAGCTCTAAGACTACGCGACTGGATCGAAAGGGAACATAGGTAGTTGAACCAAATGGATAAATGTTAACTATGCCTGGGGATCACAGTGAAGAATTTGAAAATAATCTGCCTGCATGAAGACACGCAAAACTTGCCAGCATTGAGCCCATTGTTATTGGCAACGCAGCAGAGCGAAAAAATACAAACATTCAGTAGGGAAAGCATGAGTGATTTCATTTTCACTAAAAACAGTATTTCGAGCTAAAGTAATTACATCTTTTCAACTAACAGGCTTAAACCATTTACGAATGCTTCAATTTATTTGTTTGCACACGAATATATTTTCAAATTGACAAAAAGTCTACAAACTATAATTTCTGAACAACACTCTTCACAGCATAGGCCTTCTGGAAGAAGCAAATGCCTAAAATAAAGACCTCGAGCGGCTAATTTCGAAATTTCAAGGGCTTGAACTTTGCTACAACGAACTTCTAAAGAGTAGCTCCAAGTAAAACTAGCCTCCTATGCAGCCGCTCCTCAGTGTCGCGCAAAGCGTATCCCCACGTAGTGTCTGCTAACTTAAGCGCTACATTAGGAAATTTGAGTTCCTGTTCAACGAAACTTTTTCATGAACATATCACTTATTTTTGTCTAATTCGTCGTGTTTTTATGTTTTTTTTTCTCAAACTCATGAATAATTAATGACCTTTTGAGCCAACCAGATTGTCTTATTTGATCATGTGGATAGATTTGGAAACCTAATGAAACACACGTAGTGTTTGAAATATTTTCCTATTACTTGTGATAGAATGTGTTCTTAATCTGCATCTGAACACCTACACGTTTTAAGCCAATCAAATTGTCTTATTTGATCATGTGCAGTGTTTGAAATATTTTCCTATCTCATCCCTTTTTCCCTGTACTTACCTTCTCAAACTCATGAATAATTAATGACCTTTTGAGCCAACCAGATTGTCTTATTTGATCATGTGGATAGCCTGTACTTACCTTCTCAAACTCATGAATAATTAATGACCTTTTGAGCCAACCAGATTGTCTTATTTGATCATGTGGATAGATTTTGAAACCCAATGAAACACTCGTAGTGTTTGAAATATTTTCCTATCGCTAGTGATGGAAAGTGTTCTTAATCTGCATCTGAATACCTACACGTTTTAAGCCAATCAAATTGTCTTATTTGATCATGTGCAGTGTTTGAAATATTTTCCTATCTCATGCCCTTTTTCCCTATACTTACCTTGAAATACTAACTTTAGTGACACTAAGGCAACTTGTTTAGAAATATATTACTAATAGAAATCTCATACTAAGTAGCGAATTTTGACGAAAAAAATCGTTTCATGAATCACTGTGAGAGTCGAACCCGAGACCTTCTGCACTCCAATATCCGCCTCTAACCTCTATACTACTTTGTAAACCGATAGAAAACTGTCGACCAAAAAATCCTTTTGTCCGTCATGATCGGAAGCTCGTTTACTTTACTTTGAATAGATTTGAAAAGCTATTGTTAAGATTTCCTTATGGGAATTCGCTTAATCAGTAATTCATTATATTATTGGTCATTAATATTCACTTGTTTGAGAAGTTATTCCAAAAAGCTCGTGCTTCGTGTTTCATTAGGGTTCCAAACACTCGAAAACAATAAATCGGCTTTCAAATGTTTTCTCGTGTTTGGAACCCTAATGAAACACTCGCACTCGTTTTTGAAATATTACTTGAAATACTAACTTTAGTGACACTAAGACAACTCGTTTAGAAATATTTACTGATAGAAATCTTATACTAAGTAGACTAAGTAGCGAATTTTGAGGAAAAAAAACTTTTCGTGAATCACTGTGAGAGTCGAACCCGAGACCTTCTGAACTCCAATATCCGCTTCTAATCTCTATACTACTTTGTAAACCGATAGAAATCTTTCGACCAAAAAACCCTTTTGTCCGTCATGTTTGGAGGCTCGTTTACTTTACTTTGAATGGATTTGAAAAGCTATTGTTAAGATTTCCTTATGGGAATTCGCTTAATCAGTAATTCATTATATTATTGGTCATTAATATTCACTTGTTTGAGAAGTTATTCCAAAAAGCTCGTGCTTCGTGTTTCATTAGAGGTTTCCAAAACACTCGAAAACAATAAAAGCACCCGGCCTGCGGCCTCGTGCTTTCAAATGTTTTCTCGTGTTTGGAACCCTAATGAAACACTCGCACTCGTTTTTGAAATATTACATAAAATATTATCATCGAAGGAAATTCAGAAAATTATTCTTGGGATGTTGAAGCAGTCAAAAAACTAGCGTATAAGAGTTTGTAAAATATAATCCTCAATTAATTAAAGGGGATGTTGACGTCTCATATCCTTTTAGAAACTCGTTTATTACAAAACCAATCTAGTCTAGTAAACGATTCCTTGTTAAATAAAGCTAAATTTTCTTTAGCGACAATAAAAGAAGAAATCATCCGGTCCTGCGGAGTTTGAAATCTTTGTGATGAAGCAAAGAGACTCGAGGAAATCTGTTTGGGGTCAAAGTCCGATGTTTCTCGATTTTGAAAGCCTCATGCTGATTGGCTAATTTTTGGAAAGGAATGTAGTTCTTAAGTAAGCAGACGCTAGGTGGGGATACGCTTTGCGTGACACAAAGGAGCGGCTGCGTGGGAGGCTAAGTAAAACCCGCTTTGTCAAAAGTCTTGATTGTGAGAGGGGTATGCTGTATGATTGTGAAAATCTTATTTAAGCGTACAAAAATTAACAAAACTTTTAGCTTTTATCAATGAAATGGACTTGAAATACTTGTATTTTAGTATCAGAAATCAGTTTCTAAAAGATTATTTACATTTTAGGTCTTATATATTGGGTTATTAACAACGGACATTACCCTACCCTGGTCAATGAAGCAATGTTTTCTCCTCACAGGGTCACGCTAACAAGTTGTGCAGGTTCACTTTGCGCTGATTGGCTACTTTGATTTCAAGAAAGCAGCTAGTGCGAAAAGCACGCTGGCTTGCCAAAGTTACAAAGCCCTATGTGAAAAGTTCAGGTATGTTCATCCATCTAATTGATTTTAGCTATGATTCTTTTAGGTGCAGTCGCGTAGACTCGGAGCTCGTTAGCGACAACGTTTGTTGAATTGACTGTATTCTACGTATCTATTTATGATTTTTCAATTGAGAAGTAAAGTGAAAAGCCTAAATCTCTTCCATTCGGAAAAAAATACTTGTGTAACAACACATGCGTTTAAATAGCAGCATGGGAATACTTGTGCTTCACCACATTTTTGAAGAACAAACGTATTTCTTCACTCTAAACAAAGAAGTTCAGAAATATCTGATGCATATAAAATTATCTATAGACAAATGTTCAGCAAACAAATGATTCAACACGAGCGTTATTACTTGCCTTCTCGATAATTCTCTTTCAAAGCCACTTAGTGCTGACATAATATCAGAGTTGTTCACTTGTTTCCAATCTGGCCTAAATATGTAGCTTTCTTTAAGCATCCTAGAAGCTTCCCCTCCCCGTCTTTTATTAAATATGACCAATCTTGCAAGGGTAGCTTGGGCAAGCTGGCTCCATGCTTCCAACTGAGGCTTTTTTACCAAAATTTGTGTCGTGGAGGACATTTTTGAAAGAATACTTTTGCGTAGTTTTTCAAGATCGTCGGCAAGTGGTAATAATTCCACTTTATTAAACTTGCCCGCTTCAAGAGTGCTCAGCGAATGATGGGATACACGATGACTCCACTCTGAATCTAAAAGCTTTTCAAAATTGTCAGCATCCTCTTGTAGATTCTTGTCATTTCTGCGGAAGGCCTTGCCTCTAACAATAGTAACGCACTTCTTTAGCGAATGACCAATCTTAAGAGACAAGGAAGGAGTTGCAACTATCTGTGCACCATTTTGAAACTGAAATTTTGAAAGTTTTTTTACAGCAGTGACGACTATATCAAACTTTGCTGGCTTGATAAAGTCGTTGAGTTGGCAATTTGGACTTAAATCTGACGAACGGAGCTCTTTCAAGAGCCGAGCAAGCTCTCTCATCCTTTGAGAAATAAGGTGTTGCTGTTTTCCCCCGTGTTTTTCAACTAGAAACATCCCAACTTCTTTGATGAGCCAGTCGTTTTTAGCTATTAATGATATCTCGTCATTTTTCATATTTAGGAATATTTGACTTAGAATACTGCTATTGTTACATGAACCAGCTGCTGGATGAAGCAACAATCTTGACTTTGCCTGAACTTTCTGGTACTTCGGAGCTTTATCATCTTCTGGTTTAAACTTACAGTGTTTTACGTGTTTCCATAAGTCTTGGCGCTTTATGAATCCCAGACAATGATTACAAGGCAAGAAATCAGCAGGGTTGCATTTTTCATTAGAAGATGGGCGTCTTTTGATAATAAGCTCGCCGTTCCCTGTTTCTAAGACGGTCATATTATGGTGGTAGTTTCCTAAAAGCCTCAGCTTTTCAAAATGTTTTCTTCGTGCTTCAGAGCGTTTGTTGAAGGAGAGGGCAATAGCAACTTCCTGTTCGTTCTGGTGTTTACATTCATAATGTCTTGCGATTTTGCCAAACAATTTACCGCAGTAAAAACAAGAGTGTTTCTTATCGTAAATTCTTCCCATATCCTTTTTTCTTTGACTGAAACCTATTGACACTAAAATGAGAAAAGAAACATTTTTAGAACAAGCCGCAACATTTCGAACAATTTCCGGTCAATTTCCGTCAATGGTACAGTACACTACCACACTGATCAGGATATATCAAAATATTCTACAAAGTCTATTACCATCTCTCGCCCAATACATATATTAGCGTCTCGCACAAAGCATATTACCATCTCAACCCAAGTATATTACCATCTATTACACCATTTTGCACCAAGTGTATTACGTCCATGTCGCACTCAGTATATGAAACATTACCTCTTTTTTGGGGCACATCTGAACAGTGTTGACTTTCATCTTCACTGCATGGAGATTCACTCTCAAAAGACTCTTTGTTGCTATCTTTTGAAATAAAATTAGCATTAGTAAAAGGTATCTATGGCGAACACATAAAACTCGACTATGAGAGAAAACGTCAAAGGCTTGTGTAAACATTTTAGTATATGTTTAACAACCCAATACAACCAAATTAAACGACAAACAGCCATACAATTCATCAATGATTCCAATCAGGCCATAAAAAGACAAGTATACAACATAGAGTACCTGTGCTGTTGCCTTCATCGGAAGAAGATGAACTAGTGAATATTTTCTTTTTCAGACGATTTATTTTCTTATTGCCTATAATATTACCATTAACAATATATCAGTTGCACTAACAAGACACCGTATATGAATGCTTGTCTTGCCAAAGCATTGTCAAATGATGTTGATAAGGAACTCAAACCGAACCTTAGCAGAAAGGGCTCATCAGAACGCTTTGGCAAAAACAGTTACAGTGATTGTAAAACAGCTTTTTTCTTTGAGAAATTAAAACGTTTCTTCCAACGTATAGTTTTTATTTTATGCCAAGCTTTCGCACAACCTGTGCATCTTCAGGGCAAACGGCATTTTTGTGCGAAAGCTTGGTATAAAATAAAAACTATACGTGGAAGAAACGTTTTTTAAAATTAAAATTTAATTTAACGTTTTTTTAAATTAAAATTTCTCAATGAATTTCCCCACGTACAACAACATTGTAGCTTTTTTCTTGTTCATGTTAAGATTTAGAAATCAATCGTCTTATGTTAATGTGTTACTTAAAATATAATAATAATAATAATGTACCTAAAGAAGTCTCTGTCACTGGTGATCGATCAAGACAGGTTATTTCACCACTTTCATGCTCACTTGCACTGTCGCAGGTTATGTCCTAAAAAATGGAGTCAAAAAATGTATCTGCATATCTATTTGCCGACCATAGCTTAGGTGACTATAGATTTTACCAAACTACACCCACAGATCTGAAGTATTCATCAATCACTTCAAAAGAATTAGTATTTCTAATATTATTTTTTGTCAAGCCACGAAAAAGCACATACTGAGTTTTTTGCGCGGTTTTAGATCACTACCTAACTCAATAAATATATATTTTGTGGTAATTTCTACAAAGTGTTGATATTGGGAAAAGTTCTTATTGCTAAAATACATAATCATAAGACATATAATCCTTGCCAAAATACCTGGGGCCATAACTATTTTCTGAACATTCATGTGCCAGTGTCAAATCTTTTCTTTTCATTCCCCCCTCCTCTATTCACCCCACAACAATGTTGTTTACCTTTTTGTCATATTTTGGTGTCGGGGCTTTCACAAACTCAATATTTAACAATCTATTCACATACAACTTTAATTTCGGGGCAAGAGGGCAACTGTTGACTCAAATTGTAGGTGTAAGGTTTTTGGCAGCGATTGTATTTATTTCTTGCCGTCAAAATACTGATTAAATCTTGGAACCCCTCTTATAAAGCAGTTAAGTGTTTTTACAGAAAAGTTAGTTACTATATTATCTGCCTGTTTTCGATGCAATTGGTCTAAATTGTTTTCTAATGCAACTTTACTCGGAAACGCTGTTACTTAAATTTTCAATTTTAGTCGAGTTTTAGATCTAATATAAATTGAGTGATTTGCCAAAGAGGGGCTCACTTACCATGTCTTTGATATTACAAACTGATGCATCATTTGCCCTTTTTGTCGTTTTATTTTCTTTTAAACTGGTATCTGATGAAACAAATAATCATATGATAGTATAATAAGAGAAGCCAAAAGAAGTTTAGCACCTTTTTGCTCCCCTTGTATGAATATTTGGTTCTATTATTAATAAATAAATAAATAAATAATTACACTTTGAACGAGGGCTTAACAAGGGTTATTCCTCTCTAGTTTGTTTAAAAGGTAAAACTTTACTTATTGATCTTCAGCGAGAATATCAATCATCTATTTATCCCGTGAAATGGGTTTTAGATTAAGCATATCCAAAGGTCAGTGGCAAAAATCTCGGGGTAATCGTAATTTCGAGTTGAACCAGGGTGGTAAGGTCAAATATCACTCATAACATAAAATGCTCAATGCTGAAATAGATGCAAAGAGACGTAGCGATCTTTTTATTTGCTTTCAATAGATAACAGATTTTAAAACTTCTATTAAAAAAATATTGGCAAACGTTAACAATTCCAGCAATGAATTGATTAATAGCCAATGACGGATGAGCAGATTGTTAACATGTTATTTTATTGCGCAAGATTAAGAATTTTGGTAAAGGAATGTAGTACTTTAAATAAAAAGAGGCCCATTAGGCTTTTAGTTTATTGGCATGGGTAGCACAGATAGGAAAGCTCAGTTACCGATGCAAAATTTAGAAAATAGTGATATGCCCATCTTGTTTCCTTAAGAAGTTACTTTCCGTGGCTTTGATCTTTCTTAAGATTACAAACATCCATTACATTACCCTAAAACCCTCAAACACTCATACTCATACTCATACTTATCAATTAATCCCGTCAGGCAACAAAAGCGGAGATTTGCAACATAGCTAGAGTACCTGTTTTGTTGCCTTCATCGGAAGAAGATGAACTAGTGAATATTTTCTTCTTACAATTTTTTTTCTTTTTTCCTATAAAATTACCATTAACAACATATCAGATAATTTAACAAACAGTAACATAAATAGTTGAAAATATACGAAATGAAAAAGACAGTGTTGAATTTGTCGTAATTGTATACATACCAGGTGGTTGCAAAGCTGTTGCTGATATTGAGATTTGTTCTTGTTGGGAATTTTCTTCATAATCATCCTGGCATTCATTTACGCAGCCAATGTTGTCACCGTTTAAAGTTGCTCCCGTGTCTTTTTTTCGTTGCCTTTTACGTTTTACTTCTCCATTATTGCCATACATAATCTTATCTTTATCTGCAAGAATATCATAACAATAATGAATAAATTAGGAGAACTATTCAGAGCTAGGTAATCCATGCCTATTACAATTCTTAGAAATATGTTAATGTAATTAATCAAGTGATATGGATACACGAAATCTAGAATATCAATTACAAACTACAGGCTCATGCTATATGTAGTAGTCAAGCAACTGTAGAAAATTTACAAAATGAGAAAAACAGTGTTGAATTTGTCGTAATTGTGTACATACCAGGTTGAGAAGCTGCAGCTGATAATGACACTTGCTCTTGTTGGAAATTTTCTGCAGAATCATCCTGGCATCCATTTAGGCAGTCAATGTTGTCACCATTTAAAGTTACTCGCATGTGTTTTTTTCGTTGCTTTTTACGTTTTACCTCTCCTGCATTGCCATCCATATTGTTTTCTTTATCTGCAAGAATATCACAACAATAATGAATAAGTTAGAAGAACTATTCAGAGCTCCTTAATCAATGCCTATTACGATTCTTGGAAATTTGTTAATGGAATCAATCAAATGCCATGGATACAGTAGTTTAATCAAGAGCCATAAAATAGCATGAAGAAAGATCTGTGTCATGCCCGATTCAAATGAAAAATTTGTCACTTGAACAGTGCTTTAAGACATTGTTGTTTTTTTAAGAGATCCTTCCTGGCCGTGCGTAAAATATTAGAGAGGACCAAAAGTGATACCGTTGAAGCAACTAACGCAAATGGTAAGCAATTAAAAGACTTAGCAAAAAGTATTTTTCAATAATCACTGGCATGTTTGTTCAGAAAAGCAGTCTTTTATAAAACGAAATTTAGACGATCAATTACAAACTACAGCCTCATGCTATATGTAGTAGTGAAGCAGCTGTAGAAAATTTACAACACGAAAAAGAGTGTATTGAATTTGTCGTAATTGTACACTTACCAGGTTGCGAAGCTGTTGCTGATAATGAGATTTCTTCCTGTTGGGAATTCTCTGCACTATCATTGTGGCATTCATTTCGGCTGGCAATAACGTCAGCGTTGATAGTTGCTCGCATGTCTTTTCCATGTCGCTTCTTACGTTTTCCTCCTTCTGCTCTGCCATCCATATTGCTTTCTTTATCTGCAAGAATATCAAATCGATAATAAATCAATTAAAGAACTATTCCGAGCTCGTTAATCAATGTTTATTACGATTCATAGAAATGTTTTAATGTAATCAAGTGACATAGATACGATTGTTTAATCAAAATCATAAAAAGCATGAATCAACATCTGTGTCATTCTCGATTCAAATGAAATATTTGTCTCTTGAACAAGGCTTTAAGACATTGTTGGTATCCTAAGATGTTTTGAGATCATTCCAGGCCATGCGTAAAATACTAGAGAGGACCAAAAGTTATACCGTTCAAGCGACTAACGCAAATGGTAAGCAGTTAAAAGACTACCCAAAAAGAATTCTTCCATCATGAAGAAAGATATGTTCAACTACGTTTTTCGTTTATTTTTCGCCGAGCTTTCGGAGAAATTGTCCATCTTCAGGGCAATGATGGAATGTTACTTGCGCGAGATGTTTGCTACAAACAACAGAATTAACGGTCGGAGCTCGAGCGGTGTAATTGCACGAGCAACAGGCCTATTGCTAAAGAAAAACTTAAATAACTAACAATAGAAATTACAACAAAAGAAAAAAACTGATTAAAATAAAACCTAGGCAAAATGCAATGTCTTAATTCAATATCAATATCAAATACCTATCTATCTATATAAGTGATTTATCTAAAACGATAATTAATTTTTTGATTTCAATAAGGCCTTATAGCTATCGGGAATTATTCTCCCATTGTCTCTGTTGCTTAGTGAGTTCTTGTTCTTAGATATCAGCCAAGCTTCCAACCACTTTCTTTGTGCCCATCGCGATTCTTGTGCTAGTATTGTGGTGTTATTCCAGTCGATGTTATGAATGTTTGCATTAGCGTGTTCTGCGAGGGCTGATTGGTCACTCTTATCCAAGCGTACTTTAGCCATGTGCTCTTTTTTCCGTGTGGCTAAGGCTCTCCCAGTCTCTCCGATGTAAACTGAGGTGCAATCTTGGCATGGTATTTGGTAAACAACACCAGTTTTGTTGTTAAACGGAATTCTATCTTTTGGTTTTGACAGAAGTTGCCTGAGTGTTGTTACCGGTTTGACTGCAGTCTTGATGTTTTTAGACTGGAGGATTCGTTGTAATTTCTCTGTCACTCCTTCAATGTAGGGTAGCACTGCAATTCCCTTGTGACTGTTGTTATTGTTGTCATCATCTTTGATGCTGTTGTTATGATGAGTTTTGTATTTCTTGACAATAGGCCTGTTGCTCGTGCAATTAGACCGCTCGAGCTCCTACCGTTAATTCTGTTGTTTGTAGCAAACATCTCGCGCAAGTAACATTCCATCATTGCCCTGAAAATGGACAATTTGTCCGAAAGCTCAGCGAAAAATAAACGAAAAACGTAGTTGAACATATCTTTCTTCATAATGAGTCCTACGTACAAACACACCATTGATCTAGTAATTGTTCCATCATCACTGGCATGTCTGATCAGAAAAGCAGTCCTTTATAAAACGAAATCTAGAATATCAATTACAAACTACAGGCTCATGCTATATGCAGTAGTCAAGCAACTGTAGAAAATGTACAAAACTAGAAAAACAGTGTTGAATTTGTCGTAATTATGTATATACCATGTTGAGAAGCTGCTGCTGATAATGACACTTGCTCTTGTTGGAAAGTTTCTGCAGAATCATCCTGGCATCCATTTAGGCAGTCAATGTTGTCACCATTTAAAGTTGCTCGAATGTGCTGTTTTCGTTGCTTTTTACGTTTTACCTCTCTTGCATTGCCATCCCTATTGTTCTCTTTATCTGCAAGAATATCACAACAATAATGAATAACTTAGAAGAACTATTCAGAGCTCGTTAATCAATGCCCATTACGATTCTTGGAAATTTGTTAATGTAATCAATCAAATACCATGGATACAGTAGTTTAATCAAGAGCCATAAAATAGCATGAAGATAGATCTGTGTCATGCTCGATTCAAATGAATTATTTGTCACTTGAACAGTGCTTTAAGACATTGTTGGTTTTTTAAGAGATCATTCCTGGCCGTGCGTAAAATATTAGAGAGGACCAAAAGTGATACCGTTGAAGCAACTAACGCAAATGGTAAGCAATTAAAAGACTTAGCAAAAAGTATTTTTCAATAATCACTGGCATGTTTGTTCAGAAAAGCAGTCATTTATAAAACGAAATTGAGACGATCAATTACAAACTACAGCCTCATGCTATATGTAGTAGTGAAGCAGCTGTAGAAAATTTACAACACGAAAAAGAGTGTATTGAATTTGTCGTAATTGTACACTTACCAGGTTGCGAAGCTGTTGCTGATAATGAGATTTCTTCCTGTTGGGAATTCTCTGCACTATCATTGTGGCATTCATTTCGGCTGGCAATAACGTCAGCGTTGATAGTTGCTCGCATGTCTTTTCCATGTCGCTTCTTACGTTTTCTTCCTTCTGCTCTGCCATCCATATTGTTTTCTTTATCTGCAAGAATATCAAATCGATAATAAATCAATTAAAGAACTATTCAGAGCTCGTTAATCAATGCTTATTACGATTCATAGAAATGTTTTAATGTAATCAAGTGACATAGATACGATTGTTTAATCAAAATCATAATATAAAAATTAGGTACAACCTAATAGCGGAGCTCCCATTTAAATTAAATTGGGCTTCCTGTGGTAATTGGCCAACAAAAGTTCTATTATGTAAACAAAAGGGCTTGTAAAAGTTGAAATAAATACTAATCCATTAGCTTTTAGTATGTACATGCTGTAACTGTTTAGTCTCCTGTTGAATTATATGGACTTGTAAGCTCAGTGGCCTTTATTGAAGTATGTTTAAATAATTCTGATTCACAGTCAGATTTTATAATTGAGTCTGTGTAATGGTTCAGAATTCTAAGAAAGCAACAATCTCCAATGTACAATTTCAACATCCTGCATATTGCAGAACATTATATTTTGATTTTTCTGTCTTCACCATTGATGTGACATTTTTGATTTTTTGTGTTTGTTATTTAAATTATGTGGAACAGAATGACACACATTGAATACATTTCTCTTCCAGTTTACACTGATAGAATGGTTTAAATTAAAGTGATTATAAAAACACCTACTTGGCATTACTAGAAAACAAGGAATTAAGTATTTTCAAATTGTCCTGAGAGTGAATAATTATATGGTAACTTCATGCTTCCCAGGCATCCCAGAGTGAACACTTATGGCAACATCATGCTTATAATAAACAAATCTACTTTGGATGCAAAATTCCTCCTTCTTTCCTATCAATTTCTTAATTAAATTCCAGACCCAAACTTGGGCTGTGTTCACACAATTTTTAATTCAAATGAATTGGGCTCCCTGTGGTAATAGATCAAACAAAGATTGCATTTTAATTTGTCAAAAGATTTCAATTAAAGCTGACCATAATATAGATTATTAAGCTTTTTTGTATTATTTTGCTTTAGGGTTTGTATATATTCTTGCCCTTCAGTCTCCTGGGCCCAGTTGTTTGGAAGCCAATTTAAAATTTGCCGGATTCAAATTTGATTTCAAATTAAAACATTCAGAGTTTATCCTGAGTTAACACTAATCTACATTTGAATAACCGGCTGGGACCCTGAGAATTATAAGCAAGTGAGTCACCTTCAGCATATTTTTTTCAGATTCAGTTAGTTTTGTGTAGAGGGATTCCAAAAACACCCCCAAACTGAACCATTTCAACCTCTGGACATTACATAGCATCATATTTCAATTTTTCTGACTTGACAATATTATAGCAACTTGTTTTTGTACTATCAAGAGAATAAAATGAATCAGGTGTATAGCTGTCTTGACACAAAACAAAGATGCTCTCTCTTCCAGGTTATATTCATGCAAGTTTGATTTTGTTAAAATGACTATAAAACAGTAAACTGACATGAAAACATTTTGAATTATGTATTCATTAATTTAATACAACTCAAAATTCAAAACAACCTTAGTTAAATGCATCCAAAATTCTTCTTTAGTGCTTTACTTTCAATTTTTCTGTTCAATTTCAGACCTTAACTTCAGACCTACCTAAATTTCAGACCTAAGCTTATTTACACATCAGTGGAATCAAAAGAAGTTCAAAATCAAATGCTTATATTTTAATGAAAAATTTTATCATAAAATTAAAGTAGTACAAAAGGTTAACTGTAAAAACAAAATGTCATCAGAATTGTACTTGAGAATTTGTCTTAACTTTGGCATACCAGCTGTAATTCCACGTACATCATTTGTTTTCAAAGTCATCGATCCCAAAAAGAAAAAACGATCTAACATATAGGCACAAGAGACTTTTTGACATCACATTTTCTTCTCACAGGGTCTTTACCTTGTAGTACTTTGTTGTCTTCGATTTTTGATTTCAGACTTAAAGCGAGATTTTTAAGCAGCTCTACTGAAGGTATCTTCACGAAACGAGGTGTATGTACACAATCCTCAGTGACTCAGCTATCAGCTATCATCAAGAATTAGGTTTTTGTCGCTACGGATCCCACTCAAAAGTCATCCAGCTTTGAAAATGTGCTATGTGTCCTTAGTCTTGCGAGCTGTTTTTGAAACTACATCGGGCCTTGAAGTATTTTCCTTGTTGCGTTTCGGGTCCATCTGTCGAAGCAGTATAGTTCTACAATGTAGTTTTTTACCCAATGTAGACGAGTTTTGATTCCCGACTTTACCGAGATTTTAAGGTAATTTTACTGAAGGCATCTTCACGAAACGAGAGGGCACACAATTCTCAGCTTTTTTTCAGATTCTCAGAATCAGCTTTTATGAGAAGTTGTTGTGGCTACAAATCCAACAAAAATGTCGTCCAGCTTTGTGTCCTTTTTCATCTTTCAAGCAGTGTTTGAACCGACTTTGGGCCAAGAAAGACGCTCAAACGTACGATATTTTTGCTTTTATACATCAAGACTGGCACAGCATAATATCCAGGAAAATCGCTAAATTAATAAGAGGTTTCAAGAATAATATTTTTAAGTTTTCGATGTTAAAACTGAAAGGAAACTTGTGAATTTTCAGTTTTCAAAATGACGGCGCGCGTCAAGTTGGCGCCAAAAATCTCTCAGCCAATCAGCATCGCGATGTACACGGACGGACGTACGACGGACGGACGTACAGCCGTTGGGCTCCCTGTGTGTCCATGAAAATTCAACTCGATGGGTTACCATTTTTTCTTAGGTATGGTGCTCCGCTCGCGCGGGCCTTCGGCCCGCGCGGGAGCTCCGCTAAAAAGCATGAATCAACATCTGTGTCATTCTCTCGATTCAAATGAAATATTTGTCACTTGAACAAGGCTTTAAGACATTGTTGGTATCCTAAGATTTTTTGAGATCATTCTAGTCCATTCGTAAAATACTAGAGAGGACCAAAAGTTATACCGTTCAAGCGACTAACGCAAATGGTAAGCAGTTAAAAGACTACCCAAAAGAATTTTTCCATCAACACTGGCATTTCTGATTAGAAAAGCAGTCCTTTATAAAACGAAATCTAGAATATCAATTACAAACTACAGGCTCATGCTATATGCAGTAGTCAGGCAACTGTAGAAAATTTACAAAATGAGAAAAACAGTGTTGAATTTGTCGTAATTGTGTACATACCAGGTTGGGAAGCTGCTGCTGATAATGACACTTGCTCTTGTTGGAAAGTTTCTGCAGAATCATCCTGGCATCCATTTAGGCAGTCAATGTTGTCACCATTTAAAGTTGCTCGAATGTGTTTTTTTCGTTGCTTTTTACGTTTTACCTCTCCTGCATTGCCATCCATATTGTTCTCTTTATCTGCAAGAATATCACAACAATAATGAATAAGTTAGAAGAACTATTCAGAACTCGTTAGTCATTACGATTCTTGGAAATTTGTTAATGTAATCAATCAAATGCCATGGATACAGTAGTTTAATCAAGAGCCATAAAATAGCATGAAGAAAGATCTGTGTCATGCTCGATTCAAATGAAATATTTGTCACTTGAACAGTGCTTTAAGACATTGTTGGTTTTTTAAGAGATCATTCCTGGCCGTGCGTAAAATATTAGAGAGGACCAAAAGTGATACCGTTGAAGCAACTAACGCAAATGGTAAGCAATTAAAAGACTTAGCAAAAAGTATTTTTGAATAATCACTGGCATGTTTGTTCAGAAAAGCAGTCTTTTATCAAACGAAATTTAGACGATCAATTATAAACTACAGCCTCATGCTATATGTAGTAGTGAAGCAGCTGTAGAAAATTTACAACACGAAAAAGAGTGTATTGAATTTGTCGTAATTGTACACTTACCAGGTTGCGAAGCTGTTGCTGATAATGAGATTTCTTCCTGTTGGGAATTCTCTGCACTATCATTGTGGCATTCATTTCGGCTGGTAATAACGTCAGCGTTGATAGTTGCTCGCATGTCTTTTCCACGTCGCTTCTTACGTTTTCTTCCTTCTGCTCTGCCATCCATATTGTTTTCTTTTTCTGCAAGAATATCAAATCGATAATAAATCAATTAAAGAACTATTCAGAGCTCGTTAATCAATGCTTATTACGATTCATAGAAATGTTTTAATGTAATCAAGTGACATAGATACGATTGTTCAATCAAAATCATAAAAAGCATGAATCAAAATATGTGTCATGCTCGATTCAAATGAAATATTTGTCACTTGAACAGGGTTTGAAGACATTGTTGGTATCCTAAGATTTTTTGAGATCATTCCTGGCCATGCGTAAAATACTAGAGAGGACCAAAAGTTATACCGTTCAAGCGACTAACGCAAATGGTAAGCAGTTAAAAGACTACCCAAAAGAATTTTTCCATCAACACTGGCATGTCTGATCAGAAAAGCAGTCCTTTATAAAACGAAATCTAGAATATCAATTACAAACTACAGGCTCATGCTATATGCAGTAGTCAAGCAACTGTAGAAAATTTACAAAATGAGAAAAACAGTGTTGAATTTGTCGTAATTGTGTACATACCAGGTTGAGAAGCTGCTGCTGATAATGACACTTGCTCTTGTTGGAAAGTTTCTGCAGAATCATCCTGGCATCCATTTAGGCAGTCAATGTTGTCACCATTTAAAGTTGCTCGAATGTCTTGTTTTCGTTGCTTTTTACGTTTTACTTCCCCTATATTGCCATCAATATTGTTCTCTTTATCTGCAAGAATATCACAAAAATAATGAATAAGTTAGAAGAACTATTCAGAGCTCGTTAATCAATGCCCATTACGATTCTTGGAAATTTGTTAATGTAATCAATCAAATGCCATGGATACAGTAGTTTGATCAAGAGCCATAAAATAGCATGAAGAAAGATCTGTGTCATGCCCGATTCAAATGAAAAATTTGTCACTTGAACAGTGCTTTAAGACATTGTTGTTTTTTTAAGAGATCCTTCCTGGCCGTGCGTAAAATATTAGAGAGGACCAAAAGTGATACCGTTGAAGCAACTAACGCAAATGGTAAGCAATTAAAAGACTTAGCAAAAAGTATTTTTCAATAATCACTGGCATGTTTGTTCAGAAAAGCAGTCATTTATAAAAGGAAATTGAGACGATCAAATACAAACTACAGCCTGGTGCTATATGTAGTAGTGAAGCAGCTGTAGAAAATTTACAAAATGAAAAAGAGTGTATTGAATTTGTCGTAATTGTACACTTACCAGGTTGCGAAGCTGTTGCTGATAATGAGATTTCTTCCTGTTGGGAATTCTCTGCACTATCATTGTGGCATTCATTTCGGCTGGCAATAACGTCAGCGTTGATAGTTGCTCGCATGTCTTTTCCATGTCGCTTCTTACGTTTTCTTCCTTCTGCTCTGCCATCCATATTGTTTTCTTTTTCTGCAAGAATATCAAATCGATAATAAATCAATTAAAGAACTATTCAGAGCTCGTTAATCAATGCTTATTACGATTCATAGAAATGTTTTAATGTAATCAAGTGACATAGATACGATTGTATAATCAAAATCATAAAAAGCATGAATCAAAATATGTGTCATGCTCGATTCAAATGAAATATTTGTCACTTGAACAGGGCTTGAAGACATTGTTGGTATCCTAAGATTTTTTGAGATCATTCCAGGCCATGCGTAAAATACTAGAGAGGACCAAAAGTTATACCGTTCAAGCGACTAACGCAAATGGTAAGCAGTTAAAAGACTACCCAAAAGAATTTTTCCATCAACACTGGCATGTCTGATCAGAAAAGCAGTCCTTTATAAAACGAAATCTAGAATATCAATTACAAACTACAGGCTCATGCTATATGCAGTAGTCAAGCAACTGTAGAAAATTTACAAAATGAGAAAAACAGTGTTGAATTTGTCGTAATTGTGTACATACCAGGTTGAGAAGCTGCTGCTGATAATGACACTTGCTCTTGTTGGAAAGTTTCTGCAGAATCATCCTGGCATCCATTTAGGCAGTCAATGTTGTCACCATTTAAAGTTGCTCGAATGTCTTGTTTTCGTTGCTTTTTACGTTTTACCTCTCCTGCATTGCCATCCCTATTGTTCTCTTTATCTGCAAGAATATCACAAAAATAATGAATAAGTTAGAAGAACTATTCAGAGCTCGTTAATCAATGCCCATTACGATTCTTGGAAATTTGTTAATGTAATCAATCAAATGCCATGGATACAGTAGTTTAATCAAGAGCCATAAAATAGCATGAAGATAGATCTGTGTCATGCTCGATTCAAATGAAATATTTGTCACTTGAACAGTGCTTTAAGACATTGTTGGTTTTTTAAGAGATCATTCCTGGCCGTGCGTAAAATATTAGAGAGGACCAAAAGTGATACCGTTGAAGCAACTAACGCAAATGGTAAGCAATTAAAAGACTTAGCAAAAAGTATTTTTCAATAATCACTGGCATGTTTGTTCAGAAAAGCAGTCATTTATAAAACGAAATTGAGACGATCAATTACAAACTACAGCCTCATGCTATATGTAGTAGTGAAGCAGCTGTAGAAAATTTACAAAATGAAAAAGAGTGTATTGAATTTGTCGTAATTGTACACTTACCAGGTTGCGAAGCTGTTGCTGATAATGAGATTTCTTCCTGTTGGGAATTCTCTGCACTATCATTGTGGCATTCATTTCGGCTGGCAATAACGTCAGCGTTGATAGTTGCTCGCATGTCTTTTCCATGTCGCTTCTTACGTTTTCCTCCTTCTGCTCTGCCATCCATATTGTTTTCTTTATCTGCAAGAATATCAAATCGATAATAAATCAATTAAAGAACTATTCAGAGCTCGTTAATCAATGCTTATTACGATTCATAGAAATGTTTTAATGTAATCAAGTGACATAGATACGATTGTTCAATCAAAATCATAAAAAGCATGAATCAAGATATGTGTCATGCTCGATTCAAATGAAATATTTGTCACTTGAACAGGGCTTGAAGACATTGTTGGTATCCTAAGATTTTTTGAGATCATTCCAGGCCATGCGTAAAATACTAGAGAGGACCAAAAGTTATACCGTTCAAGCGACTAACGCAAATGGTAAGCAGTTAAAAGACTACCCAAAAGAATTTTCCCATCAACACTGGCATGTCTGATCAGAAAAGCATTCCTTTATAAAACGAAATCTAGAATATCAATTACAAACTACAGGCTCATGCTATATGCAGTAGTCAAGCAACTGTAGAAAATTTACAAAATGAGAAAAACAGTGTTGAATTTGTCGTAATTATGTACATACCATGTTGAGAAGCTGCTGCTGATAATGACACTTGCTCTTGTTGGAAAGTTTCTGCAGAATCATCCTGGCATCCATTTAGGCAGTCAATGTTGTCACCATTTAAAGTTGCTCGAATGTCTTGTTTTCGTTGCTTTTTACGTTTTACCTCTCCTGCATTGCCATCCCTATTGTTCTTTTTATCTGCAAGAATATCACAAAAATAATGAATAAGTTAGAAGAACTATTCAGAGCTCGTTAATCAATGCCCATTACGATTCTTGGAAATTTGTTAATGTAATCAATCAAATGCCATGGATACAGTAGTTTAATCAAGAGCCATAAAATAGCATGAAGAAAGATCTGTGTCATGCCCGATTCAAATGAAAAATTTGTCACTTGAACAGTGCTTTAAGACATTGTTGTTTTTTTAAGAGATCCTTCCTGGCCGTGCGTAAAATATTAGAGAGGACCAAAAGTGATACCGTTGAAGCAACTAACGCAAATGGTAAGCAATTAAAAGACTTAGCAAAAAGTATTTTTCAATAATCACTGGCATGTTTGTTCAGAAAAGCAGTCATTTATAAAACGAAATTGAGACGATCAATTACAAACTACAGCCTCATGCTATATGTAGTAGTGAAGCAGCTGTAGAAAATTTACAAAATGAAAAAGAGTGTATTGAATTTGTCGTAATTGTACACTTACCAGGTTGCGAAGCTGTTGCTGATAATGAGATTTCTTCCTGTTGGGAATTCTCTGCACTATCATTGTGGCATTCATTTCGGCTGGCAATAACGTCAGCGTTGATAGTTGCTCGCATGTCTTTTCCATGTCGCTTCTTACGTTTTCCTCCTTCTGCTCTGCCATCCATATTGCTTTCTTTATCTGCAAGAATATCAAATCGATAATAAATCAATTAAAGAACTATTCAGAGCTCGTTAATCAATGCTTATTACGATTCATAGAAATGTTTTAATGTAATCAAGTGACATAGATACGATTGTATAATCAAAATCATAAAAAGCATGAATCAAAATATGTGTCATGCTCGATTCAAATGAAATATTTGTCACTTGAACAGGGCTTGAAGACATTGTTGGTATCCTAAGATTTTTTGAGATCATTCCAGGCCATGCGTAAAATACTAGAGAGGACCAAAAGTTATACCGTTCAAGCGACTAACGCAAATGGTAAGCAGTTAAAAGACTACCCAAAAGAACTTTTCCATCAACACTGGCATGTCTGATCAGAAAAGCAGTCCTTTATAAAACGAAATCTAGAATATCAATTACAAACGACAGGCTCATGCTCTATGCAGTAGTCAAGCAACTATAGAAAATTTACAAAATGAGAAAAACAGTGTTGAATTTGTCGTAATTGTGTACATACCAGGTTGAGAAGCTGCTGCTGATAATGACACTTGCTCTTGTTGGAAAGTTTCTGCAGAATCATCCTGGCATCCATTTAGGCAGTCAATGTTGTCACCATTTAAAGTTGCTCGAATGTCTTGTTTTCGTTGCTTTTTACGTTTTACTTCTCCTATATTGCCATCAATATTGTTCTCTTTATCTGCAAGAATATCACAAAAATAATGAATAAGTTAGAAGAACTATTCAGAGCTCGTTAATCAATGCCCATTACGATTCTTGGAAATTTGTTAATGTAATCAATCAAATGCCATGGATACAGTAGTTTAATCAAGAGCCATAAAATAGCATGAAGATAGATCTGTGTCATGCTCGATTCAAATGAATTATTTGTCACTTGAACAGTGCTTTAAGACATTGTTGGTTTTTTAAGAGATCATTCCTGGCCGTGCGTAAAATATTAGAGAGGACCAAAAGTGATACCGTTGAAGCAACTAACGCAAATGGTAAGCAATTAAAAGACTTAGCAAAAAGTATTTTTCAATAATCACTGGCATGTTTGTTCAGAAAAGCAGTCTTTTATAAAACGAAATTTAGACGATCAATTACAAACTACAGCCTCATGCTATATGTAGTAGTGAAGCAGCTGTAGAAAATTTACAAAATGAAAAAGAGTGTATTGAATTTGTCGTAATTGTACACTTACCAGGTTGCGAAGCTGTTGCTGATAATGAGATTTCTTCCTGTTGGGAATTCTCTGCACTATCATTGTGGCATTCATTTCGGCTGGCAATAACGTCAGCGTTGATAGTTGCTCGCATGTCTTTTCCATGTCGCTTCTTACGTTTTCCTCCTTCTGCTCTGCCATCCATATTGTTTTCTTTATCTGCAAGAATATCAAATCGATAATAAATCAATTAAAGAACTATTCAGAGCTCGTTAATCAATGCTTATTACGATTCATAGAAATGTTTTAATGTAATCAAGTGACATAGATACGATTGTTCAATCAAAATCATAAAAAGCATGAATCAAAATATGTGTCATGCTCGATTCAAATGAAATATTTGTCACTTGAACAGGGCTTGAAGACATTGTTGGTATCCTAAGATTTTTTGAGATCATTCCAGGCCATGCGTAAAATACTAGAGAGGACCAAAAGTTATACCGTTCAAGCGACTAACGCAAATGGTAAGCAGTTAAAAGACTACCCAAAAGAACTTTTCCATCAACACTGGCATGTCTGATCAGAAAAGCAGTCCTTTATAAAACGAAATCTAGAATATCAATTACAAACTACAGGCTCATGCTATATGCAGTAGTCAAGCAACTGTAGAAAATGTACAAAACTAGAAAAACAGTGTTGAATTTGTCGTAATTATGTATATACCATGTTGAGAAGCTGCTGCTGATAATGACACTTGCTCTTGTTGGAAAGTTTCTGCAGAATCATCCTGGCATCCATTTAGGCAGTCAATGTTGTCACCATTTAAAGTTGCTCGAATGTGTTTTTTTCGTTGCTTTTTACGTTTTACCTCTCCTGCATTGCCATCCATATTGTTTTCTTTATCTGCAAGAATATCACAACAATAATGAATAAGTTAGAAGAACTATTCAGAGCTCGTTAATCAATGCGTATTACGATTCTTGGAAATTTGTTAATGTAATCAATCAAATGCCATGGATACAGTAGTTTAATCAAGAGCCATAAAATAGCATGAAGATAGATCTGTGTCATGCTCGATTCAAATGAATTATTTGTCACTTGAACAGTGCTTTAAGACATTGTTGGTTTTTTAAGAGATCATTCCTGGCCGTGCGTAAAATATTAGAGAGGACCAAAAGTGATACCGTTGAAGCAACTAACGCAAATGGTAAGCAATTAAAAGACTTAGCAAAAAGTATTTTTCAATAATCACTGGCATGTTTGTTCAGAAAAGCAGTCATTTATAAAACGAAATTGAGACGATCAATTACAAACTACAGCCTCATGCTATATGTAGTAGTGAAGCAGCTGTAGAAAATTTACAAAATGAAAAAGAGTGTATTGAATTTGTCGTAATTGTACACTTACCAGGTTGCGAAGCTGTTGCTGATAATGAGATTTCTTCCTGTTGGGAATTCTCTGCACTATCATTGTGGCATTCATTTCGGCTGGCAATAACGTCAGCGTTGATAGTTGCTCGCATGTCTTTTCCATGTCGCTTCTTACGTTTTCTTCCTTCTGCTCTGCCATCCATATTGTTTTCTTTTTCTGCAAGAATATCAAATCGATAATAAATCAATTAAAGAACTATTCAGAGCTCGTTAATCAATGCTTATTACGATTCATAGAAATGTTTTAATGTAATCAAGTGACATAGATACGATTGTATAATCAAAATCATAAAAAGCATGAATCAAAATATGTGTCATGCTCGATTCAAATGAAATATTTGTCACTTGAACAGGGTTTGAAGACATTGTTGGTATCCTAAGATTTTTTGAGATCTTTCCTGGCCATGCGTAAAATACTAGAGAGGACCAAAAGTTATACCGTTCAAGCGACTAACGCAAATGGTAAGCAGTTAAAAGACTACCCAAAAGAATTTTCCCATCAACACTGGCATGTCTGATCAGAAAAGCATTCCTTTATAAAACGAAATCTAGAATATCAATTACAAACTACAGGCTCATGCTATATGCAGTAGTCAAGCAACTGTAGAAAATTTACAAAATGAGAAAAACAGTGTTGAATTTGTCGTAATTGTGTACATACCAGGTTGAGAAGCTGCTGCTGATAATGACACTTGCTCTTGTTGGAAAGTTTCTGCAGAATCATCCTGGCATCCATTTAGGCAGTCAATGTTGTCACCATTTAAAGTTGCTCGAATGTCTTGTTTTCGTTGCTTTTTACGTTTTACCTCTCCTGCATTGCCATCCCTATTGTTCTCTTTATCTGCAAGAATATCACAACAATAATGAATAACTTAGAAGAACTATTCAGAGCTCGTTAATCAATGCCCATTACGATTCTTGGAAATTTGTTAATGTAATCAATCAAATGCCATGGATACAGTAGTTTAATCAAGAGCCATAAAATAGCATGAAGATAGATCTGTGTCATGCTCGATTCAAATGAATTATTTGTCACTTGAACAGTGCTTTAAGACATTGTTGGTTTTTTAAGAGATCATTCCTGGCCGTGCGTAAAATATTAGAGAGGACCAAAAGTGATACCGTTGAAGCAACTAACGCAAATGGTAAGCAATTAAAAGACTTAGCAAAAAGTATTTTTCAATAATCACTGGCATGTTTGTTCAGAAAAGCAGTCATTTATAAAACGAAATTGAGACGATCAAATACAAACTACAGCCTCATGCTATATGTAGTAGTGAAGCAGCTGTAGAAAATTTACAAAATGAAAAAGAGTGTATTGAATTTGTCGTAATTGTACACTTACCAGGTTGCGAAGCTGTTGCTGATAATGAGATTTCTTCCTGTTGGGAATTCTCTGCACTATCATTGTGGCATTCATTTCGGCTGGCAATAACGTCAGCGTTGATAGTTGCTCGCATGTCTTTTCCATGTCGCTTCTTACGTTTTCTTCCTTCTGCTCTGCCATCCATATTGTTTTCTTTTTCTGCAAGAATATCAAATCGATAATAAATCAATTAAAGAACTATTCAGAGCTCGTTAATCAATGCTTATTACGATTCATAGAAATGTTTTAATGTAATCAAGTGACATAGATACGATTGTTCAATCAAAATCATAAAAAGCATGAATCAAAATATGTGTCATGCTCGATTCAAATGAAATATTTGTCACTTGAACAGGGTTTGAAGACATTGTTGGTATCCTAAGATTTTTTGAGATCATTCCTGGCCATGCGTAAAATACTAGAGAGGACCAAAAGTTATACCGTTCAAGCGACTAACGCAAATGGTAAGCAGTTAAAAGACTACCCAAAAGAATTTTCCCATCAACACTGGCATGTCTGATCAGAAAAGCATTCCTTTATAAAACGAAATCTAGAATATCAATTACAAACTACAGGCTCATGCTATATGCAGTAGTCAAGCAACTGTAGAAAATTTACAAAATGAGAAAAACAGTGTTGAATTTGTCGTAATTATGTACATACCATGTTGAGAAGCTGCTGCTGATAATGACACTTGCTCTTGTTGGAAAGTTTCTGCAGAATCATCCTGGCATCCATTTAGGCAGTCAATGTTGTCACCATTTAAAGTTGCTCGAATGTGCTGTTTTCGTTGCTTTTTACGTTTTACCTCTCTTGCATTGCCATCCCTATTGTTCTCTTTATCTGCAAGAATATCACAACAATAATGAATAAGTAAGAAGAACTATTCAGAGCTCGTTAATCAATGCCCATTACGATTCTTGGAAATTTGTTAATGTAATCAATCAAATGCCATGGATACAGTAGTTTAATCAAGAGCCATAAAATAGCATGAAGATAGATCTGTGTCATGCTCGATTCAAATGAATTATTTGTCACTTGAACAGTGCTTTAAGACATTGTTGGTTTTTTAAGAGATCATTCCTGGCCGTGCGTAAAATATTAGAGAGGACCAAAAGTGATACCGTTGAAGCAACTAACGCAAATGGTAAGCAATTAAAAGACTTAGCAAAAAGTATTTTTCAATAATCACTGGCATGTTTGTTCAGAAAAGCAGTCATTTATAAAACGAAATTTAGACGATCAATTACAAACTACAGCCTCATGCTATATGTAGTAGTGAAGCAGCTGTAGAAAATTTACAACACGAAAAAGAGTGTATTGAATTTGTCGTAATTGTACACTTACCAGGTTGCGAAGCTGTTGCTGATAATGAGATTTCTTCCTGTTGGGAATTCTCTGCACTATCATTGTGGCATTCATTTCGGCTGGCAATAACGTCAGCGTTGATAGTTGCTCGCATGTCTTTTCCATGTCGCTTCTTACGTTTTCTTCCTTCTGCTCTGCCATCCATATTGTTTTCTTTTTCTGCAAGAATATCAAATCGATAATAAATCAATTAAAGAACTATTCAGAGCTCGTTAATCAATGCTTATTACGATTCATAGAAATGTTTTAATGTAATCAAGTGACATAGATACGATTGTATAATCAAAATCATAAAAAGCATGAATCAAAATATGTGTCATGCTCGATTCAAATGAAATATTTGTCACTTGAACAGGGTTTGAAGACATTGTTGGTATCCTAAGATTTTTTGAGATCATTCCTGGCCATGCGTAAAATACTAGAGAGGACCAAAAGTTATACCGTTCAAGCGACTAACGCAAATGGTAAGCAGTTAAAAGACTACCCAAAAGAATTTTCCCATCAACACTGGCATGTCTTTTCAGAAAAGCAGTCCTTTATAAAACGAAATCTAAAATATCAATTACAAACGACAGGCTCATGCTATATGCAGTAGTCAAGCAACTGTAGAAAATTTACAAAATGAGAAAAACAGTGTTGAATTTGTCGTAATTGTGTACATACCAGGTTGAGAAGCTGCTGCTGATAATGACACTTGCTCTTGTTGGAAAGTTTCTGCAGAATCATCCTGGCATCCATTTAGGCAGTCAATGTTGTCACCATTTAAAGTTGCTCGAATGTCTTGTTTTCGTTGCTTTTTACGTTTTACTTCTCCTATATTGCCATCAAAATTGTTCTCTTTATCTGCAAGAATATCACAAAAATAATGAATAAGTTAGAAGAACTATTCAGAGCTCGTTAATCAATGCCCATTACGATTCTTGGAAATTTGTTAATGTAATCAATCAAATACCATGGATACAGTAGTTTAATCAAGAGCCATAAAATAGCATGAAGATAGATCTGTGTCATGCTCGATTCAAATGAAATATTTGTCACTTGAACAGTGCTTTAAGACATTGTTGGTTTTTTAAGAGATCATTCCTGGCCGTGCGTAAAATATTAGAGAGGACCAAAAGTGATACCGTTGAAGCAACTAACGCAAATGGTAAGCAATTAAAAGACTTAGCAAAAAGTATTTTTCAATAATCACTGGCATGTTTGTTCAGAAAAGCAGTCATTTATAAAACGAAATTGAGACGATCAAATACAAACTACAGCCTCATGCTATATGTAGTAGTGAAGCAGCTGTAGAAAATTTACAAAATGAAAAAGAGTGTATTGAATTTGTCGTAATTGTACACTTACCAGGTTGCGAAGCTGTTGCTGATAATGAGATTTCTTCCTGTTGGGAATTCTCTGCACTATCATTGTGGCATTCATTTCGGCTGGCAATAACGTCAGCGTTGATAGATGCTCGCATGTCTTTTCCATGTCGCTTCTTACGTTTTCCTCCTTCTGCTCTGCCATCGATATTGTTTTCTTTATCTGCAAGAATATCAAATCGATAATAAATCAATTAAAGAACTATTCAGAGCTCGTTAATCAATGCTTATTACGATTCATAGAAATGTTTTAATGTAATCAAGTGACATAGATACGATTGTTCAATCAAAATCATAAAAAGCATGAATCAAAATATGTGTCATGCTCGATTCAAATGAAATATTTGTCACTTGAACAGGGTTTGAAGACATTGTTGGTATCCTAAGATTTTTTGAGATCATTCCAGGCCATGCGTAAAATACTAGAGAGGACCAAACGTTATACCGTTCAAGCGACTAACGCAAATGGTAAGCAGTTAAAAGACTACCCAAAAGAATTTTTCCATCAACACTGGCATTTCTGATTAGAAAAGCAGTCCTTTATAAAACGAAATCTAGAATATCAATTACAAACTACAGGCTCATGCTATATGCAGTAGTCAAGCAACTGTAGAAAATGTACAAAACTAGAAAAACAGTGTTGAATTTGTCGTAATTATGTACATACCATGTTGAGAAGCTGCTGCTGATAATGACACTTGCTCTTGTTGGAAAGTTTCTGCAGAATCATCCTGGCATCCATTTAGGCAGTCAATGTTGTCACCATTTAAAGTTGCTCGAATGTCTTGTTTTCGTTGCTTTTTACGTTTTACTTCCCCTATATTGCCATCAATATTGTTCTCTTTATCTGCAAGAATATCACAAAAATAATGAATAAGTTAGAAGAACTATTCAGAGCTCGTTAATCAATGCCCATTACGATTCTTGGAAATTTGTTAATGTAATCAATCAAATACCATGGATACAGTAGTTTAATCAAGAGCCATAAAATAGCATGAAGATAGATCTGTGTCATGCTCGATTCAAATGAATTATTTGTCACTTGAACAGTGCTTTAAGACATTGTTGGTTTTTTAAGAGATCATTCCTGGCCGTGCGTAAAATATTAGAGAGGACCAAAAGTGATACCGTTGAAGCAACTAACGCAAATGGTAAGCAATTAAAAGACTTAGCAAAAAGTATTTTTCAATAATCACTGGCATGTTTGTTCAGAAAAGCAGTCATTTATAAAACGAAATTGAGACGATCAAATACAAACTACAGCCTCATGCTATATGTAGTAGTGAAGCAGCTGTAGAAAATTTACAAAATGAAAAAGAGTGTATTGAATTTGTCGTAATTGTACACTTACCAGGTTGCGAAGCTGTTGCTGATAATGAGATTTCTTCCTGTTGGGAATTCTCTGCACTATCATTGTGGCATTCATTTCGGCTGGCAATAACGTCAGCGTTGATAGTTGCTCGCATGTCTTTTCCATGTCGCTTCTTACGTTTTCCTCCTTCTGCTCTGCCATCCATATTGTTTTCTTTATCTGCAAGAATATCAAATCGATAATAAATCAATTAAAGAACTATTCAGAGCTCGTTAATCAATGCTTATTACGATTCATAGAAATGTTTTAATGTAATCAAGTGACATAGATACGATTGTTCAATCAAAATCATAAAAAGCATAAATCAAAATATGTGTCATGCTCGATTCAAATGAAATATTTGTCACTTGAACAGGGCTTGAAGACATTGTTGATATCCTAAGATTTTTTGAGATCATTCCAGGCCATGCGTAAAATACTAGAGAGGACCAAAAGTTATACCGTTCAAGCGACTAACGCAAATGGTAAGCAATTAAAAGACTTAGCAAAAAGTATTTTTCAATAATCACTGGCATGTTTGTTCAGAAAAGCAGTCATTTATAAAACGAAATTGAGACGATCAAATACAAACTACAGCCTCATGCTATATGTAGTAGTGAAGCAGCTGTAGAAAATTTACAAAATGAAAAAGAGTGTATTGAATTTGTCGTAATTGTACACTTACCAGGTTGCGAAGCTGTTGCTGATAATGAGATTTCTTCCTGTTGGGAATTCTCTGCACTATCATTGTGGCATTCATTTCGGCTGGCAATAACGTCAGCGTTGATAGTTGCTCGCATGTCTTTTCCATGTCGCTTCTTACGTTTTCCTCCTTCTGCTCTGCCATCCATATTGTTTTCTTTATCTGCAAGAATATCAAATCGATAATAAATCAATTAAAGAACTATTCAGAGCTCGTTAATCAATGCTTATTACGATTCATAGAAATGTTTTAATGTAATCAAGTGACATAGATACGATTGTATAATCAAAATCATAAAAAGCATGAATCAAAATATGTGTCATGCTCGATTCAAATGAAATATTTGTCACTTGAACAGGGCTTGAAGACATTGTTGGTATCCTAAGATTTTTTGAGATCATTCCAGGCCATGCGTAAAATACTAGAGAGGACCAAAAGTTATACCGTTCAAGCGACTAACGCAAATGGTAAGCAGTTAAAAGACTACCCAAAAGAATTTTCCCATCAACACTGGCATGTCTGATCAGAAAAGCATTCCTTTATAAAACGAAATCTAGAATATCAATTACAAACTACAGGCTCATGCTATATGCAGTAGTCAAGCAACTGTAGAAAATTTACAAAATGAGAAAAACAGTGTTGAATTTGTCGTAATTGTGTACATACCAGGTTGAGAAGCTGCTGCTGATAATGACACTTGCTCTTGTTGGAAAGTTTCTGCAGAATCATCCTGGCATCCATTTAGGCAGTCAATGTTGTCACCATTTAAAGTTGCTCGAATGTGCTGTTTTCGTTGCTTTTTACGTTTTACCTCTCCTGCATTGCCATCCCTATTGTTCTCTTTATCTGCAAGAATATCACAAAAATAATGAATAAGTAAGAAGAACTATTCAGAGCTCGTTAATCAATGCCCATTACGATTCTTGGAAATTTGTTAATGTAATCAATCAAATTCCATGGATACAGTAGTTTAATCAAGAGCCATAAAATAGCATGAAGATAGATCTGTGTCATGCTCGATTCAAATGAATTATTTGTCACTTGAACAGTGCTTTAAGACATTGTTGGTTTTTTAAGAGATCATTCCTGGCCGTGCGTAAAATATTAGAGAGGACCAAAAGTGATACCGTTGAAGCAACTAACGCAAATGGTAAGCAATTAAAAGACTTAGCAAAAAGTATTTTTCAATAATCACTGGCATGTTTGTTCAGAAAAGCAGTCATTTATAAAACGAAATTGAGACGATCAAATACAAACTACAGCCTCATGCTATATGTAGTAGTGAAGCAGCTGTAGAAAATTTACAAAATGAAAAAGAGTGTATTGAATTTGTCGTAATTGTACACTTACCAGGTTGCGAAGCTGTTGCTGATAATGAGATTTCTTCCTGTTGGGAATTCTCTGCACTATCATTGTGGCATTCATTTCGGCTGGCAATAACGTCAGCGTTGATAGATGCTCGCATGTCTTTTCCATGTCGCTTCTTACGTTTTCCTCCTTCTGCTCTGCCATCGATATTGTTTTCTTTATCTGCAAGAATATCAAATCGATAATAAATCAATTAAAGAACTATTCAGAGCTCGTTAATCAATGCTTATTACGATTCATAGAAATGTTTTAATGTAATCAAGTGACATAGATACGATTGTTCAATCAAAATCATAAAAAGCATAAATCAAAATATGTGTCATGCTCGATTCAAATGAAATATTTGTCACTTGAACAGGGCTTGAAGACATTGTTGATATCCTAAGATTTTTTGAGATCATTCCAGGCCATGCGTAAAATACTAGAGAGGACCAAAAGTTATACCGTTCAAGCGACTAACGCAAATGGTAAGCAATTAAAAGACTTAGCAAAAAGTATTTTTCAATAATCACTGGCATGTTTGTTCAGAAAAGCAGTCATTTATAAAACGAAATTGAGACGATCAAATACAAACTACAGCCTCATGCTATATGTAGTAGTGAAGCAGCTGTAGAAAATTTACAAAATGAAAAAGAGTGTATTGAATTTGTCGTAATTGTACACTTACCAGGTTGCGAAGCTGTTGCTGATAATGAGATTTCTTCCTGTTGGGAATTCTCTGCACTATCATTGTGGCATTCATTTCGGCTGGCAATAACGTCAGCGTTGATAGATGCTCGCATGTCTTTTCCATGTCGCTTCTTACGTTTTCCTCCTTCTGCTCTGCCATCCATATTGTTTTCTTTATCTGCAAGAATATCAAATCGATAATAAATCAATTAAAGAACTATTCAGAGCTCGTTAATCAATGCTTATTACGATTCATAGAAATGTTTTAATGTAATCAAGTGACATAGATACGATTGTTCAATCAAAATCATAAAAAGCATGAATCAAGATATGTGTCATGCTCGATTCAAATAAAATATTTGTCACTTGAACAGGGCTTGAAGACATTGTTGGTATCCTAAGATTTTTTGAGATCATTCCAGGCCATGCGTAAAATACTAGAGAGGACCAAAAGTTATACCGTTCAAGCGACTAACGCAAATGGTAAGCAGTTAAAAGACTACCCAAAAGAATTTTCCCATCAACACTGGCATGTCTTTTCAGAAAAGCAGTCCTTTATAAAACGAAATCTAAAATATCAATTACAAACGACAGGCTCATGCTATATGCAGTAGTCAAGCAACTGTAGAAAATTTACAAAATGAGAAAAACAGTGTTGAATTTGTCGTAATTGTGTACATACCAGGTTGAGAAGCTGCTGCTGATAATGACACTTGCTCTTGTTGGAAAGTTTCTGCAGAATCATCCTGGCATCCATTTAGGCAGTCAATGTTGTCACCATTTAAAGTTGCTCGAATGTCTTGTTTTCGTTGCTTTTTACGTTTTACCTCTCCTGCATTGCCATCCCTATTGTTCTCTTTATCTGCAAGAATATCACAAAAATAATGAATAAGTTAGAAGAACTATTCAGAGCTCGTTAATCAATGCCCATTACGATTCTTGGAAATTTGTTAATGTAATCAATCAAATACCATGGATACAGTAGTTTAATCAAGAGCCATAAAATAGCATGAAGATAGATCTGTGTCATGCTCGATTCAAATGAATTATTTGTCACTTGAACAGTGCTTTAAGACATTGTTGGTTTTTTAAGAGATCATTCCTGGCCGTGCGTAAAATATTAGAGAGGACCAAAAGTGATACCGTTGAAGCAACTAACGCAAATGGTAAGCAATTAAAAGACTTAGCAAAAAGTATTTTTCAATAATCACTGGCATGTTTGTTCAGAAAAGCAGTCATTTATAAAACGAAATTGAGACGATCAAATACAAACTACAGCCTCATGCTATATGTAGTAGTGAAGCAGCTGTAGAAAATTTACAAAATGAAAAAGAGTGTATTGAATTTGTCGTAATTGTACACTTACCAGGTTGCGAAGCTGTTGCTGATAATGAGATTTCTTCCTGTTGGGAATTCTCTGCACTATCATTGTGGCATTCATTTCGGCTGGCAATAACGTCAGCGTTGATAGATGCTCGCATGTCTTTTCCATGTCGCTTCTTACGTTTTCCTCCTTCTGCTCTGCCATCGATATTGTTTTCTTTATCTGCAAGAATATCAAATCGATAATAAATCAATTAAAGAACTATTCAGAGCTCGTTAATCAATGCTTATTACGATTCATAGAAATGTTTCAATGTAATCAAGTGACATGGATACGATTGTTCAATCAAAATCATAAAAAGCATGAATCAACATCTGTGTCATGCTCGATTCAAATGAAATATTTGTCACTTGAACAGGGCTTGAAGACATTGTTGGTATCCTAAGATTTTTTGAGATCATTCCAGGCCATGCGTAAAATACTAGAGAGGACCAAAAGTTATACCGTTCAAGGGACTAACGCAAATGGTAAGCAGTTAAAAGACTACCCAAAAGAATTTTTCCATCAACACTAGCAGGTCTGATCAGAAAAGCAGTCCTTTATAAAACGAAATCTAGAATATCAATTACAAACTACAGGCTCATGCTTTATGTAGTAGTCAAGCAACTGTAGAAAATTTACAAAATGAGAAAAACAGTGTTGAATTTGTCGTAATTGTGTACATACCAGGTTGAGAAGCTGCTGCTGATAATGACACTTGCTCTTGTTGGAAAGTTTTTGTAGAATCATCCTGGCATCCATTTAGGCAGTCAATGTTGTCACCAATTAAAGTTGCTCGCATGTGTTTTTTTCGTTGCTTTTTACGTTTTACCTCTCCTGCATTGGAATCCACATTGTTTTCTTTATCTGCAAGAATATCACAACAATAATGAATAAGTTAGAAGAACTATTCAGGGCTCGTTAATCAATGCCTATTACGATTCTTGGAAATTCGTTAATGTAATCAATCAAATGCCATGGATACAGTAGTTTCATCAAGAGCCATAAAATAGCATGAAGAAAGATCTGTGTCATGCACGATTCAAATGAAATATTTGTCACTTGAACAGTGCTAAAACACATTGTTGGTATCCTAAGGTTTTTAAAGAGATCATTCCTGGCCGTGCGTAGAATATTAGAGAGGATCAAAAGTGATACCGTTGAAGCAACTAACGCAGAAGTTAAGCAATTAAGAGACTTACCAAAAAGTATTTTGAAATGACCAATGGCATGTTTGTTCAGAAAAGCAGTCATTTATAAAACGAAATTTAGACGATCAATTACAAACTACAGCCTCATGCTATATGTAGTAGTGAAGCAGCTGTAGAAAATTTACAAAATGAAAAAGAGTGTGTCGAATATGTCGTAATTGTATAGATACCAGGTTGCGAAGCTGCTGCTGATAATGAGATTTCTTTCTGTTGCGAATTCTCTGCGCAATCATTGTGGCATTCATTTATGCAGGCAATAACGTCAGCGTTTATAGTTGCTCGCATGTCTCTTCCATGTTGCTTTTTACGTTTTATTTCTTCTGTACTGCCATCCATATTGTTTTCTTTATCTGGAAGAATATCAAATCGATAATAAATCAATTAAAGAAATATTCAGAGCTCGTTAATCAATGCTTATTACTATTCTTAGAAATGTTTTAATGTAATCAAGTGACATGGATACGATTGTTCAATCAAAATCATATAAAAGCATGAATCAACATCTGTGTCATGCTGGATTCATATGAAATATTTATCACTAAGATTTTTTAAGAGGTCATTGCTGGCCGTCCGTAATATCATAGATAAAAAGTGATACCGTTCAAGCGACTAAGGCAAACGGTAGCAGTTATAAGACTTCCCAAGTACTACGATTTCTAGTAATTTGTAAATATAACTAATCAAGTGACGTGGATACAAATGTTGTATCAAGAACCATAAAATAGTATAAATAAACATCTGTGTCATGCTCGATTCAAATGAAATATTTGTCATTTGACAGTGCTCTAAGACATTGTTGGTATCCTAAGGTTTTTTAAGAGATGCTTCCTGGCCGTGCGTAGAATACTAGAGAGAACCAAAAGTGATATCGTTCAAACGACTAACGCAAATGGTAAGCAGTTCAAAGACTTCCCAAAAAGAATTTTTTCATTAATTACTGCCATGTTTGATCAGAAATGCAGTCATTTATTAAACGAAATTTAGACGATCATTTGCAAACTTCAGCCTCATGCTGTATGTAGTAGTGAAGCAATTGTAGAAAATTTGCAAAATGAAAAAGACAGTGTTGAATTTGTCGTAATTGTATACATACCAGGTTGAGAAGCTGTTGCTGATAATGAGATTTGCTCTTGTTCGAAATTTTCTGCATAATGATCGTGGCATCCATTTAGGCAGTCAATTTTGTCACCGTTTAAAGTTGCTTGCGTGTGTTTTTTTCGTTTCCTTTTACGTTTTTCCTCTCCTGCATTGCCATCCATATTGTTTTCTTTATCTGCAAGAATACCATTAAGAGAACTATTCGGAATTCTTTAATCAATGCTAATTACGATTCTTAGAAATTTGTATATTTAACTATTCAAGTGAGATGGATACAATTGGTCAATCAAGAACCATAAAATAGCATGAAGAAAAATCTGTGTCATGCTCGATTCAAATAAAATATTTGTAGCTTGAACAGCGCTTTGAGACATGGATGGTATCTTGAGATTTTTTAAGAGATCATTCCTGGCCGTGCGTAAAATACTAGAGAGGACCCCAAGTGATACCGTTCAAGCGACGAACGCAAATGGTAAGCAGTTAAAAGACTTCTCAAAAAGACTTTTTCAATAATCACTGCCATGTTTGAACAGAAAAGCATTCGTTTTTGAAACGAAATCTATACGATCAATTACAAACTACAGCCTCATGCTATATGTAGTAGTGAAGCAACTGTAGAAAATTTACAAAATGAAAAAGAGTGTTGAATTTGTCGTACTTACTTGCGCGCACATGTTGCGCAGCAAGGTATAAATCGCCTTTTCTTTTTGTTGTTCTTGTTTTCCGTCTTGGTTCGCAAAACGCAGGTCAAAGGTCATTAGCTAACAGTCTGATTCGATTGGTCAATATCTGTCACATGATCGATCAATCGATTGCTCAGCAATCGGCTGAAATTTCTCTAACTTTTATCGATTTTTTTATCTTTCTTTCAAATCATAAATTTTCAATTTTAAATATTAATAGAAAAGCATAACATTTATCATTACTCCAAATAACAATATAAAAAAACAACCTTTACTATGTCATTAGTGGAGTAATGTTCCGAATACACGAACATTTAATTATTAAGATTACAGATCAAATTAACGCCTGTGAACAAAGTGTCAGCGGTGTAGGCGCATTTCTGGAACAGAGGAAGGCTTGCGATTTTTTTCGTACAGGTTCTTTAAAGCTTAAAATAGTCAAGAAATTGTTATCTACAAGGAAAGATTCACTCATATATTGATTCATTTTGCATTTATGGACGTTAGGATAGTAAATTTTTTAACTTAGTTCGAAAAAATTGGGCATTTTTAGCTTGAAGTACAAGTAGCGACTGTTGGCTTGTTCACAAAAGAGTTAACTATGCGGCGTTTCCTCAAGTTAAAGATTGTGCAAAATCGAGGCAGTTGCCACAGGATAAAATTGGACTGGAAGCGTTCTTTGAGAAACAAAGAAGAGAAAAAAGCGGTAAATCTGTGTTATCAGCCCATCTTAAACACATATTCGTACGTTTTGCATCTTCTGTTCGGTTCTGCAACAGTGATTACGGGACTCTGTTGCTTACTCGTTCTTTAGAAGCTCTGTAGTCTGGAAAATCTAGTCTTGACACAAAGAAGGTTTTTTGCTCTTCACGGCTCAGTTGTAACTATTGCCATCAGAAACAAAACTGCAGTTAGAACATAGCCTTACTCAAAAGGATATTTACAACTGGACAATTTCTGGCTCTCCCTCGAGCCCCTCGACTGGTTTGGACCCAAATAGACGAAAATCTACCCAGTTGCCACAGGTTAGTTTCATGTTATTTGATTAAAATGAACATTTATTAAATAAATTGAAATGTTAATATTCTATCGAGTTCACAGCCCGTCTTCGAGTTGTATTTTACATTCTTGTGACCCTTGGTCAACAGAGTAATGAAACACTGAAAGTAACATACTATTTTATACTAATTATATTGTTTTCTTTTGTTTAATTAGCACTATCTAGTACTACATACTAAAACGTGTTGCATGTTTTTAGTGCTTGTACTTGAAATAATTAACAGAGTAATATTAAGATTGAAGACCTCAAGTCTATTGCTTTACAAGCTCTGGATGATCTCCTAGTATTGTTATTGAACTCTAATTGTATATGGGCAATTGGATGCAACCATACAAACAGTTATTTCAAAAATAGATTATTACTGAAGTTAAATAGTTATTGTAAACTACCCAAAATTGGTTTGCTTTTGATCAAATTTGGCAAATGTAGTTCTTGTTGAATCTAGAAATAATAATATGATCTTGAATTCTCTTATTTTCAACTACTAATTTCATTGGTTTAGATAAACTTGTGTGACAATGGTTCAATAAAGTAATATAACAATAATAAATGCATGCTATTTCAATGACCTTATATTAAATACTGTTCCTTAGCTTATTTATTTCACTTTGCCTAATAAAATTTGCTATTGATTTGAAATTTGATTATTTTTTTCTGCTAGTTCAGGTAATCTGGACTTTTACTGTAGTGCACTCTGTTTTAGTAATCTACTCAAACATGAAAGCAGATGGTGCTCTAATTAATTACATTCATAATAAATGGTTTATTTGTAACAATGCCAGGATTGCCTCTTATGCCTATCATAAATTGACTAGCACTAGATATCTCGTGTTGAGAAAAGAAAAAAATTAATGGAAACATCAATGCTATTTGTTTGCAAACTACTGCAAGTCTAAGTGTATTTTGCATTTACTCTTAAATTATATAATAATATTTATGACCCTGAACAAAAATTGGGCAATTATTTGATTACAGTGTGATTACATGCAAACTAACTGGTGAGTCAAGTGATAATTTGCAAAATATATGGTAGAGGTAGTGAGTGTGAGATATAGTGTCTTCCAATTAGTGCGCAAGCACTATAAGACTAGGAGACTTAAATAAAGAGTTATTTTTTATTTGGGACCTTTGTAACATCCCTGTCCGTGTTTATCATATCTAGTGTTGTTAACCAAGTTTTCAGCTGCTTTATTTGCTGTAAAAGCTCACATATCTTGTGCATGTTGGCTGGTTGGAGGTTCATGAGAACCAGTCTTGGAAATTTTGTAGAATTGTTTTATAATACAAAGGTGAGAAAACGAAATTGTCAATAAGGTGGGAGAATTCGGGAAAATCCCTTTTCAGTATGTTTCCAAGTCAAATGGTCGGTGCACAGGCGGTAGAAATATGAGCTACTTAATCTCACGGATGAGATGTCTTTAGTTCTGTCTTTGTTGTTTAGAAATCTTATTAAGCTTATGTGTTAAAATATTAAAGGGCAATGTAAAAATGAATGCTGTTAAGTCTTGTCTGAGATTCCTTTGGCGAGAGGAACACAAGAAAACATCGTCAATCGACTCCCTTACCGTAGCGCCAAACTGAACTGAACTTTTTTATTGTTTGTGACTGAAAACTAACGCGATGTGGATCGGGTTTGGCAAACAATACATTTTTTGAGGCCATAATATCACAGCACGTCTTATATAAACAAGAATTTAACTGCAACAACAGTGCGCGATCTCTAATTTTGTTCGTCAATGTTTTTTATTTCCCCGCCAGACGCTCGACGTACTGCGCGAGGACTGGTAATCAAAATAAATGCTGTAAACTGAAAATATGACCGTCGTCATTAAGTTGATCACTTCAAACGCTCGTGAATACTATGAATTTGACCTATTTTATGCCATTATATTATATACATGATTCACACAACGTTATATACAAGCAACTGCGTTTCAATGAAAAATTGTTAGAAGTAGCATTCTGTGTTGACGAAATTGCTTATTTCTAATGGAGTAATGTGCGTGAGTAACGTCTGTTTCTCACGTTGGCAGATTGACCTCATTTTTCTAGTCAATTCTTAAAAAAAGGACAAAAAGGAAACTCTAACTGGAACTTTATCAAAATCTGCTTTAGCATAGATCACAAAAAATACACCACGGACTGATGGTCTACTTACTGTATTTGCAATATTTTTGCCTTTTACAAGCTAACCAATGCACAATTAAGAAATAAAGTTCTTATATATGTAAATTGATTGACTAGATTTGGACACCCTGTGGAATTTGATTGAGGAACAGAACTTCTCGGACTTTACCGAAAATGTGTAAAAGTACCCTTACATACCAAATAAAAACTACTACTATGAGAAAGGGAATAAAATGCTCTACATGAAATACAACAAAAACTACATAATCTGCAATCGTTTCAAGACAGAAAAGCATATTTTATAAACAAACGCCAATTTCAAATTAGTAGGGACAAAGTCGAAATAAAACATATTGTCCGAAGGACACAATTCCTCCTCCCCCGGGCCCCCACAAACAATGTTGAATGTTGTTTTAGTCATTTTGTCAAGGAAAACAAATGATTTATCAACATTGTACGGGAGGGGTGAAGGGGGAGGGGAGTTCCAATGGAAAGGGGAGTAAATATTTCTTTGTCCCAAAGTAATTTGACCATGATTGTAGCTTGTCGTTATGACATCTCTGAAGTTATAAACATTTTTACATGAAACAAAATGCGAAACAGCATTTGTTTCAGTCTTTTGACTAAAGTTTGTCGCTGAGGAGCTTTAGGGCTACGCGACTAACCCGAACAGAACTATGGGTGAAAATCATTGAACTGGTAAATTACGCTAACAAATTGTGATAGATTAATCGAAATATTTTCTTTGATATACTTTATCTACAATTCAATAATTGACTCAGGCTAACTTAATTGCGAATCGAAACTAGAATTAAACCCCAAAATGAATGAAATATAAATAAAATATCTGGTCAGTAAAAAATCACTTCGAAATTGATTGTATTTTTCTGTAATTGTCAAATTTGAAAATTCTATGACAACAAACATATTCTCCGAGTAAATTATATAGCGCGAGTAATTTTTTTAATATTCTAGTTGGATAAAAAAAAGATTGACTCTGGTCCCATTTCTTCGAATCACAACACTGAAGATTCACGGATGTATAGAAATCATTGAAAGCTTTCTTGGTGGTATATTAAGACTACGCCTTCTTGGGACAGCTACAGAAAACCGTGCCTTTATCAGTTACCCGGGGGGACTCCCTTATATAAGAGGGCGGGGGTGCTCGCCCAGAAGACTGAAAATGACCCCTAAGAGGGACCTGTGTTGTGAACTGGTGGCCGTGGCATCCACGAAATTTACCAAAAGGGATCAATTACCAAAGGGACCAATGTCCCTACGTAATTGACCATCAAGATGAAAAGATGTGCCGCGGCAAAAATGAGGCGATCTCTATCAAGAGCAATTTAAAAAATATGATATTTTGATGAATAAACGTATTTCTTATAAACCGTCAATTTTCCTGACCCTAAAAGAGACCAATAATTTACAGGGTGGGGATTCTTGAAATTATAACCCTAAAAGGGACCAAAACATCGATTTCAACCCCTAAAAGGGACGGCGAGCACCCCGCCCTTTTACATAAGGAGTCCTCCCCCGGGATCAGTTATTGCCAACACATTGCCAACCACAATGGGGCTGAAGGGCAGTTAGAATTTCGGAAGATATATCAATGATATCAAGGTACAGATGTTTCAGTTGGGTCGAGAAAATCCATAGCTAGAATAATATTGTCCCAAGGGTTTACAAATCCTTTGTGATTAATTCAAATTTACAATCACAAGCTCTTGCAAGCAATCATAGTTCTGAAGAAGGCTACAGCGAGTAGCCGAAAATTCAGCCGTTTTAAAGTTTTAATTTTTAGGTCCGTTACAAACCTTTAATAATTCTAATAATATTGTCTTTATATCTTACCTTGTTAGGCCACTAATTGCAGATCGAAAAGTGAAATACTATATTAATAATCACTATATCAAGCATCTTGTAATTGATATATTCATCGAACGATCCCATTTTGCCAATGTCCCCATAGGTTATCGTTAAGGCTATCTAGTTTCTAACTATAACAATTTGTAAGCGAATACACTAAGATAGAGTTCCGATCTCTTTTTGCTGTGTCCTAACTACATACTGCTAAGGGTTGTTAAAAACTCCCACTTCTTAGCTACTTCTTTACATGATATCTCTAGTTTATATAATTGAAAATAGCCCTTTTATAGTTACTGGATCCTATTATCGTTAAAGATAAATAGTATGGTCAGTTATGTCCACTTTAGGGGCCATGCATCGCATCATTTCAGTACGTCACCGTTTGTTTGTTTTGGCAATCTTTCTTTTTATCTTTGTTTTCAATTCATTTTGTTTGAACGCGCATTGTTTGTGGGGTCTCTAGAACAAAGTTTGTTTTTTAGGCATTTTGTTTTATCATAAGATTTTAATTTATACTCGTGCTGAAAGTAAGATAACAATTCCAAAAAAAATCACAAAAAAAGCCAATCCGTTACATTTCGATAGGTGGTGGTCCTAAGACTGGACGTTTTTATATTCTTTAAGTGACGGACCTTTATTAGATTTCCCGCCATTTTATTACCACCTAGTACAATTGTTCAAAACTTACATTTTATAATCCCTGTTTGCTAAGAACAGTTCATTTCGTTGTTTGGCCAGATATTGTCCTGTTGTCAAACTGTAATAGTGAAATTGCATTTCAGCGGCAAATTGGCCTAAAGATTCACCAAACTAAATCACATACTTGACTTTTTTATGTTATCTAGACCCATGCTTGTGTGGACCGCATTCAATTAGAATTGAAACGAGAAACCTGAGCTCCGTTATGAACAATCCTTATAATAAACACGGGAAACAAAGTGTACTCAGAGTTAATAAACTCTGCGTTCCGTTAAACGCGCGCCCGTGTAATGTGCAGAATTTAATATAGCACGCAGAATCAGAAAAGTGTTTTATAGGTGATGCACAACACAAACGGAGTGCTTCTAGTCACTTCTTTCATGGTCAGACATTAAGTGCTATATTATTGCAGAGCAGTCAAGTTTTCTAATGCTTGTATAAAAGTACAAATCGTAATATAGACGCCGTTTTTTAGTGAGAGTGCAATGTACTCTTATAGAGCACGCGCCTCAGCAGATCAAAACATGCATTATATACAAGTTCATCATTTGTGTATTTCAGTCCCCATTTGTCCGGATTTTGTGGATCGTGAAAATTTAACCTTTACAACTAGCCGACATACAGAGATATATTTTGCGAAAACAAAACTGAGATTATAAATCTGACCTGATTACGGAATGTACAAACGATTCCGATTGATCCTTTTTAACTCGTGGATTGCAAATTCACGAGTTATTGTGAGGGGGCAGAATATGCAAATGAGTCACTCACTCACTCGATCACTCGCTCGCTCACTCACTATAGATGTTAAACAATTGAATACCTTATATGGTTGACGTTTTAAAAGTGTCTGTCCGTCCACCTATGATATCGCATAAATAGTATGAACACAAATGCGGGAGGGGGCGTGGGAAGGAGGGGGAAGCAGGGAGTGGAGGGTGGGTAGGGCAGGCAGGTAAGGGAGGGGAGGGTGGGGAAGGAGTAGAAGGAGAGCGGAATTGAATCATTTCAGAGCTGGAAGTCAGTTCGAACTTTACTAGAAACGGCCCTCAGACGACTTCCGATTTATTAAAGTCAAGATCATTTTGAGGTAGGAATCGTGCCTGTATAGGCAAGAGATTTGCGTCACCGAAACTTTGAAATTCGTGTCGCCTCAGAGCCAGTTCTGAATCTGTTAATCGACTGGCTGTATACTTTGAGACGTATATTGAGGCTCAGTATTAGTAACTAATACTACAGATAGAATAAAATAAGAGGTTTATAAATAAAAGGTAAAGGGTATTATACGTAGGTGAATGTTATTTAAAACAACAGACATTGACTGAAATCTGCCCCGTAAGCTTACGGAAAGTCACACCACAATATGTACAAATAAGATTCTTTGTCTTTTAGAATGTGCTGTTACGGATCGTTACGGATTTCACCAACTGTGAAATGCATTGATTTTTCTTCTAGATCTTTTTGATTGAAACAAATGCTCTTTCAGTATACCTACTAAATATAAATTTAGTTTGATCTCTGAAGCTGCTAACACTAAATAAATACAGTCCAGTCACGTCTAGAGTCAAGTTTTTTAATTGAGATAAGAAGTGACCTGCCATTTGATAACAGATTAAATAACTCAGACGGCGGCGTACAACTTGATATATAAAACTAAACAGTTACTTAAGGACACTTAAGAAACTGATACTTTTCCTAAGACGCAATATCTTTTGCTCGCAACCTTATAAGTATACTAGCCGTTTCTAACAGATAGTGAAATGCTGCGAGCTGTTCAAAAATTCACGGAAAAGCTTGTTATCAAAAAACTCGTCTACTCTGAACCATATTTTCCGTAGGAAAATGTCACGGACGTGTTCGTGAGTTTGATGAATATTTCTGGCACACAGAGATGACATGGGGTCAACCCGCATTAAAAACTAAACTGCTTTAATAAATTGAAATTCGCTGAAGATACGCAGATCGACATTAACTCGTTGCCATAACACGATGTAACGTAACACAAATCTTCTAGTTGTTGACGGCTACGTATCAAGCAACATGACATATGGTTGAGAGTTTAAACGTGTCTGTCCGTCTAATGACATCTTTTAACTGGAGTATAGACACACGTGTAGGAGCAGAATAGGGGGGGGGGAGGGGAGGAAGGGAGTGGAGGGTGAGGACGGGGACGGGGACGGGGAGGGAGAGAATGAGAGTTCAATCGAAGCAATCTATTGCGATAAGAGTAGTAAGCTGTCGTTTATCTAATGGGACAGAGTCTCTGGAACGGCTCATCCACGAGTTCTTGGGCCCATTGGGCCGTTGATTATAATTTATGATAAGACGTCATATATAATTGAGAAACCCTTTGCATAAAAGATTGCCGGCGGGAACAAATCCAGTGCATTAAGACAATGTGGGACAGTAAAAACAACCTTTGATTTAGATCGTTACGCTTACATCAAGTTCTTGCTTCATAAATGAGTTTTTATCTACTTATTGCAATTCTGCTGCACTCACGCAATCTGTTACTACATTGTGATATCGCGGTGCAAAAAAAGTTTTGATGTTTTGGCCATTATTACATTTCGCGCCATTTTATTGCTAGTGTATCCTGTGTTATCTTTAGTGTTTTCTCTCATACTATTCGATCAAAATAATCTACACTGTGTACTAGCTGTTTGTTAACTAGATTGTATTCATTTATTTGTCTGAGTTTTTGCTATTATAATCGCAATAATGCTTAGATTTCAGCGACAAATCGGGAACATTGATATCGTTTTAATATCCAGAGGTTGTGGAACTTCTCTTTGAGCTCCCTCAGTCAGAACGGCTGACAAAACACATAAACTTTTTTCTCTGAAAAATAATCGTTTATTCTTTGTCGTAATCAATTGTGAAACTTTAATACGGGGACCACAATAGCGGATCGCACACTCTTTGATTTTCTGTCAAAGCATTCGATGGAAATGCATTTGTTTAATCTTGGAAAAAAGTCTCGATATCTTATTTTAAAGCATAACATCTAAAGAATAATACGCTGAATAATGCACAACAGTGCACATTAGTTAACAACCATCGATTAATATCTCGCCTTACCTTGTTGTTACTGTTCTGCAATCGCATCGTTGCTTAAACGCTGCAATTTTCTAAGAGTCAAGTGATATTTCTAAAGCCTCGCCTTGTTATTTATTCAATGTCAGCGCCCAATCTCAGTACGTCAGCTATTGTTCGATCAGAGACACCTCATGGGGGTTGGGATAGGGGGGTCGGGATGACTGTTATAGTTATAAATAGTACTCAAACCCAGAACGCCTTCTTTGCCCACATCCCACTTTAGGCGCCGCTCCTTTGTTAAGTGGTGAAGATAGTATCTACACAAATCAAACACTTTCAAAACATTTTGTATTTTCGAAAAATACACTTGAAAAAAACTACCCTTTCATGTTTGTTTGCTGCATATAATGCTTGTGGGGTAACGAATCAGCACTATACCACTGTATTCATTAACTAACATTTGAATTTGTACTGAATTTTTAAGGAGTGTTTTATATGCATGTTGAAACATTTTCATTGTCACAAAATGATCTTTGTGTGTTTTAATCCCTATTTTTCCGAAATTTTTTACAAAACCAATATTTTACCAAAAACTTGGATAACCGTAAACTGGCCTGGATTTCAACAGTTTCATAAATATCATTTGTCCTGTATCCTCAATGAATGATAAGCAGAACTGTATTTGCATACGATCATTTGGGGAAAAAAGGCGGGAAAGATGTCTTTTCGGACCATGTGGGGATACCGCCTGAGACTTTATAGACACAACAATAATCATTGGATTAGATCGATACGTAAGTAGCTAGTTCTTGCTTGATAAATGAGCACTCTGATAAAGCACGTGCCTCAGCAGATCAAAGCATGAATTATATACAAGTTAATCATTTGTGTATTTCAGTCCCCGTTTGTCTGGATTTTGTGGATCTGAACAATTTCACCTTTTCAAATGATAGATAAACAGAGATATATTTTGCGACAGTGGATAATAAATCTGACACGGACTACGAATGTTCCAAAAATTATTGATCTTTTTTGCAATGAATGATAAGACGTCATCTATGATTGTGAAACCCTTTGCGTAAGGGATTGGCGGGAAAAATTTGCATTAAGACAATGTACATGTGGGGACAGTACTTGAAATTGATATTTTCCTGTTGTAAGACTTGTTGTAACTGTAATAGTGAAATTGCATTTCAGCTGCAAATCGGGAAGATTGGCCAAAGTAATATCGTTTATATATCTAGACCTACATTGTGTGGGCCACATTCAGTTAGAATTGAAACGTGAAACGTGAGCTCCGTTATGAACCCTTTTTTTAAATAACATAATGATCGTTTGTTAATTTTAGTGATCAGGCTCTTGTGAATTACGGAGAATCAATTAAGAATTCTAAGAAAGGTTTGAATGCAGCCAATGTACATTGATGAACCATGTTGGGTATACAAAGTACACATTCGTAACATCCTTAGTCCGATTATTTTAACAAACGACCTCGTTTCAAAATGTTTAACCTCAATTACCGATTGAGTCGCTAGTCGAGTGCAGTCATTCATAGCAACGTTATAAATGATTATCATAATTGATGAAAAACTTTTTGTCCTCTTCCTGGACATTTTAAAATCTTTCGTTTTTTATATATCTAAAGCAACATTCTTCTGAAAAGATGAAAAGAAAATTACAAAGAAATACAAGGGGAAAAAATCAAAAGAGTTCTGCGAGTGCAAGGAATATCTCTGTATCAGTAAAATCTAATTTGGGGGTGCCGAAGGATACAGGTTATCTTGGTGTTTAACCGGTAGAATAATATGAATTATGAAAGAATATTTATTTGAGATTAAGTTTTATTTTTAATATCAAGTGGGTTGTCGTTGGATACCATATTTGGAATGGATCACTCACTTTGACAAAATCCCGAGTATGCAAATTTTCTTCTGATATTGTGGGCGAGGTAAAGAAATATATTAATACACAAAGAGGACAGTGGGGCGTAGAGTGCTCGCCATAAAACCGTGAAATAAAACTAATTATGTAGTATCTAGCTGCACTAGTTTGGGCAAACTAGTACTATCACTGGAGCAGAACGTTCTGGATTCATTTGAAAAACAATAAAAGAAACAAAAGAATGTTTTGCTCCAGTGATACTTACTAACTAGAAACTATGAAAAAATAGTAAGGCTAATAGTTAGTACTAGTCTTCAAGGTCATTGTTTTCTTTTGTTCACTCTCGACTAGCACCAATTAGTTGGTCTATTTCTTTGCACGTACGGTTGACGGAAAACCACTCTGTAGTACTAACTAATTAAAAACTATTAGTCACTAAAAACTTTGCAGCTATATCACGGCTTTTTGGCGAGCACTCTAAACATTTTTACTACAAAGAAAACTGTTCTTCACACAGTGGAGACTCTAGAGCGTAAAGTTTTGTCCTTATACTAGCCGAGACAGGAGACAGAACTAATTTGATTCCACTCGTAATAATTCACGTTAAAGCCACAAACAAATATCTAGCTTGTTTTTTTTATGAAATCTCTGAGGATTTTTTTAATTCCTCTCATAACCGTCGAGGGAAAAAAAACCCTCTTCACTTATAATGTGGAATTTCGTTTGAGCATGCGTTGGCTGTTATAGTGTTTTTCCCTTCGACTACTTGGAGAAGGTTTTAAAAAATCCTCTGCTCGCTGGGTAAACCCGAACAGAACTATGGGTGAAACTGATCATTGAACTGGTAAATTACGCTAACAAATTGTGATAGATTATTCAAAATATTTTCTTTGAGATACTTTATCTACAATTCAATAATTGACTCAGGCTAACTTAATTGCGAATCGAAACTAGAATTCAACCCCAAAACATGAATAAAATATAAATAAAATATCTGGTCAGTAAAAAATCACTTCGAAATTGATTGCTATTTTTCTGTAATTGTCAAATTTGAAAATTCTATGACAACAAACATATTCTCCGAGTACTTTATATAGCGCGAGTACTTTTTTTTAATATCCTTGTTGGATAGAAAAAAGATTGACTCTGGTCCCATTTCTTCGAATCACAACACTGAAGATTCACGGATGTATAGAAATCATTGAAAGCTTTCTTGGTGGTATATTAAGACTACGCCTTCTTGGGACAGCTACAGAAAACCGTGCCTTTATCAGTTACCCGGGGGGACTCCCTTATATAAGAGGGCGGGGGTGCTCGCCCAGAAGACTGAAAATGACCCCTAAGAGGGACCTGTGTTGTGAACTGGTGGGCATGGTATTCACAAAATTTACCCCTAAAAAGGACCATATGCTGTGGCAAAAATGAGGCGATCTCTATCAAGAGCTTAAGTAGCATCTCACTTAATAGAGTGTTAAAAGAAGCAATTTAAAAAATAAAGTGATATTTTGATGAATAAACGTTTTTGTTATAAACCATAAATTTTTCCTGACCCTAAAAGAGACCAATAATTCTACAGGGTGGGGATTCTTGAAATTATAACCCTAAAAGGGACCAGAACATCGATTTTGAACCCTAAAAGGGACGGCGAGCACCCCCGCCCTCTTATAAGGGAGTCCCCCCCCCCCCCGGGATCAGTTATTGCCAACACATTGCCAACCACAATGGGGCTGAAGGGCAGTTAGAATTTCGGAAGACATATCAAGGTACAGATGTTTCAGTTGGGTCGAGAAAATCCATAGCTAGAATAATATTGTCCCAAGGGTTTACAAATCCTTTGTGATTAATTCAAATTTACAATCACAAGCTCTTGCAAGCAATCATAGTTCTGAAGAAGGCTACAGCGAGTAGCCGAAAATTCAGCCGTTTTAAAGTTTTAATTTTTAGGTCCGTTACAAACCTTTAATAATTCTAATAATATTGTCTTTATATCTTACCTTGTTAGGCCACTAATTGCAGATCGAAAAGTGAAATACTATATTAATAATCACTATATCAAGCATCTTGTAATTGATATATTCATCGAACGATCCCATTTTGCCAATGTCCCCATAGGTTATCGTTAAGGCTATCTAGTTTCTAACTATAACAATTTGTAAGCGAATACACTAAGATAGAGTTCCGATCTCTTTTTGCTGTGTCCTAACTACATACTGCTAAGGGTTGTTAAAAACTCCCACTTCTTAGCTACTTCTTTACATGATATCTCTAGTTTATATAATTGAAAATAGCCCTTTTATAGTTACTGGATCCTATTATCGTTAAAGATAAATAGTATGGTCAGTTATGTCCACTTTAGGGGCCATGCATGGCATCATGTCAGTACGTCACCGTTTGTTTGTTTTGGCAATCTTTCTTTTTATCTTTGTTTTCAATTCATTTTGTTTGAACGCGCATTGTTTGTGGGGTCTCTAGAACAAAGTTTGTTTTTTAGGCATTTTGTTTTATCATAAGATTTTAATTTATACTCGTGCTGAAAGTAAGATAACAATTCCAAAAAAAATCAGAAAAAAGCCAATCCGTTACATTTCGATAGGTGGTGGTCCTAAGACTGGACGTTTTTATATTCTTTAAGTGACGGACCTTTATTAGATTTCCCGCCATTTTATTACCACCTAGTACAATTGTTCAAAACTTACATTTTATAATCCCTGTTTGCTAAGAACAGTTCATTTCGTTGTTTGGCCAGATATTGTCCTGTTGTCAAACTGTAATAGTGAAATTGCATTTCAGCGGCAAATTGGCCTAAAGATTCACCAAACTAAATCACATACTTGACTTTTTTATGTTATCTAGACCCATGCTTGTGTGGACCGCATTCAATTAGAATTGAAACGAGAAACCTGAGCTCCGTTATGAACAATCCTTATAATAAACACGGGAAACAAAGTGTACTCAGAGTTAATAAACTCTGCGTTCCGTTAAACGCGCGCCCGTGTAATGTGCAGAATTTAATATAGCACGCAGAATCAGAAAAGTGTTTTATAGGTGATGCACAACACAAACGGAGTGCTTCTAGTCACTTCTTTCATGGTCAGACATTAAGTGCTATATTATTGCAGAGCAGTCAAGTTTTCTAATGCTTGTATAAAAGTACAAATCGTAATATAGACGCCGTTTTTTAGTGAGAGTGCAATGTACTCTTATAGAGCACGCGCCTCAGCAGATCAAAACATGCATTATATACAAGTTCATCATTTGTGTATTTCAGTCCCCATTTGTCCGGATTTTGTGGATCGTGAAAATTTAACCTTTACAACTAGCCGACATACAGAGATATATTTTGCGAAAACAAAACTGAGATTATAAATCTGACCTGATTACGGAATGTACAAACGATTCCGATTGATCCTTTTTATAATTTATGATAAGACGTCATATATAATTGAGAAACCCTTTGCATAAAAGATTGCCGGCGGGAACAAATCCAGTGCATTAAGACAATGCGGGACAGTAAAAACAACCTTTGATTTAGATCGTTACGCTTACATCAAGTTCTTGCTTCAAAAATGAGTTTTTATCTTCTTATTGCAATTCTGCTGCACTCACGCAATCTGTTACTACATTGTGATATCGCGGTGCAAAAAAAGTTTTGATGTTTTGGCCATTATTACATTTCGCGCCATTTTATTGCTAGTGTATCCTGTGTTATCTTTAGTGTTTTCTCTCATACTTATCGATCAAAATAATCTACACTGTGTACTAGCTGTTTGTTAACTAGATTGTATTCATTTATTTGTCCGAGTTTTTGCTATTATAATCGCAATAATGCTTAGATTTCAGCGACAAATCGGGAACATTGATATCGTTTTAATATCCAGAGGTTGTGGAACTTCTCTTTGAGCTCCGTCAGTCAGAACGGCTGACAAAACACATAAACTTTTTTCTCTGAAAAATAATCGTTTATTCTTTGGCTTAATCAGTTGTGAAACCTTAATACGGGGACCACAATAGCGGATCGCACACTCTTTGATTTTCTGTCAAAGCATTCGATGGAAATGCATTTGTCTAATCTTGGCAAAAAGTCTCGATATCTTATTTTAAAGCATAACATCTAAAGAATAATACGCTGAATAATGCACAACAGTGCACATTAGTTAACAACCATCGATTAATATCTCGCCTTACCTTGTTGTTACTGTTCTGCAATCGCATCGTTGCTTAAACGCTGCAATTTTCTAAGAGTCAAGTGATGTTTCTAAAGTCTCGCCTTGTTATTTATTCAATGTCAGCGCCCAATCTCAGTACGTCAGCTATTGTTCGATCAGAGACACCTCATGGGGGTTGGGATAGGGGGGTCGGGATGACTGTTATAGTTATAAATAGTACTCAAACCCAGAACGCCTTCTTTGCCCACATCCCACTTTAGGCGCCGCTCCTTTGTTAAGTGGTGAAGATAGTATCTACACAAATCAAACACTGTCCTTTCAAAAAACTGTCCTTTCATGTTTGTTTGCCGCATACAATGCTTGCGGGGTAACGAATCAGCACTATACCACTGTATTTATTAACTAACATTTGAATTTGTACTGAATTTTTAAGGAGTGAATTTTTTACAAAACCAATATTTTACCAAAAACTTGGATAACCGTAAACTGGCCTGGATTTCAACAGTTTTATAAATATCATTTGTCCTGTATGCTCAATGAATGATAAGCAGAACTGTATTTGCATACGATCATTTGGGGAAAAATGGCGGAAAAAATGTCTTTTCGGACCATGTGGGGATACCGTAACGCCTGAGACTTTATAGACACAACAATAATCATTGGATTAGATCGATACGTACGTAGCTAGTTCTTGCTTGATAAATGAGCACTCTGATAAAGCACGTGCCTCAGCAGATCAAAGCATGAATTATATACAAGTTAATCATTTGTGTATTTCAGTCCCCGTTTGTCTGGATTTTGTGGATCTGAACAATTTCACCTTTTCAAATGATAGATAAACAGAGATATATTTTGCGACAGTGGATAATAAATCTGACACGGACTACGAATGTTCCAAAAATTATTGATCTTTTTTGCAATGAATGATAAGACGTCATCTATGATTGTGAAACCCTTTGCGTAAGGGATTGGCGGGAAAAATTTGGATTAAGACAATGTACATGTGGGGACAGTACTTTAAATTGATATTTTCCTGTTGTAAGACTTGTTAGTTACTGTAATAGTGAAATTGCATTTCAGCTGCAAATCGGGAAGATTGGCCAAAGTAATATCGTTTATATATCTAGACCTAGCTACATTGTGTGGGCCACATTCAGTTAGAATTGAAACGTGAAACGTGAGCTCCGTTATGAATCCTCTTTTTAAATAACATAATGATCGTTTGTTAATTTTAGTGATCAGGCTCTTGTGAATTACGGAGAATCAATCAAGAATTTCAAGACAAGTTGAATCAATTCTTGGTGGGCGCTCACGTAATCGAAAATTTCTGGTCCTTTTCTAGAGCTCAAAATATAGTTTAAACTCTAGCATTAAATAGAGCACCTAAAACTCTGTAGAAATGCAAAGGTTCAAGCTAATATGGATTTTCGTTAAAATGATATGAGCGATTGAATATGCCAATATTTTAGTAAGAATGTATGGAGCCGCCAAGCTGGTGCAGCGAAGTTGTACACCAGCATGGCGGACAGCTATCAAATGATCATGATCAAATGTCAAAATCAGTAAAAACTACATTTAATTTTCTGGTTTTAAGCCAGATCTTCTGCAAATCTTACTAAGAATAATAGGATCCACACAATATTTCGATTCTTAGGCAGTTTGATTAGTTTTAAGCTACTTGAAAGGCCGTGACTGATACTGCGTGACACATTTTTGATTACGAATAACCGACAATAACTCGACGTAAAAAACACAGAGGCATCCAAAATTTTTATGAGAGACTTCTTTGAAGTTCCTTAGTAGGATAATGGACTTTTTGACTTTTCTGGATGTTTTTTTTTAATGTTTTTGGTCAACGATGACGTCACGCGCCCACCAAGAATTGAAAACCAAGACTGATATCTTGGGTTTCACGTGACGTCATCAGTCAAAGAAAATCTAAAATCAAAGATACACAAATCACTGGTCTAAGGTGGCCCATTGTTCTCAAAGCAATAATTGATGAAATAGTGATTTCAGTATTGAAAATTATTAATTTTTTATCATGAATTCAAATAAAAATATTAAAAAATAAATAAATAATTAAAATAATAAAAATATTTCAAAATAAACAAAAGATAAAATAATAATAAATAAAAAAAATAAACAGTTGGAAAAATAATTGGGAGATTGTATTTGGAGAATCTTTATAAAACTAAAGGTAAGTATTAAGTACATTGCACTGGTCAAAGTAATCCCCACCCCTTTCCTATACCCAACCGGGGACAGGGTGTGGGCAATGTCGGGCTTGGGATCACTTTTGAGGTGAGGATAAAGTGAAGATTGTACTAATATGTAATAGTATGGTGGGGCAATTTAGCTCACGATTGGTTCAAGTACAACAAAAGCACGTATATAAGAACCACCAGTGGTTCTTATGTAATTGGTATTTAGTTTGAAATTTGGCTGTTCTTATGTAATTGGTATTTAGTTTGAAATTAGGCTGTTCTTTTGTAATTGGTAAGAGTTAAGATCTGCTTTCAAGTTCTCATCATCAACCCAATCCGAGTTTCGAACACGTTCACCACCAGACGCCATTTTGTATTCCAAGAAAGCCTGCTGACCGTAGATATTGCGCGCTATGAGAATGATGGGCCAATACTTACTGCCTATGAATCGACAGATACTTCGTTGATTTTCCTTTATACCAACCAATGTATGTGAAAAATGTTATTGAATGCTCCTTTCTATAACAGCAAATAATCGAAAAAAGTGTATTTACCCTACAAAACCCCAGTCTTTTACGGAGATAAAAAGCCTCCATTAAGCGCCGTGCTTTATGAGAACGATGGGCCACGTGCAGAGTTTTGGATTTCACTTTTGATTTACTATGAGAACAATGGGCCACCAGCATGGCCCATCGTTCTCATAGCAAATTCATTTTTAATTTCAAATGTTTTTCAAACTCTGTTTTTTTTTTAATTTCAAATGTTTTTCAAACTCCGAATTTTTAATTTGAAATGTTTTCCAAACTCTGTTTTTTTAATTTCAAATGTTTTTCAAACTCCGATTTTTTTATTTAAATGTTTTTCAAACTCTGTTTTTTTATTTCAAATGTTTTTCAAACTCTGTTTTTTATTTCAAATGTTTTTCAAACTCTGTTTTTTTAATTTCAAATGTTTTTCAAACTCCGTTTTTTATTTAAATGTTTTTCAAACTCTGTTTATTTCCATTTTTTATTTTTCAATCTCTGTTTTTTTTAATTTCAAATGTCTTTTTTAAACTCTATTTATATTTTTTTTATTTTTCCAACTGTTTATTTTATTTATTTTTTATTTATTATTATTTTATCTCTTGTTTATTTTGAAATATTTTTATTATTTTAATTATTTATTCATTTTTTAATATTTTTATTTGAATTAATGATAAAAAATTAATAATTTTCAATACTGAAATCACTATTTTATCAATTATTTCTATGAGAACAATGGGCCGCCATACTGGTCCAAAACCATCTTAAAGAGCTTGAAAGAAAAAGTCTCTGTAAATTTGATCTTTTTCTGTGGCTTATTCATATAGTTATTAGCGATCAAGAATGTGTCACGCAATACTGTCATACGGTTTTAACGAGCCAATATATCTTTCAATCTTATAATAAACATACATTTTTTTTACGTCTGAATATTCAGTCCAATGTTTTAAATGATATTATCTCACAATCAGAACAAAAAAAATAAGTTTTAGGCTCATCTCGTCGCTCGATATAGCAGTCCGCCATGATGGTGTCGCAGCGTACGACTCCAACATGGCGCCCGCATACATTTCTTACTAAAGTATGGCCGCAGTAAAATATTCATATTATTGTTAAAAAAGATCTGTTTGGCCAAACACTTTGCACAAATTTTAGAAATTATATTCTCTTTGCGGTTCAGACCTAAAACGTCGTTTGGACCTTCAAACAAGGGTTTTCGGAGACATTTTTAAGCCAGTCTGACGAGCAACGAACCGTGATAATCCCATACATTCTTACCAAATTTCGGTCGCTTGTATTTTTGTTTTAAAGCAACGGTTTGACTCAAAGTTTTGCAAGAATCCTTTGATTGATGTGTTATTTGTTAGGAAAGAATAAAATTTTACAAGTTTGAACCCTAAGTAGCTTTTTAGGACTGTCACTGTTATAGTTTTAAATATTACTCAGATTCTTTGCCGGTCTTTGCCCACATCCTGCCGTAGGCGCTGCTCCTTTGTGGTGAAAATAGTATCTACACAAATCAAACACTGTCCGAAAAATGCTTTTGAAAAAATCTATCCTTTTTATGTTTGTTTGCCGCATACATTGAAATAGTTGTAATTTCCTTAACGAATCAGCACTATACCACTGTATTTATTAACATTTGAATTTGTAGCAAATTTTACCGGGAGTGTTTTGTATGCATGTTGAAACATTTTCATTGTTAAATAATGATCTTTTGTGTGTTTTTAAATCCCAATTTCTCCAGAATTTTTTACAAGAACCAATATAAATGTATATATATGGATTGATCCGCGGTAGAACGATAAAAAGGAGGATGATCGTCACGGAAATGTTAGCAATTTATATAATTGCATTGAAAAAGCCCGAAAAAAATTCGGGGCTTCAACGGGATTCGAACCCATGACCTTTGCGATACTGGTGCAATGCTCTTCCAACTGAGCTCTGAAGCCACTCATGTTGGGAGCAGGTCATTTTGCTTAGCCTGCGTAGCGGCCCTGGGGAGGGCAGGGGAAGGGGAAAGAGAAGGGGAGGGGAGGGGGACTGGGGAGGAGAGGAAGGAAAGGAAGGGCCTGCAACGAAGCCCCTAGTTTTTGCATAACGCCCCCTAATTAAAATTCATAATGCTGCCTGTCGTCAAGTTAGATATGTCAATATTACCCAATCACATTTGACAACACAAAAACATAACTTCCGTTTCATTAACTTCCGTTAACATGATTATGTGTAGCAATGTACGAGTATTTCACTGGGATTATAAAAGGGTGGTTTGCAAACCTCCTGGAAGAAAGATTCCTTCGTGTGAAACGTACAACGTTAATTTCAAGGACTATTTTCCTAAACTGATCAGTAAACAAGTTGACCCCAAGCACGGCATCCATTTTCAACAACACAAGCTGTCACGTTTAGTTTGATAAGAACCACGAGACCGGCAGTGTACCGTGGATTTCAAAGGCTATAAAACACGTAGTCTTTCATATATTCCCAAAATCGATAATTTTAGTATCAAAAATATAGGTAATTCCAAAGAAGAAAAGATTTCAGCTGTGATACAAGACGTATTTTTGAGCTTCATTCAGGTTATTTATAACTGCAACTGTCAACGGCTAAATCCTTGTGATAAATGAGTTGTGCCAGATTTGCTTATTAAAGCAGGGCCTAAATTGATCGTTTCATGATAAAAGCATAGTTATATGGTGTTGTTCTTTCTTCAGGATGGAATCTAAATCAATATACTTTAAGTGACTCAACAGTTGTTTCAAAACTTCTTCAAATGAATCTTTGTCGCCCATCCGTATTTATTATGTAACGACTCGTGAAATGAGATCTGCTTTGAGTCTGTTGTCACCAATGGATTTCAACCAATCAGATTGTTTGGTGGTAATCTCGACCAATGGGAATTTAGCGTCCATTTGCTGGACGTAAAATAATGCAAAAACTAGGGGCTTCGTTGCAGGCCCTTCCTTTCCTTCCTCTCCTCCCCAGTCCCCCTCCCCTCCTCTTCTCTTTCCCCTTCCCCTGCCCTCCCCAGGGCCGCTACGCAGGCTACATTTTGCTGGGTTCATTATACCACTACAGGAATGTAAATGTATATATATGGATTGATCCGCGGTAGAACGATGAAAAGGAGGATGATCGTCACGGAAATGTTAGCAATTTATGTAATTGCATTGAAAAAGCCCGAAAAAAATTCGGGGCTTCAACGGGATTCGAACCCATGACCTTGGCGATACCGGTGCAATGCTCTTCCAACTGAGCTATGAAGCCACTCATGTTGGGAGCAGGTCATTTTGCTGGGTTCATTATACCACTACAGGTGTACAGTCCCAAATAATAACCAAATCAGGAAGGCATGTCAAAGCTCCCAAGAGACTTTGAGTCTCTTGGGATGTATATCTGTATATATTTTAATTTTTAAATTTAATAAGCACAAGCACCTAGTATTCGACCAAGTAGCACCTAGTTAAGAAAGTTCAAGTCAAGTACCTAGTTAAGAATTGTTCAAGTCAAGTACCTAGTAAGAAAGTTCAAGTCAAGTACCTAGAAAATCATGTAAACTTCAAGTCAAGTACCTAGAATGTAAGTAGATAGATGAAAGAAGATTTAAATATGGGCCCAAACATTTGGTAGCAGAGCGAGGTTAGAATTATCATGTCGACGAACAAGGACCTATTTTCGAGAATACAAAACATGGCCGCTGCCGATGTCAGAAACGAGTTGGAGGCGAATGGCTTGCCGACGTTGGGTACGAAAACTGAAATAGTTACCAGGTTATACGAGTTTCGAACGTCTCAAGGTAAGCGTCCTTTCTTGGCTCCTTCATTTAGAAATTTGACAGTACCGTTATGTTCCACTCCTGTGAAAGGCGCCAGTAGCGCGGAAAGTGAACAGTCTAAATTAGAAAAGACGTTAGATGATAGAGTGAAAGTAATAGAATTGATAAAGTAACGAGTCGTTTAGATCAAATCGGGAAGCAAGTAATGCTACTTTTTGGAGATTATGCACAGAGTAAATTCCCAGAGGAACCGGCTTCAACTGAAATTGATGAATTGCATTTAGAAGAAGAGAATTTACATGTAATTACTCCTGGGATTACCGAATCAACTAAATTACCAGAGTCTGTGACTTTGTTAAAACGAAAGTTGAAGATGATTGGCACAACTATCGAATTGTTATTTACTGAAGTGGAGAATTTAGAAAAGCTTCCAAATAAGTCACGTTACGAAATGGAGTCAGTTGTAAGTCGTTTAAATGAATCGGAACAAAATTACAGTAAAGTCTTCCAAGAGCTTATCGTTACGTTATCAGATGAAAAGACAGTAGACTTAGAAATTAAGAACTGGGCGTTATTTCAGCAGGAAATATATATTACGCTTTACTAGAAAAGCGGAAAGCTATGTTTCGTTATGCCGCAAGGAAGAGAATGATCACGTATCACAATTGACGGAATCGCACAAGAATTGCTCGCGTGTAAATCACTTACGATTACCAAAATTTACTTTGCCTGAATTTTCTGGCGACATCCTAGAATGGATTTCTTGGTGGGATCAGTTCAAGACGTGTATTCATGAAAACGATGCGTTAGGAGATTGAGAACGATTCAATTATTTACGTATGTATCTAAAAGGTTCTGCTAAAAGAGCAATCGAATATATTGAAGTTTCAAGTGATAATTATAACAAAGCCATCGAAGCTCTAAAGAAAAGATATGGAAGAAAGCGCATAGTTGTTTAGTAGAATCTATTTTAAGTATAGAAAAGAAAGAGAAGTTAGATGCTCGTTCATTACGTTATTTGTACGACACGATGGTGAATCGTTACCACACATTGGAATCTCACGAACCCAACCTGTAGTATTGCCACCGCATTATAGTTCCAATATTACAGTCTAAATTGCCCCAAGAAGTGAGAAAGAAATGGGAGTATGATTTGTCTAAGATTGAAAACGAGGAAGAAGATGAGAAGATTGCTGTTGAATATTTCTTCGACTTTCTTCGTTCACATGTTATGTCAGAAGAAGCGTCAGAAAATTCGCGCAAAGAACCTCAAGAGAGGAAGAATTTGAAACCAAGATTTACTGGCACTACAAGTAATTTCATGTCAACAGCTACAGCACTAACCAGCAATTCAAAACCGGAAGACCAAAAAGCGAAGCAAGGTAACGAGTGCGCGTTTTGTGAAAAGGCTCATGATTCCTCAAGATGTTACAAGATTCAGAAGAAATCTGTTGATGAAAGGCTGAAATTAATCACCACGCTGAAGTTAGCAGCCTGTTCAGCAGCCTGTTCAAAAATGGAAACAGCCGGTTGTATTGCAACGTAAATGACCTCGTATAAGTCCTGGCATGTTAGATAACTCGATTTAATTATATTCTGAGAAATCTATAATAATTTATTAAGAAAATCTGGATAGATAATTTCTATATAATTTGGTCTGTCTGTCACACGAGTCGACAAATTTTGGCTTCATTTCCAGCCAACTCAAACGTGGGACACTTCAAACAGTGTGAATAGACCTTTTCACTGTATATATTGTGTATAAATTTTACTTCTGCACAGTGTTGAATGTAGTTAATAATTAACTCATTATTCAGACTAGGATATTTCGAAACACAAAATCAATGATAGTCTAACTGCTGGGTCCATGCCAAAAACGTTTTTATAGAAGTAATGCACATCTCTAAAAAATATTCCAAACATAATCTTCATATTATTAGATATATTAGTAAATAATTAGTAATATTTTAAAGAGTAAAATTCTGATTTTCATTAACTATTTGGAGCTTTGGTGGTCAAAAACTGTGATAAATTACAGAAATACTTTCAAAACTTTGACCACTTTCGAGGGTTGTAGATGGGAGAACGAACACTTTCATGTGCACTTTCGAGCGTTGTAGACGGGAAAACGACCACTTTCATGAGCACTTTCGAGCGTTGTAGATGGGAGAACAAACACTTTCATGTGCACTTTCGCGGTAGTACATGGGAGAATGACCACTTCCATGTTTGTTCTACCATCTACTCCACTCCAAAGTGACTATGAAAGTGTTTGTTTTCCAATCTACAACGCTCGATAGTGCTGATGAAAGTCTTTGTTTAGCCATCTACAAATTTCGAAAGTTAAAATGAAAATTTCTGTTGTTCTATCTAAAGCGCTTGAAATGCACATGAAAGTGGTCGTTTTCCCATCTACAAGGCTCGAAAGTGCTCATGAAAGTGGTCGTTCTCCGATCTACAATGCTCGAAAGTGCACATGAAAGTCGTCGCTTTCCCATCTACAACGCTCGAAAGTGCACATGAAAGTGGTCGTTCTCCCATCTAAAACGCTCGAAAGTGCACGTGAAAGTGGTCGTTCTCCCATCTAAAAGGCTCGAACGTGCAATTGAAAGTGTTTGTTCTCCCATCTACAACGCTCGAAAGTGCACATGAAAGTGGTCGTTCTCCCATCTACAACGCTCGAAAGTGCACATGAAAGTGGTCGTTTTCCCATCTACAACACTCGAAAGTGCACATAAAGGTGGTCGTTCTCCAATCTACAACGCTTGAAAGTCACTATAAAATGTGTGCATATCCCATCTACAAAGCCCGAAAGTCACTATAAAAGGTGTAGTTATCCCATCTACAAAGCCCTTAAGTCGCTATAAAAGGTGTGGTTATCCCATCTACAAAGCCCTTAAGTCACTATAAAAGGTGTAGTTATCCCATCTACAAAGCCCTTAAGTCACTATAAAATGTGAAGTTATCCCATCTACAAAACCCTTAAGTCACTATAAAAGGTGTGGTTATCCCATCTACAAAGCCCGAAAGTCACTATAAAAGGTGCGGTTATCCCATCTACAAAGCCCGAAAGTCACTATAAAAGGTGTGGTTATCCCATCTACAAAGCCCGAAAGTCACTATAAAATGTGTGGTTATACCATCTACAAAGCCCTTAAGTCACTATAAAAGGTGTGGTTATCCAATCTACAAAGCCCTTAAGTCGCTTTAAAAGATGTAGTTATCCCATCTACAAAGCCCTTAAGTCACTATAAAATGTGTGGTTATCCCATCTACAAAGCCCTTAAGTCGCTATAAAAAGTGTGGTTATCCCGTCTACAAAGCCCTTACGTCGCTACAAATGGTGTGGTTATCCCATCTTCAAAGCCCTTAAGTCACTATGAAAGGTGTGGTTATCCCATCTACAAAGCCCGAAAGTCACTATAAAAGGTGCGGTTATCCCATCTACAAAGCCCGAAAGTCACTATGAAAGGTGTGGTTATCCCATCTACAAAGCCCGAAAGTCACTATAAAAGGTGTGGTTATCCCATCTACAAAGCCCTTAAGTCACTATGAAAGGTGTAGTTATCCGATCTACAAAGCCCGAAAGTCACTATAAAAGGTGTTGTTATCCAATCGACAAAGCCATTATTAAAGTCACTATAAAGTGTGTGGTTATCCCATCTACAAAACCCGAAAGTCACTAGAAAAGGTGTGGTTATCCCATCTACAAAGCCCTTAAGGTGATTCCATTGAAAAAGAAAAAAATCCTAGAATTTCTTGAAACTCGAATCAAAGGTACATTACAGAATGTACTTTCAAAAAATGCAATAAAAAGATGGGGTCACCGTTCTCGCCTTTGCGCTACAGCGGCTTGAATTTATGTGAATTTATCATTTCATGTCGATTCTCTACCATAGTACATCATCAAGCAAATATTACCCAAAACTTCAACAATGAAACATTGACAATACTATAATGTTGATAGCATAGTATTTCTATACCCAACCTACAGTCAGACTCTCTCTGGTGGTTAAGTTTTACGTCTTTGTTGAGAAAACAGAGCGATAACTCGTACACCTTGATTATCATTTGGGCACAAAATTGACACTTCCGGTAGTTTCATTGAAAGAAAAAATGTCTTCCCAATCCTAACTTTTTTTTATACTTTGATATATTCTAGAAAACAATAGTGAGGTGAAAATTATGGAATAAAAAAGAGGGGTCACCGTTCTCGTTTGCGATATATTTTCTAAAACATCCTCAAAATCGGGCTAAAAACGACGCTTTTCCTAGTGAGGACTGGGGCGAGATTTGAAAATATCACATTTTATCGTTTCAAAGTTTCAAAAAATTTTCGAATTGCTTTGTTTTAATGTCTTAACATGTAATTTGAATGAAAATACCCACAAAATCGCAATTCTGTGTTTTTGAAAACATGCGCATAAACGTGCGCAGTGCAAAACAATGGAATCACCTTAAGTCGCTATAAAAGGTGTTGTTATCCCATCTACAAAGCCCTTAAGTCGCTATAAAAGGAGTGGTTATCCCATCTACAAAGCCCGAAAGTCACTATAAAAGGTGTAGTTATCCCATCTACAAAGCCCTTAAGTCGCTATAAAAGGTGTTGTTATCCCATCTACAAAGCCCAAAAGTCGCTATAAAAGGAGTGGTTATAAAATCCCATCCCCAAAGCTCGAAAGTCACTATAAAAGGTGTGGTTATCCCATCTACAAATCCCGAAAGTCGCTATATAAGGTGTGGTTATCCCATGTAAAAAGCTCAGCACTAGAGACAGTATAGTAAGACAAGTCAGAAAATTTCAAAAAGTTCCAAAGAAATGGGGATGTTGTTATGCTGGGAATTACGCGGAAAAAATGCAAATTTCGGTAATCAAAAAATGCAATGTTCGAAATAATTCTAATTTCTAAAATTTCAATGTCGAAAGCTTAATTGTGATCTTAAAATCAGCGGGTTTTCCTCATCTACGAGGCTCGTTCATAACGAGAGTTGTTAGTCGTTTTTTGGTTATTTGAGTTAATCTTCATATGTATAAAGCCCTTTTTTATATCAAAAAACATATACAGATGTGTCTTGAGCTAATTAATTCATATTGATCAGATAAATTACAATGTTTTGGAGTTGTCAATGATTAACTCTAAATAATATTCGTTTTAAATTGTACAATTTCCTTTGTAAGGATTACTCCACCGTTTTCTGCGTAGTAATGGCAATCGGTAACCAATTAAGCACTTTGGTTTCACTCGAGCAGTTTTAATACATCGTTTTGAGATTTTTTATCCCGATCACTAGGCAAAAGTTAATGATTAACTTTTATCGACATGATGTTGAAATTAAAGCCGTGTGAGGTAGGCACATATTTATTTCCTTGCGACTGTGCTATAGTGTCCCATGTGAGTTGAGGTCAAATTGGACGAATTGTGTGACAGACAGACCAAAAATGTACCGATAAATCGTCTGTCCAGAATTGCTTAGAAAATCCGTAATTTTTATAGAATACGGTGGAAACATGCTAGTTACCATGTTAGGAGTGATATTAGTTTGTTTACGTTGCAATACAACCGGCTGTTTCCATTTTTGAACAGGCTGCTGAACAGGCTGCTAACTTCAGCGAGGTTAATAAAACTATCAAAGAGAAGAAGTTGTGTTTTAATTGTCTGCGTCCTTCTGGTCCAAATCATTCAAGTACAAACTGCAAAGTTCCAGGATGTTTAATAGAGGGCTGCAATAAGAAACACCATGTCTTATTACATCGTACTTCACAAAGATCAGCACCAACAGAAGCTAATTATCAAAATTCCAACTCTGAAAATCAAGATTCTTCGATTGATCAAGTAGTTGGTCATTCAGGTGTTTTTGCTGAAGTGATGCAATCTGAAAGTCAAGCAAGACTACTCCCTACCGCTCTTGCTGTAATACACTACAATGGCATACAATTAGAAGTTCGAGTTCTGGTGGATAGTGGTAGTGACCACTCTTACATTCGTAGAGAAGTTGCAGATTCCTTACAATTGCCTTCTAATGGTCCTTTAAAGTCCATGACTATCTTTATGCATGGGAGACAAGCTTAAGTTTAAGTTTTAAGTTTCAAGTTTTAAGTTTCAAGTTTTATTCCAAAAAATCAAAATTACATTTTAAGCATACACTTACCCGCAAATAGCTAATCGAGGCGGGTTTGTGTTATAACAATAATTAAAGTACATATTATACAATAGAATACGTATTTACATAAATATGGTAAATTAAGATTGCACACAATTAACACATATAACACGGAAAAGAAACAGCTTATTATCAATTTTTAATTAGATTAAGGAGAAAAAAAAAAAAACAAATACACTGGCTGAAGGACTGGAACTATTTATATACATATACAAGTACATATCTAATAGATTTTAAAGAGATTTATACAGACTTTTAGGCCGACATCCTCACCACTACACATTGATTCACTTAATAAAACGATAGATATTTTATATAGAAAGATAAATATTTAAAGAAAAGAAAAAAATATATAATGATAATCGATCAAGGCTTGAATTTAAAAAGATTGGAGATTTCAGCATCATATCCAAAATTAATTAAATCGTTGAAAAAGGATTGCTTAATCTTTTTTTTAAACAAAGTTTTAGGTAATTCCCTTACGGGCTTCGGGATTTGATTCCACAAGCAAAAAGAACAATGGTCAAGAATGTGCAGTTTCAACTTTCTCCTGCCAGTGATGGTAACAAGAAAATCAGTTTCTCAGCATGGTCTGTTAACTCGGTTTGTTCTCCTCTAGAACCAATTGAGACCGATCTAAGCAACTACACCCACTTAAAGGGGCTCAACCTAGCAGATAACTTTCCAAGAGGATCTGCAACAATTGATATACTAATAGGTACCGATCAGTTGAATCAAGTATTGCTAAATGGTCTTCGAAAAGGTTCCCAATCTACACCTCTTGGAATGAATTCAATCTTTGGATGGTTGATATTTGGTTGCATTGGTCACAAGCCAAAGAGTTCAAACAAGTTTACCTCGGTTACCAACTTGGCAGTTGTACGTTTGGTAGAAGAAGAAGAACAGGAAGAAACTACCTTTAATCTAAAGAAGTTCTGGGAGCTAGAATCTATTGGCCTTGTTGATAAGAAAAGAGAGTTATCCTGTCAAGAAGAAGACGCATTAAATCAGTTTAATTCAACTATTTCATATGATGGTATTCGCTATGAAATTAGCCTGCCATGGAAAAAGAATCATCCCGAATTGCTTTCAAATCGTCCACAAGCATTAAATCGCTTAGTAATGATTGAGAAAGCACTGAATAGAGATCCAGTAAAGGAAGAGATGTATAAGAAAGCCCGGCATGCAGCAGTATTTCAAAGATGAGCATGCAAAGGGTATAACTGAAGTGGAAGAGAAAACCAGTGATGTCTATTATTTACCACACCACCCTGTCTTTCGTGAAGACCGAACCACCACTAAATGTAGAATAGTATTTGATGCATCAGCAATACACTGCCATGGCATTTCACTTAATGACTGCCTACTTCCTGGTCCAGCTCTGCAGTCCAATTTGGTATCTCTCCTTCTCCGCTTTTGTTTACATAAGGTGGCTATGATGGCAGACATTAGGAAGATGTTTTTACAAGTCAAGCTCACAGAGAAGGATCAAGATTTCCATCGTTTTCTTTGGAGAGAGTCTAAAGATGACAAACCACAAACCTACTGTATGACGAGGATAACATTTGGTGTCATTAGTAGTCCTTTTGAAGCCATAGCAACAATTCATCATCATGCTGCAAAGACGTCTGCAGAATCTCCAAGAGCTGCAAAGGAAGTTAAAGAGAATATGTATGTTGATGATTATCTGGGTGGAGAAGACACAGTTAATAAAGCTTTTAGTTTGCATGAAGAGATTTGCCAGCTGATGAAAAGTGGAGGATTTGAAATGGTTAAGTGGTACACCAACTCATCAAAGCTGTGTGAACGCATAAAGCCAGAATTAAGAGGTCCAACAACTGTGGTCGAATTAACCAACGAAATGGAACCACTTAAAGCTCTTGGCATTTCTTGGAATACCCAAGAAGATGTATTCATATTCACTCAAGGTCAAAGTCTACTTGAATCTGAAGATCAGAGAACCAAGAGAAGTTTGATTAGTATTGCTTGAAAACTCTTTGATCCTTTGGGTTTCCTGAGTCCTTATACTATCAGAGCCAAGATCTTATTTCAAGAACTGTGGTTAAAAGGCATCAAGTGGGATGAATTCTTAGATGAAGATATTACTGAAAAGTGGTTACAATGGAAGAAAGAATTAATGGCCTTAAAGGACATTAAGATACCCAGAAGTTTTGGAGAACTGAACCAGATCGTGGATACCCAACTACATGGTTTTTGTGATGCAAGTACGAGTGCCTATGGTGCTGTGACGTACCTCAGATTTTCAGACACTGATGGCAATGTGAAGACACTTTTGATGATAGCAAAGTCAAAAGTTGCACCAACGAAGCGTATCTCACTACCAAGGTTAGAATTGTTAGCTGCCTACATCCTTTCCAAGTTAATCAATTTTGTCTTGGAATCCATTCCTTTCAATATATACCACAGAACCAATTTGTTGGACCGATAGCATGGTTTCCTTAGCATGGATACATCAGCCAACTCATAAGCTAAAAACCTTTGTAGCAAATCGTGTCCAAGCAATCCAAGAGAAGGTACCACCTGAACAATGGCGATTTTGTCCTGGTCAACAAAATCCAGCTGATTTACTTACACGTGGTGAAAGATTGTCAAGTATTACAGATAATAGTACTTGATGGTATGGTCCACAGTGGCTCAAAGATCCTCCAGATGGATGGCCAGAGAAGTAAGATTGATTTCTCAAAGCAAGATGATTTGGAAACCTCTCAAAAGGAAGTGTTTCTTTCAGAAGGAAAGAAAAATGCCATTGCAATGACAGGTACTACCACACAACAGAGTGATGCATATATTTATGAGCTTCAAAGTCGTTATGAAACTTGGCAAAGATTGATGAGAATAGTAGCCTGGTTATTAAAGTGGCATCGTTTGTACAAGCAATCAACTACTGGATTAGGATATCTATCAGCTGAAGAAGTCAAAGAAGCGGAATTTACCTTACTAAGATGTGTCCAACAAACCACCTTCACAAATAAAGGAAATAAAAGAAATTAAACAAGGCAAAGAGATATCTCAAGTTAGCTGCAGATTGGTTCATTTAGATCCACAATATGACAAGAAAAGGAATTTATTAGTAGTAGGGGGTCGATTACAATTCGCTCAGATCCCTGAACAGGCGAAACATCAAATAATCATTCCTAATAAGAATCCAGTAATAGAAAAATTAATCCTGCACATACACCAAAAGGCCAGCCATGCAGGACCAGAAACTACGCTTGCCATTTTACGTCAACGATTTTGGCTGATCCAAGGACGAAGAGAAGTAAAGAGAGTGTTGTTGAAATGCCTGATTTGCAAGCACTGGAAAACCAAATCAGTACAACAAAAGATGGCACCTCTTCCATTGGAGAGAGTGCAAGTGGCCCCACCCTTTACTAATATTGGATTGGATTTCACTGGCCCACTATATCTCAAGGTTCAAGGGCAATCAAGTTTGATGAAAGCTTACATATGTATTTTTGTCTGTGAAGATACAAGAGCTGTACATTTGAAGTTAACAAATAACATGACTACAGAAGAATTTTTGCAAGCTTACAGACGAATGGTAAATCGACGTGGAATGCCAAGAATTGTTCGTTCTGACAATCAAACTACCTTCCACAAAGCAGCTAAGGTTTTCAAGGCATCAAAAGAAAAGGTGAAATTAACTAAGATTGATCCCAAAGAAGTCAAAAGTAAATTAGCCAATGATCGAGTAACTTGGAAGTTCATCACTGAGAGAGCAAGTCATCGTGGAGGTCATTGGGAGCGAGTATGTCGCCAAATTAAGGAACCACTGAGAAGAGTATTAGGAAAGGCTTTGTTAACCTACTCAGAGATGAATACAGTATTGACAGACATCGAAGCTACTATTAATTATCGACCTTTAACATACATTGGTAGTGATATAAGAGATGGTCAAGTAATCACCCCAGCACTTCTCGTCATTGGCAGAGATTTAAAAACAGTGCCAGAGAGTCCTTTAACCAATTCACAAGTGTCATTATCTGACAGATATCGTTATCAGCAAACACTCCAAAACCATTTTTGGAATCGTTGGACTAAAGAGTATCTGCCACGTCTTACCCTGCGACAAAAATGGACAAACCAAACCAAACCGCTCAAGGAAAATGATGTTGTTCTTATTACTGATGATAACATTCCAAGAAAACAATGGAAGTTGGGGAAAATCCTTCAAACATTTCCAGGATCAGATGGCCTGATTCGTACAGTGAAAGAAATGACAAGAAATGGACAAGTTATCAACAGACCAGTACAAAAGTTACATCTGTTAGAAGAACACCGAGATGTTCAGAATTCCAAATTCACAGCTGAATGTCCTATCAACTCACAAGTTCACAAGCATATTCAACAATCAACTATCAAGGTTAAAGCCTCCAAACCCACAAAGTCCAAGAATGGCATTCCGCCATTGGTAGGGGAGGATGTACAGTCCCAAATAATAACCAAATCAGGAAGGCATGTCAAAGCTCCCAAGAGACTTTGAGTCTCTTGGGATGTATATCTGTATATATTTTAATTTTTAAATTTAATAAGCACAAGCACCTAGCTAGTATTCGACCAAGTAGCACCTAGTTAAGAAAGTTCAAGTCAAGTACCTAGTTAAGAAAGTTCAAGTCAAGTACCTAGTAAGAAAGTTCAAGTCAAGTACCTAGAATGTAAGTAGATAGATGAAAGAAGATTTAAATATGGGCCCAAACAACAGGAATGTAATTGTATATATATGGATTGATCCGCGGTAGATAGATATATATAGATATATATATATATACATTTACATTCCTGTAGTGGTATAATGAACCCAGCAAAATGACCTGCTCCCAACATGAGTGGCTTCATAGCTCAGTTGGAAGAGCATTGCACCGGTATCGCCAAGATCATGGGTTCGAATCCCGTTGAAGCCCCGAATTTTTTTCGGGCTTTTTCAATGCAATTACATAAATTGCTAACATTTCCGTGACGATCATACATCCTCCTTTTCATAGAACCAATATATTTTACCAAAAATTAGGATAATGAAACTGGCCTGGATTACAACTGTTTCAGAATATCATTTGTGTTGTATCTTCAATGAATGATAAGCAGAACTGTATTTGGGGATCATTTGTGGAAAAATGGCGGGAAAAATCTCTTTTCGTACCATAATTGGGGACACCGTAGACACAACAATCAATCATATCATCGGATTAAATCGTTACGTTCGTAGCTAGTTATGAGGCTTTATCTCCTTTTTGGAAAATTCTATAATTCAATCGGTGACATTGTAATAGATCGTGGTCCAAAGTTTAAGTGACTTTAAGTGACGTTTTCGCGCCATTTTATTAACACCTAATACTAATTGTTCAAAAAGTACACTGCATTATCCCTGATTGCTAGCTACATTTTATTTGGTTTATAGTTGGTCCGATATTTTTGCTTGCATTTCAGCTGCAAATTGGGAAGATTGATCAAACTAAATCCCATGCTTCATATCTTTTATATATCTAGACCTTGCTTGTGTGGACCGCATTAGACGACAACGCCTTAGATTGAAACGAGAAACATGACCTCCCTTCTGAACAATCCTTATATCATGTTATATTCAAAACACAAAAACACAAACCTTTTTTAAACAAATAATCGTTTGTCCTTTTTTGTAATCTATTGAAGAATTCGAAGACAAGTTAAATGGCAAAACTATCAACCGGCTAGAGCGGGTTAGTTGAACCTGCCAGATCCAGTTGAAACCATAGAAAGTATCTAAGTATATACCTGCTACGAAAAACGTAGAGTCTGCAATCTGAATCTGAATCTGAATCTAAATCTAGATATGAATTGAGACCGAATAGAATGTTGAGAATGATTCTTTTATCCTCAAATATGCATAATATCACCCATTCATGCTCTTATCACTTTATATTGTGATTCATTCCAGCAATTTCCTTCCTTCTCGCTCAGATTCAGATTCAGATTGCAGATTGCAGACCGTCTACGTTTTTCGTAACAGGTGTATACTTAGGCGTCAACTGCCTACAGCCGGTTGATCAACCCGCTCTAGTCGAACCCGCTGTAGCTAGTTGACAATAAACCCGCTAGATTCAGTTGAAAAGCATAGACAGTATCTAAGTATATACTTAGGCGTTAACTGACTACAGCCGGTTGGCCAACTAGCTACAGCGGGTTCGACTAGAGGGGGTTGATCAACCGGCTATAAGCAGCTGACGCCTAAGTATATACTTAGATACTTACTGAGGTTTTCAACTGGATCTAGCGGGTTCAACATGTGACATGTTTGCCACGTAGTGTAAACACGGGACCTGAACAAAGTGTATTTAGTGTTAATAAAGCAAATTATAATATAGATTATTTCTAACGCGCGCTCTTATTAGCAAAAACAGTCCTAAAAGCCGTGCTTTATTTGACTTATTTCACCGGTAATTGCACTGTTTGGAAGGAAAGCTGTCGTGAGCTTCTTGTTCACTTTACAAAATCGACGTCAAAACAACGACAAAATAAAACCAGCTGACTTTGGCTTTCTCAATTAGCACTAATAGAACACCAAATTAATCACAAGTGAAGTAAAACAATTAAACGTAAAAGCGAGCTAAAACCCCAGAGAGCCGGTAAACCTTGAATAAAGAGCAAATGCTTTCAGTTAAAACTGCATTAAGCTTGAGTTAAAAAAAACTTGACTAAAGAAGGGTAAACACCTATCTTTGAATAAATTTTATTTGTATACAATATCAGCTGGCTAAACAGTTTTCGGAGAAGCAAAGTTTAACAGAAAGTGTTTGAACAAGTTTGCATTACCATGCATCCGGTTCAGTTTTGGCTACAGTAAAAGATTATTAAAAGATTCAAACAATGCAAAATATCAATAAAAATAAAGTTTAAACATACTTTTATCAGCATGAATGACTTAGTTGCAGATGTAGCGCTTTTTCTAGTCGAAGCAACACAGACATCTTTTCTTATCAAAAGTGCAAATTTTTCTCTTATAGATGAATCTGTCCGTCAATTCGTGAATGCCATAACACTCAAACTCGCTTGTTTGCCCTTTTTGATTGCCCAAGTCGAAAACTGAATGAAACGACCACTATTTTCAGCACATAAGCCCCATAGAACTGACCTTTGCTTCTAAAATGTAAAGTTTTAGTCCAGTATAGGACCAAATTAAAAAGTGGGCGAAATAATTTCCTTGCCGTCTTCAGCCTTCTCGGCTCACATGAAATTTGTTTGAGTTGGCGATGGTACGCTGAATGTGATTGGTTCGTTGTTGATTTTGAGGAGAATTGAGCAATTAATCAGCAAAACTCTTTTGCTTTGCGCCGTTCATTCTCATTTGAAAAACATTTTTTTTTTGCTTTGGGCTATATTATAAAAGAAAACGCGAGCTATGTTGATATATTGCGTGCACTCTACTGAGCAAGCAAGTTTTGATCAGAGAACGAGAAAAGTAATAGGGTGAATCCATCCATCCTTATGGAGCAAGTGTAGTAATTATGATTGGCGTAGTGAAATATGACCCCAACTTATTCAGATTCAATTCAATTAAATTCAGAGCATAGGTAAGCATACCGAGAACGCTATTGCCGACGTTCGAGGTATCTATCTGACATAGCAGTAAATTTTCCGTAACCGCGCCTGCAAGCCAAAGCGCCAAACTTGTTAGTTTAATCGACGAAGCAGTGACACGCAGAAATATATATATATATATATATAAATATACATTCATATCCGGGAAAACCTCTGGTTCATTTTGCTATCTGTAGTAATGAAGCAAGTTTAGAAAATTAAGGCAATGAAGAAGACATTGTTGAATTTCTCCTAATTGTATACATACCAGGTTGCGATGCTGTTGCTGACACTGAGTTCTTGTCATGCTGATTCACGTCGTTAAAATCATCGCTGCATTCATTTACGCAGATAATTTTGTCCCTGTTTTCAGTTGCTTGCATGTCCGTCTGTTTCGTCGCTTTTCACCTTGTACCTCTCGAGCATTGCCTTGCATATTTTCCTCTTTATCTCCAGCTGAGTTGACCTTCGCAACAATCCCAAGGTCAACCAATCAAAATCGAGGATTTGAAATGCTATTTTGATTAGCAATAAAATAAAATACGAATGCCTCATTTTCTAGAATGCTGTAAAACCATTTTGCTATTATAGAAGACATAATAGAGAGTTTAATTAAAGTATTTCCAAGTCAAATAAAAAAGTACGAGAAATTCGCGCCTTTTCTGTTAGCGGACGCGCTGCCGAGTGGCGGGAAAAAGCATCTATTTTGACAAAACGACAGTCAAAGTCCTTCAAATTGTGAGTTTGTTTCCTACTAAATGTAAAGAAATACGACAGAAAATTTCATCATTGCTTCAAATTGCCGATCTCTTTGCTAATGTGAAGTTCTCTTTGAATGGAAAACAAAGTTTTGAGGAGTTTTGAGGAGTAAACAACACTGACTTAGTCCGAGGAGCTACAGTCTTGAGCAGAAATTTACTATAAATACGAATCTGAGGCACTTGAAGCCCACAATTTCAAACAAAGAAATGGCTATCGACACTACTGATCATCATCTTGAGAAATTCTAAGCGTTTCCAAGGTTGTAAGCGACGTTTTCTCTTGGCTGATTCCTGAGTTTTTACGAGAGTCGGAGCATGTATCAAGGAGGGTCTGGATGGGGTTAACTGACAACTGACAAATGGCCAAAAATTTAGCTGACAACTGACAAATGGCCAAAAATTTAGCTGACAACTGACAAATGGCCTAAAATTTAACTGACAACTGACATTTCCTTTGCCTATGACTATTCAATGGAAGGATGGTCAAAATTGTTTTTTATTCAGTTTTGACAGTTTTCGCTCAAAAACCGGATATCAACATGGATTTCTGTAGCTGTACTGTAAAACTGATAGATAACTTTTTGGTTACTACTTGACCTCAACTTGACTTAGTCACGTGGTATTGCTTGTCACCTTTTAAAAACTGCCTTGTAGGTCAGAGATGGCGGCCATAAAGGCCATCATAAACATAGGTTTCTATATGTTAATACAGCGGACGCTGCTTTTGAGCGCCACTGAATAGTCGTATACCCTATACAAATGATTTGGAATCAGTGGAATCTTTCGAGAAACATCTTAAAGAATTTCTGGGCACAAAAGAACTTGCACTGGCCTGGGAGGATATTCGACACTGATGGTCAATTGAAGTTCGAACTACAAAACTTATCAGCCTATGGTACAACTAACGAATCCAATGGTATGTTTCCAAATTGATACGTATGAAATCTATACGGGTTCAATGTGGCTTATAAATTGATAATTAATAATATTGAAATCTGTAGCTAGTGAATGTAGGATTGTAGTTTCCCTCCTTACACATTGAAAAGTTTTGCGAAATTTGATTTAACTGCGATCACGGCAGTTAAATTTATGTCGACAAACTGGATTGTTTATGCTCATCTTTAGCTTTATTTCCTGTCAGTTCCGTTTGCGCGTTCACATTTAATTGGTAAGCTATTATAGCTTAGCTCAGTAAACCTTTGCCCCTGCTTTCCTCTTATTTGCCGTTCACTTTCACCATTGGTAATTTTGACGGGAAACGTTTAAAGTTTTGAAATTTTCTTTTCGATTTATTTAACGATAAAAAGTGAAAATTGATAGGGGAGGGGTGGGCAGGAAATCGTTTAGCTCCCACTTGAAAAACTGCTCCGCCGTCCCTGTGGAATATTGAAATTGAAAAGCCTTCAGTATCTATCTCCTGATCTTTCGATCTGTTCTTTATCTCTTTTTTGTCCTCTTTTGTTTTTTTTTATTTTCTTTATCGTTGTATAATGGCTATTTCACATCCCACCAAAAGTTTAAATAACTGACAAGTCCACTGCTTAAAAAAATCAGTTTAAACAACATTTATATGTTAGCAAGATTGTTAATTCAAACATCGAAATGAAACAAGCTATTTGGATTTTGCTCTAAGTGTTATCGATTTAAATGTTATTGATTTTCGATATAACACGTACTTGTCTTTGATACAAACTCCAATGCAAAGCATGACTGTACGTAGCCTATTTTCAAAATGCAATTCCAGCATGTCGCACAAAAACAAATAACCTGGGACCAATAAAAATCCAATTATTGTGGAGCCGACGTTACACAATGTTCGGCCATACCAATCGATAATCCGATATTTAATGTTAATCAATCGATTAATATCGGAAATTGATGAGAATCGATAACTCAGAAATGTGTGATTATCGATTTTCGACTACCATCAATTTTCACAAAATTAATATGTGTTGATAATTAATCGATCATAATCGAGATGATTAGAGGAACATATGGTCTGTGAGTATTGATTATCACCGATTTCCGATATTAATCAATCGTAATCAAGTGATTAATATTTATTAATATCGATTAATTCGATTAGTTTCCGATCAGATCGATTTTTATTGATTGGTACATGGCCGGGCTCAATATGAAACCTTTAGATCTAGATCCAAAGTAAAACTGAGAAAATTTGCTTCGAGTAAGAAAGTTATCTCCTAGAAAAACGAAATATATTAAATCTTGAAAAGAAAAAGGAAGAAAATGATAAAAACAGCTTCATGGAAGGTAAATAAACAGCCAAAACTGGAGGAAAAATTATTGGTTAATCATTAATTTCAAATTAACTGACAACTGACAAAAAGCGCCAAAATTTAACTGACAACTTACAAATAGCCGAAATTTTAACTGACAACTGACATTGATACCACCCTATCCAGACCCTCATCAAGCAGATCGTTTATGAGAAAATCTAGTCACCATTTCAAGGTAACGAAAAGAAAATTGATTATGTAGACTGAATAAGTTCTTATTTTTAGCAATGTTATTTCTAAAGAGATTTATAAATCGTTTATTTTATCAAAGCTATTTGTATGGAAGGTGGTCTTTCCGTAGAGTTGGCAATTTCAGAGAACCGATTGAGTTCAAAATGGATGTATTTGCTTGTGTTTAGGACTTTTGCTTATGCTGCAATGCTGCAACGTGGGCATGATGTTCCATTAGTTGATAATGATACACCTATTTCAAAAAACGTTGTCGTACGAGAGGCCTCAAGCCCACGCGACTAGACCGAAAAGGAGTATGGGTAGCAGCTAAGCGTTTCTTTCTTTTCCGCTTTGGTACTGACTTTAGCATCATTAAGTGAAATTCTTTAGTGTATAAGGCCAGAGCAAGCTGAATTTGAGCAATCTTGTGTTGTTGTTTTTTTTTTCGTTTTATAGCCTTAATAATTACTTCCCATGCTCCCTTTCGGGTGAGTCGCGTTGGCTTGATACCGACAACGTTTATTGAAATAGGTGTATACAAAAATAGGTTTTCAACTGGTAATATCAAAAAATGTTTTTTTTCTTTCTCAGATCAGATTTATAGGAAATGCTAACCAAAATAGCTGACACATAATCCTTTTCGGGGAATGCATTCAACTCAGCTGGCTGCAAGGATAGAAAAACAACGAGGAAAAACTTAAGGGAACTAGTCAGAGCTCGTTAATCAATGATAATTACAAGCCTTACATATTTGCTAATGTCGTCAAGTGACATTGGTACGATTGATCAATCAAGAATCAAAGAATAAATGAATTATCATCTTTGATATGCTGGAATCAAATGGGATATTTGTGACTTAAACCGGGTTTTAAGAGATTTTTAGTATGCTACGGTTTTTTACTGAAGAATCAGTATTGGCCGTGCGTAAAATATTAAAGAGGACTAAACGTGATACAGTTTAAGCCACTAACCCATTGGGTTAGGAGTTAACAGTCGTCCAAAAAAATTTTTTTTTCAAAAACCTCCAACATGTTTGGTCAGAAAAGCAGTTATTTATAAAACGAAATTCAGACCATGAATAACGAATTACAACCTTTTGCTATGTGTAATAATGAAGCAACTGTTAAAATTTTTTGTATTGAATTAGAAGACACTATCGAATTTTTCCTAATTGTGTACATACTGATTCACGTCGTTAAAATCATCGCTGCATTCATTTACGAATTATCATCTTTGATAAACTGGAATCAAATGGGATATTTGTGACTTAACCGGGTTTTAAGCCGGAGATTTTTAGTATGCTACGGTTTTTTAAAGGAATCAGTATTGGTCGTGCGTAAAATATTAAAGAGGACTAAACGTGATACGGGTTAGGAGTTAAAAAAAGACGAAAAAAAAATATTTTTTTAAACCTCTAACATGTTTGTGCAGAAAAACAGTTATTTATAAAACGAAATTCAAATCATCCAGTGGCGTAACCAGGGGGTCAAAGGGTGCCCGCGACCCCCCTTCAAGCTAAAAGATCTGATTAAAAAATCATTTTTTTTTAAATCAGTCTTTTCTTTTCGTTTCAAATAAAAATTGTCTAAAGTCGAAAACATTTACTTGAATGGGTATAGAATGGTAAAATCCGAGACTCGCCGAGCCTGCGAACCCCATGTTTTTTACCCCGTGCGCGAGCCTTTAGCTTTGAAATAAATCCGAGCCCGAGCCTATGGCCTTTGTGAAAAGCGAGCCCGAGCGGACAATTTGAGCAAGGTCTCTCACCATAAAAGAAAGTATCGTGCAACGTCATTGTGTTGGAAAAAAGTACATAATCCATCCTGTTTACTTATTGGCATTAATTAAGATATGGAGAGTCACCCCTGACGAGCCATAAACTAGCAGGGATAACCAATGAGTAAACAGGAAGGGTGGGTGGGAGTGTGACTTCTTTTTCCAAAGGTTCGCGCCAAAAGACATATTTGAATAATTAATGATCTCTTAAATAATGGCAAAGACGTCACCAGGATGGCAGGATTGAAGATATAGGTGTGGCGAGGATGTCAGCATACTCTTTTAGAAGCCAGCAAGGTATATCATCAGGTCCCGCAGATTTATCAGGATTCAACGTAGTTAACTTATAGAAGACAACCAAGGGTGGGATCTGTATGGCGGGGTGTCCGCTTGAAGGTTTTCGATCAGTGGGACTCAGCGGCAAATAGTTCTGCATTACATTGATAAATCAGAAATTGCATTTTCCTCGATATTTCTTACAAGTGCGTTTCCTCTTTGATTATTTCAAAAACCTTCATGCTACACTGCAGCATTACTTAATTGTTGTGAAAGTTTTTCCCGTACCAGCCCTTCCGCTGATGAAAACATTATGTCCAGAAAGAATAAGGTTTACGCCCGACGGCTTGTGTTACAAACAAACATGGAATCACAAACATACTTCGTCAATCTCACGATAGCAGACGAATGCTGTCGATATCTTTACGACAGAAAATAGCCGAATGTTTTCCGACTTTTAGCCAGGTGAACCGGGGCACCATCAGTCCATTTCTGCTCAAACACTTCATGGCCATTTTCTCATCGCGAAATGAAGGCCAACGGCTAAACCTTCTAGGACTTAGTAGATATATGAAAGATTATGGTCCTTGTGTAAGATTGACTTTATTATTGTCTTCATTAGTATTCTAGGCCTGCAAATTATGGTCCTAGTGTGAGATTGATTTTATCAAGTCCCCATTAGTAATATGATAGTCCCAGTGTAAGATAGGCTTTATCATTTATTTATTCATTATTATTATATGGAAGATTATGGTCCTTGTGTAAGATTGGTTTTATCATTGTCCTCACTACTCGGTAAATCCGAGTTAGAAAATGCAACGCCAAGTTAATAAGTTAATGAAAACGTCGAGATTAGCAATCACGCAATGTGATTGGCCAAAGCAGACGGTGGGTCAACAGGTCAGATACGAACGCAAAGGACTGCTGGAGAACATCTAGCCTGTGAACAGGCTCAGGGGAAGGGAAGGGACCTGTTCACAGGCTAGGGAACATTTAGTGTGGTGAATTAGTCTTTTACAGACGCGGTCAAAGTAGAAACAATATTAATCAACCCGCCAATGGCGAAGTAACTCGTGGATTGAACAATCACAATGAGCACAAGTAATCCCATGAACAATACATTTTGCGAATTGCGAAGTTAAATTCGTTTGACGAGGTCCATAGGTGAAAATAAAATGTGAAATAAAAGGGGTTTCACCGAGGTCACTCTTGAGTTATGAGGAGGGAGATGTGGGGTGCTTTGGACACATTTTGCAAAACTGATGACCGCCGGAATCTGGTCAAATCATAAGAGCTTCGAAACAACCAAATGTATTTAAAAGCACGCAAAATGATAGCCTATGACGCAGTTAAACGCTTGAACTAAGTTATTGGCGAAAAATTTGCCGAAAAATCGAAAGATCAAAAGTAATATGCGAAAATGTGTCCTCCCAGAATTGAATGAATTGACCCAAAATCGAAACGATAAAAGTATTTTTTTCTTTGTTTGAAAAGTTTATAAAATTGTAGGCATAAATCATTTATAAAATCAGGGGGTAAGCGTATTGTTTAAAGATTTAGAGAAGATCTCATGATAAAAATCTACGCGGAAAACGAACACCAAAAATCAGCCATTCAAATTTAGCGTTGTTCTTTGCAGCTTTTCTCGACACATAATATCCTCAAAATATAAAAGTTCGAGCTTTTTCTCCTACTTTACACGGTGTGCTACATGTTTTGATAAATCTATTTGCAGAAACTGGTCGATAATATATTATTTTTCCTCGCAAAAAATCGAATTTGTTCGTTTGGATCGCTGACTCTCTAGTGCCCAGGCTTGCCTCGGACAAGTGAAAATGCGATTCAGTTCGATTCAGTTGGAATGGTCAAATAATAATAATTTTAGTTTCTTTAGCAAAAAATTTGATTGTAGAGCTATAAAAGAAGAAAAAATAGTGATAAGGTAAAAATCGGCGAGAGAAAAAGAATAAAAAAAATTATCGATTTTCTAAGCCTCGAACTCCGAGCATTGGGTTGGAAAGCAGACACACTAACCGTTATGCCACGGCGGCATTAATTAATATGGTGGAAGGATTTTTTGTATATATTACATATTTACGGTTTTAACCCTCGAATAGCAAAGATAAACAGAAAAAATTCACCTTTCTCCATGAAACAAAATGTCACTATGAATAAAAGAAATTATTTTATAGAAGTAGTCTTCACAGCCACTATTAAAGTAACTTAAACTCAATCCGTTTCCTATGGCTCGGATCTGGCGGCTCGGTTGACAGCCAGTTTCAGACGGCAAAAATGTTTTTGTTTGATTTTTATTTTTACATTTACTCTTGTGCTGATAGAGTACAAACACTAACAGCTTTGATGGCTTTGAATCTGGAATACCATGAGGATCTTTGTCGCTTGTTTCATTGCCATTAAGTCAAACACAAGTCCATTCAGAAAGCGGTTTTCACGTAGTCTGAGTATCGAATAGCTCAAAGATGCCTCAAGATGCGATGGAAATTGTTCCAAGTAGAGAAGTGGAATACAAAATGTAGCAAGCAACAAGAAATATATTGTCAACATTTCTCCGAACAGCCGACACACAGTGAGAGCACGCCTGTCGACATTAAAATTAAAATTAAGTCAAGGAATTTCTAGTCATAAACCTCACTAATGTGACTCTATTTGGTCATTTCAACTTGCTTAAAAAGCTTACCTTTTCAAATTCGATTCGCTTTTATTCTTGAATTTTTAAATTCCTTTAGGCTTGTATGATTTCTTAGGCACCAACAATATTACTGAACGTTAGGTTTTCATCAGATTCCATTGCAGAACACATTCAAGCTCATTCAGGTTAGCTTGCATAGCGGCCGTGAAGTTCCCACAGTAGCAATAAATAAACAAATTATTTCCCTCTATAAATACAGAGAACTTCATCGTTCGGTGATAACATACAGGCAGCAATTATTCGTAGCGTTAAGTTTTTCGAGTTGTTCAAGTCAGGTTCAATAACGAGTACACAAGAGGAATCCCACCTGTAGCATCACACGTTGCTTCGTTTGCGCAGACTCAAAAAAAGTTAAACTGTGGGTTTCATATCCCACTCGGATAAATCGATTTCATATTTCACATATAAATCTTGAATCGAAGCGTTATAGAGTGCATCACACGTTGCTTCGTTTGCGCAGACTCAAAAAAAGCTAAACTGTGGGTTTCATATCCCACTCGGATAAATCGATTTCATATTTCACCTATAAATCTTGAATCGAAGCGTTATAGAGTGTATTACGTATCGTGATAGTGGAAGTCACCGGAAATAAAATTTAATAGACCGGAAGTTTACAGGAAAGTGAGTGAGTGAGTGAGTGAGTGACACAATAGGTTACTACTCTATGTATGGCACCATTCTAGTTAGACAATAGATAGATTGAATAGTGCCATTTCGTGTTGTCAAACACGAAGTAGTAAGCTAACTCATTTGCATATTCGACCCCTCACAATAACTCATGGATTTTCAATCCACGAGTTAAAAAGGGTCAGCCTGCGAACTGTACAAGAACTGCATATGTATAAGGAGTCTGTCCTTGTCTGTGGTGAACTAGTGTTCTCTATAGACGTTGAAAGTGGATTTTTTGGAAATGGCTGAGTCGACGAACTTTACAAGAACTGCTATTGTATAAGAGTTGTGTTCTTTCCACAAAAGCAGAACGGAAAGGGCCGGTTAAGAACATTGTGTGAGGAGATTTAGTGTTCTCTAAAGACGCTCAAAGCACATACAATTTCGTTGCACTTAGAAAGCGCTTCAGAAGGCGTCAGCTAGCCACGGTCATTGAAATTACGATCGATCGAGTTTTTGATAAACATGCAACTGATGGGGTCATAGAGCTAATCGGTTCTGAAACGTTGATATGTACTCGATTTAAAAACTTAGTGAATAAGAACTTTTGTTTCAAAAAATTACACGTGATAAAAGACATAGAATCTTATTCCCAAAGCTTTTGAATTAAATGGAAACGTACATAGCAACACACGTTAGCCGATTAAGAATTCCGTGTGCTAACGGGTCAGCCAAAAAGTCTCTTACTTTATTCTATCTGAAGTATTAGTTGCTAATTCTCAAAGTATACAGTCAGTCGATTAAAGATTCAAAACTGGCTCTGAAGCGACACGATTAATTTCGAAATTTCGGTACGCGACGCAAATCTCTTGCTTACAGCGACCGAACTAGGATTTCTACTTTTTTTTGCTCAGATCTCGGTAACATTACAGTCAGACACATATCGCTTCGGGAAGAGTAACACACTCTTTTGGCAGGTTCTAATCTTTTAGATGCTGGTATGCTTATGCTTACTTGTTAACGTCACTATGCATGAAATGGCTGTGAGGGGCAATGGCTTCTCAAGATTTACCGAGTGTGCGCCACTTGGGCGTCTTGTAAGTATTATATTGCAGATTATGGTCCCAGTGTAAGGTTGGTTTTATTATGTCGCCATTAGTATTATATGTCAGATTATGGTCCCTGGTTTTATCATGTACCCATTTGTATTATATGGAAGATTATTCTCCCAAAAAGACAAAAATATATGAGTGGTATTATCTCAAAAGGGGTTTTAGGCACTTGTACCCCTTTGTTGTTTGCTTGATTTCAAGCTCTCTGAAACAGCGCCTAAACCACTCCTGCGACAACAGTTGAAGATACCTTTTGTGCTGACATTGCTCACTTTGCCAAATGGTTCCCTCCTATACTTTGCCTACCACAGTTATAACGACCTTGGAGGGCGAGAACTAGCATACAGCAGCTCAAACCAAAAATAAAGTCACTGAAAATCAACGTTTGCCGGACCTCTGCTTCGCAGTGAAGACTTTGCGCGCTCTAGACTCGCTAGCGGCACAGTGTATGTCCGTTAGAAACTAACGATTCAGGAACAGGGGGCTTGAAATCTGCTGCTTGAGATGCCTTTCCCTAGATAATAAATCCAGAAAATTCTGCATTAAAAGCCGCGCCTTCTAACACCGCATGGACTCTTCTAGTTTGTAAGTCTTTGTTAAATGGTTCCCTCCTATACTTTGCCTACCACAGTTATAACGACCTTGGAGGGCGAGAACTAGCATACAGCAGCTCAAACCAAAAATAAAGTCACTGAAAATCAACGTTTGCCGGACCTCTGCTTCGCAGTGAAGACTTTGCGCGCTCTAGACTCGCTAGCGGCACAGTGTATGTCCGTTAGAAACTAACGATTCAGGAACAAGGGGTTCGAAATCTGCTGCTTGAGATGTCTTTCCCTAGATAATAAATCCAGAAAATTCTGCATTAAAAGCCGCGCCTTCTAACACCGCATGGACTCTTCTAGTTTGTAAGTCTTTGTTAAATGGTTCCCTCCTATACTTTGCCTACCACAGTTATAACGACCTTGGAGGGCGAGAACTAGCATACAGCAGCTCAAACCAAAAATAAAGTCACTGAAAACTGATCAACGTTTGCCGGACCTCTGCTTCGCAGTGAAGACTTTGCGCGCTCTAGACTCGCTAGCGGCACAGTGTATGTCCGTTAGAAACTAAAGATTCAGGAACAGGGGGCTTGAAATCTGCTGCTTGAGATGCCTTTCCCTAGATAATAAATCCAGAAAATTCTGCATTAAAAGCCGCGCCTTCTAACACCGCATGGACTCTTCTAGTTTGTAAAGTCTTTGTCAAATGGTTCCCTCCTATACTTTGCCTACCACAGTTATAACGACCTAGGAGGGCGAGAACTAGCATACAGCAGCTCAAACCAAAAATAAAGTCACTGAAAACTGATCAACGTTTGCCGGACCTCTGCTTCGCAGTGAAGACTTTGCGCGCTCTAGACTCGCTAGCGGCACAGTGTATGTCCGTTAGAAACTAACGATTCAGGAACAGGGGGCTTGAAATCTACTGCTTGAGATGCCTTTCCCTAGATAATAAATCCAGAAAATTCTGCATTAAAAGCCGCGCCTTCTAACACCGCATGGACTCTTCTAGTTTGTAAAGTGAGTGGTATTATCTCAAAAGGGGTTTTAGGCACTTGTACCCCTTTGTTGTTTGCTTGATTTCAAGCTCTCTGAAACATCGCCTAAACCACTCCTGTGACAACAGTTGAAGACCCCTTTTGTGCTGACATTGCTCATATATATATATATATATATATATATATATATACACCAAATCCCTAAAACTTTGATATTGTTCTGATATATATACATATATATATCCGCCATTTTCCATTGTCTTTCCTTTTGTTCTGAAGGTTGTTCTCAAGGGAAAAACTTGAGAACAAAAGGAAAGACAATAGAAAATGGCGGATATATATATGTATATATATCAGAACAATATCAAAGTTTTAGGGATTTGGTGTATATATATATATATATATATATATATATATATATATATATATATATATATATATATATATATATATATTGTAAACCTCTATGTTTGATCAGAAAAACAGTTAATTATAAAAACGAAATTCAAACCATCTACTTTTGGTCACAAAATCGTAATTTGTTGCTCGTTTTACCACCCAAAAACAAAAAATGCCAACTTGTAGCGCATCAAAATGGCTTCACATTGCTGTGATTGGTCAAAAATTTCATTCTGATGCGCTACAAGTTGGGATTTTTAGTTTTTGGGTGATAAAACGAGCAACAAATTACGAATTTGCGACCAAAAGTAGAACCCTCTTCAACTTTTTCTAGCAAACTTTTCCAACTTGTAGCAAGGGTTTTTGTTGCGCGGCAGGTCTGTATCGCTGGTGGTAAAACGAGCAGCATTCCAACTTGATTCGCAGCAATGTTGCGCGACAAGTTGGATGTTTTTGTGTCTCGTATTACCGTACCTTTAGAAATTTGTAAATGTAACTAATCAAGTGACATGGATACAATTGGTCAATCAAGAACCATAAAATAGCATGGCGAAAAATCTGTCTCATGCTCGATTCAAATTAAATATTTGTCACTTGAACAGGACTTTAAGATATTGTTCGTATCCTAAGGCTTTTTAAGAGGTCATTCCTGGCCGTGCGTAAAATACCAGAGAGGAAGCAGTTAAAAGACTTCCCATAAAGTATTTTTCAATAACCACTTGCATGTTTGATCAGAAACGCTGTCATTTATAAAACGAAATTCAGACGATAAATTACAAGCCTGAGCCTCATGCTCATTGCCAGAAATTACGGACGTTTCGTATACGGCTGTGATTGAAACAGCTGCTGGAATCGGAACTCGCATTTTTCGGAACTGAATATATATTGAGATAAAGCATCGGAGGTTCGAAAAATGAGATGGTGGAGGATTATTTGAGTAAATTCGAAGCCAGGGAAGTCAAACGATTTTAGAAAAGTGAGCGCGAAGCGCGAGCCGCTCAACGAAAAATTGTATGTGCAAGTGTTTGCAAAGTATTTTTTTAAAGTATCTTTAGGAGTATAAAAGTATATAGTATAATTGGTAGGTTTCACAAAAATATCTTTCTTGCAGAAGTCACCTGAATTACATTGCATCACTCTAGTATTCTATGACCGTCCGATTGCGTAACGCGAGCCGCAACAATGATTTGCGCGCTCTTGTGTGACTATTTGAGAACTCCATTTGGTCCACATTTGGCAATGCATGAGCATCTGAAATTCATATCGTTGCCTAACTCGATAGTATTCTAAATTTTATGGAGGAAAATGTCTCATCAGTGTGGAAATCAGCGAATGTTGTTCCCATACCAAAGGTGAAACCAGTTAAAGATATCAACAATGATCTACGTCCAATCTCGCTTACTCCACTTTTAGCCAAATTAGCTGAGGAGTTTGTTATTGAAAGGCAACTTAAAGAAGCCATGAAATCTGTGATTAAAGATGACCAATTTGGAGGTCTAGACAAATCCTCAGCTCCTATGGCTTTGTTATCTATGCTTCATAACTGGTCTTCAAACACTGATGGCAATGGATCATGTGTCCGCACAATAATGTTTGACTTCAGAAAAGCATTCGACCTTGTAGACCACCATATTCTTGTTAAAAAATTACAACATCTTAATATATCAACACCTACACTAAATTGGATTATGGATTTTCTAACTAACAGAAGACAGCGAGTTAAAGTGAACAATGCTTTCTCTGATTGGCAAGATGTTCCAGCAGGAGTTCCACAGGGAAGCATGCTTGGTCCGTGGCTATTAATTCCTCTTAATGATCAACGACCTGAGCATTACTCCATCATTTACTCTATGGAAGTATATAGATGATACCACCCTCTCTGAAACCATTAGAAAGGGAGCGTCAAGTTCACTACAATCTGCAGTAAACACAATTCATGAATGGGCATCCACCAACCGTTTTGAAATCCATCCAACGTAGACCAAAGAATTGCGTTTTGACTTCACTAGAGATGGTCACAATCACGATCCCATCCAGATCGATGACAGACTTATTGAGAAAGTACAAAGTGCGAAATTACTTGGCTTAATCATCAGCTCAGACCTAAAATGGAATGCTCACATTGAGTACGTCGTTAACAAAGCATCCAAGAGATTGTACTTCCTAATCCAGCTGCTAAAACGCGCAAGAATACAGGAAAAGGAACTGTGCTCTTTTTATATTGCTTGCATAAGATCAGTGGTTGGGTATGCTTGTGAGGTATATCAATTCAACCTTCCACAGTACCTAAGTGAGTTCCTGGAAAGGATTCAAAAAAGAGCATTGTCAATCATCCTTCCCCAAAAGAAATATGAAGAAGCTCTCGCCGTACTGGAAATTGAAACACTCAAGTCAAGACGCACCACGAAGTGTAAAAAAACTGATCAAAGACATTACATCTAATAACTCTCATAAATTAGCTTGCCTGCTACCGCCAAAACATGAAATCAATTACCACCTTAGAAACGTGCAATCCACATATATGCAAATTTAAAACTGATAGAGCTAAGAAAAATTTTATTAATGCAAGTATAAGCCAAATGTATTGTGCGAAATAGATTTTATACTTTATTATATTATTATGTATATCCTTTATTTATTTATTTATTTATTTGATTATATATCTCACATGTAATTCAGTTGCAAGACTGCAAGATGTGTCTTAATAAACTTACTTACTTACTTACTTACTTACTTACTTACTTACTTACTTACTTACTTACTTACTTACTTACTTACTTACTTACTTACTTACTTACTTACTTACTTACTTACTTACTTACTTACTTACTTACTTACTTACTTACTTACTTACTTACTTACTTACTTACTTACTTACTTACTTACTTACTTACTTACTTACTTACTTACTTACTTACTTACTTACTTACTTACTTACTTACTTACTTACTTACTTACTTACTTACTTACTTACTTACTTACTTACTTACTTACTTACTTACTTACTTACTTACTTACTTACTTACTTACTTACTTACTTACTTACTTACTTACTTACTTACTTACTTACTTACTTACTTACTTACTTACTTACTTACTTACTTACTTACTTACTTACTTACTTACTTACTTACTTACTTACTTACTTACTTACTTACTTACTTACTTACTTACTTACTTACTTACTTACTTACTTACTTACTTACTTACTTACTTACTTACTTACTTACTTACTTACTTACTTACTTACTTACTTACTTACTTACTTACTTACTTACTTACTTACTTACTTACTTACTTACTTACTTACTTACTTACTTACTTACTTACTTACTTACTTACTTACTTACTTACTTACTTACTTACTTACTTACTTACTTACTTACTTACTTACTTACTTACTTACTTACTTACTTACTTACTGATGTTAGGAAATATCTAGTAAATATCTAGGCAATATCTAGGAAAATGCAATTTCCTATGTTAGATTTGCGATTTCCTTTAATAGGATAAATTGGAATTGTGTTGGAAAATTTTAGGAAATTGGAATTGGAAAATCTTCAAAATATTGAAATTTTATCAATATAAAATGTGTAGTCTGGAGTCATAAAAGACAAAATTATGGTTGATATCAAAGATTATTTGTAAATAAAAGTAAATAAAGTAGCAGATTGCATGTACAAAGAAATGATAAAATGATAAAATGGCATTTGTAGCATACAAGATGAGAGATGTAACCCGCGAAGAGCGGGACCGTGACATAGCAGGTTCCAGACACAGGAAACCCACAATTTAGAGCGCGCACAGAGGCATTATTTACTTTTTATTAACCGAGAGCGCGGTCATTACGGGAAAATATCAGACCGAGGTCTTGGCAGTACGGATCGAGCCCGTAGGGCGAGGTCCGTACAAAAAAGACCGAGATCTGATATTTTCCCGTAATGACCAAGCGGACGAGGTTAATAAGAAGTTTATTATATGGCATTGTGATTGAAAAACATTCGCTGAAAAAAGCCGTAATCCGGACCGGTCGGTTACAGGAAAATAATCGACCGGTCCGGAGTGGTTCTAGCCAATCAGGGCGTGCGATTCTACCGGAAGTAGTTTGTGCCATATAATAAAGTACTATCAGATCACCATTTCTTTGCAAATCAACTTACATTCTCTTTACTCCATATTTTGCAGTTTTTAGAACTGCATTCCACCAAACACTTCTCAAATGGCAATTTGTAGTTACGATTTGAGATAAACAATTCTGATCAATGTTTGTTTTGTTGTTGTTTTTCATGTCCACTTAAAAAGGAACATTGGAATAAGTTATTCCAATGTTCCTTTTAGGTAAAGTTTTCATATGTTCTTTAGGTATCTGTCTAGAAAGTCATTGGGGTTGCTTGGTCAGCAAGACTTATTTATATCTCATTTTCTGTATATACACTTTATGTAAAATTTATCTCAAGAACAAATTGCATGTTTGTTATAAAATATTTGAGGCACTGACATCTAAATAGTTAATGAATGAATTGTCACTCGGAAAGATGTTAGAAATATAAATGTATGTCTTTATTTACACTCGATGGAGCATACAGAAATGTTGCTTGCACAAGTGTTGAAACTAATTTTATCAAATTGTGTAGTTCCAGAAAATATCCCAGACCTGCCAACCCCCAGACTTTTAAAATCTGGAGATTCGTGGACTGATAGGAAAAATTGCTCAGTTTGGCCTTTAGGCTCCCTGTGGTGGTCCGTATTAACTATTTACAAGATACCATATAGATACTAGTAAGAGAGCGAAGCTCGGTGCGATGTTTGCCCCTACTAAGGCTATTTTTAGTAACTTCGCTATCGCGTGCGCAAGGGCTCAAACTGAATACTTTTTGTCGTGCGCACTACATTAGGAATGCTTATAATTGAGAGAAATATTTTAACATAAATCTTTTACAAAACGGTTGAAACGTTTGATATCTTCGTACTCAAGCCAGTTTACTATTAATAAAATTTCCCCTCTCCTCCCACAAACAATGTTGCTATAGAATCGTAGTTAATAGACTGTGCTATCACATACTAGTCTGCCTCACATCCGGACTTGTTTGTGACGCAGGGGGTATAGTTACGTAAGATAGCGATACAATTTAGTTTTTACTGAAATCGTTTCACCTATTTTGTTGACAATGATTGCAGAAATCATTGAAAAGTCAAAACCTACCTACAATGAGTGTTCGTTCTATACGGCTGAAATTCAATTGGTTGAGTTTTTTTTTCTGAGTAATATTTCCTTCTGTAGTTAGTTAAACATCGTAAGTAGTCTAAATGGTCAGTGAAAGCAACCAAAAATGGGCGCGAACGACAAAACATGTCGTAAAAGGTTTGTAATCATGTAATAGCCTACTATCTGATAAGTTTCAAGAGGGGGACATGGGGGTGTGCTCAAATCCGCAAATCCGCAAGAAAAATCGTTTAAATCCGCAAATCCGCATGATAATTTTATGAAAACCCGCAAATGCGGCAATTTCGGTTACAAAAGTACTTAGAATGCTAAAAATTGCTTACTAATACCAGCACATTTACATACGTGATACTTTGATGTTTCTGTTGTTTCTTTCTTCTTTTACAAGTTTTAAAAGAAACTTACCATATTTGTACCGTTTAGTAAAGGAAGCGGCTATTAAAACTTGTAAAACTTAAGTTTTTTATTGGACCAGTTCGCCAAATCCGCACTTTTTTACATTGTGAGCGATCCGCAAATCCGCAATTAAAAATATCGAAAATCCGCACTAAAAAATGGCTGAATCCGCCGATCCGCAAACCCTCATGTCCCCCTCTTTCAATCAGATGATTCTCGAACGCAACACTTCGGGCTATGTGAAGTCGTAAATAAGGAAATTAAAGTCATAATAATTATAATTATTATAGTTTGTATTACTGGTTCACAAGCATTTGCTACGTTTTACATTAATAATAAGCAGCATTTGCCAACTTTGACGTTTATCCGGGGGATTCAGGTCTTTATCCGGGAGACCGGGAGACGAGGCCCAAAATCTGGAGACTCCCGGATTATCCGGGAGGGTTGGCAGCTATGATATCCATACCCCCACCACAGAGGGAATTTATAAATCAGCCCCTCTATCTTCTGGAAATTCCATTTTTCTTCCATACAAACACTGCAATTTTGTATTTTCTCTGATCCCACACCCTCCTCTCCAGAATTTCAAAATCCCTCTGTAGTGGGGTATGGATATTTTTTTTGGAACTACACATTAATATGAATGATTGCTTACCATAATGACAGGGTAGTAACAAGGTGGTTTTTCCAGTAATCCCGGATCCCAGGGGTAAAAATCTGATCCTTCATCCCCAAAATAAGGACAATTTTGATCCCTGCAGTGATCCCATCTTACAAAAGTAATGCCTGAAAAACATTGGTGATCCCAATTGATCTCACATCCCAAGGCTAAACCTCTGATCCCTGAGCCCAAAAAATAACTGATGTGATTCCCAAGCCCCAATATGTTGATCCCTGATCCCTATACCTTGTTACTACCCTGATAATGACCAAATGGAGTATAAATCGTCTAGCTGCTTATTCAAGGGGGAGAAGGAGGGCTTATCCAAAGTTAGATTGGGTTAGTGTATGAGGGAACTTAAAACCCTCAGCATAACATTTAGTTCCCTTTCACAGTAAAATAAACTTGTTTTGTGGCAAACTTCTTTCAAAAATGCTTTGAAACTGGGATGTTTGTTCAAAAAGTTCAGATGACCCGTACAAGTAGATCAATTCAGTATGAAAAGTGTTAAATGTGGCAAATATAATTACAGTGTCATTGGAAAATGTTCACTTAAAATGGATTCAATAATTTTAAACTTCATTTTAAGTTTCTACACCTTGGGGGAGGGGGTCCCTTATAAAAGGGGGTGGGGGCCTCATTGGAAATTCTGAAAATGACCCCTAAAAGGGACCTCTATTGTAAGATGGACAAGGCAGTGATGCAATTTCACCCCTAAGAGGGACCAATAAATAACCTCTCATTTATGTTCAGTTTCTCAATTTTCTTTGTACTTTAGCACAGCATCAAACACTGTCTGCTCGCATGAGTTTATCTTAAAAGAAGCATTGTTTTTGATCTTATATCACTGCCTTATACCCCAAAAGGGACCACAGTACTGAGTTGGTGGGAATTCTTGTCATTATCAGCCTAAGCGGACCAAAACAATGCTCGTTAAACCCTAAAAGGGACAATAACGACCTGTCCCCTTTTATAAGGGAGTCCCCCCGGGGTTCTACATACAGTGTCAGACAAGTATAAGAACTATAGAAGCACACAGAGATGTAGTTTATTTTATCCACTTATCATTTTATAGCATTCCACTTCCTTTTGGAGAACATTTGTTTGAACATGTAATACCTGCCTGAATAATGCATTAAAATCAAAACAAAAATTTAGAACACAATAAATGACTTTCAAAAATGGTGTGTTAATTATTTATGAGAATGAGGCCAGAAATGCCACCAAAATAAACATCACAGCAAATGACTCTAAATATACATCCTGTAAATGCACAGAATGATTTAGACTTGAAAGCATGTTGATAGAGGTGGACCCATCCTCATTCCCAGGCCCTTCTCCAAAAAATCGAAGGCCCTGGTAATATGAAAACTGGATGTCCCAGATTCTGGGTCATCAAAAGTGTGCATGCTCTAAAGTTTTTACTTCTGGTTACACTCTATAAACCAATCAAATTTGAGCTTGATTTTCATATTACCAGGGTCTTCGATTTTTCCATTGGAAAGCTAAGAAGGGCCTGGGAACGAGGATGAGGTGGGCCACTCTATCCCCTTCTGCCCTGCAGCCTGCACAATCTGCTTTTCCCTGTGCAAGCAAATCCAATTTATTGATAGGTAAGTAATCACAACCTGACAGAATGCAAACTGTAGTTAAGTTTAGTTTAGTTTAATTAAATTCGTCAAGTAAACATTTACATACAAGGACAAGAAAAAAAAAGACAAATGTTCTCCTGACAGGTTAAAATAACAGGACGAAAGTCCCAATTGACAATTTTAACCCCCAAAAAATAAAACAAAAACTTAAATCTTTACAAACACTAAGTGATAAATAAAGTTTATATGTTGCTGTAGCTTTGAAACTAAGGAGGACGGTACATAGATAATTTATTGAAATAAAATAATTGGATTTGCTTTTTGAATGTAGATATATTATTAGCCTTTTTGATGTCCAATGGCAGAGAGTTCCATAGTGTAACAGTTCTGGGAAAATAGGACTGCTGGTAATAGTCTTGTTTGTGGTGAGAAATCGGTCTATAGTTTGTAGAATCAAAGTTACATGTATTATGTCCAGAAGTTGACTGGATGAGCAGGTTGGAAGAGAAGCTTATGGTTTCGCTTCGAATCTTGTAAAGAAGAATGAGGTCGTTGATCTCACGTCTGAACTCAAGAGGTAGTAAATTGAGTGTCATAAGTCGCTGCGTGTAGTTGACGTCTTGTGGAGGATAGTTGAGTTAAGAGGTCTTAGTACCCTGGGTACCAGAGGCTCGAGAGGGATTGGGGAGAGGAAAGAAAGGAGGAGGGAGCCTCTGGTCACACGAGTCGAGAATCTCACTTTCATGAGTTCAAAATCTGAACTCGGAATTTCATTGGTTGACAAGGATTACGTTAAAGGAAAAGCAACGTGATTGGTTTATTGAGATGACTGGTATCCAAACCGGTTTTACAATCCAAACAAAACAAGGATGGCATTTGAGATGAGTGACGAAAAGCTTGTCTTTCTTCTCGAATAACAAATAAAAAACACCAGAAAAGAAGATTTCAATATTTCGAATACAATTTCTGTGTTTTTTTATGAGCCAATTTCGTCTCTCGGCCGTAAGAGCTTAGATCTAGCATCTTATCGGCTTCCATAAGTCTTGCCACGAGTTCTGCAGACTTCAAACACAGACAATCATGCCACTATCTTGTCCTTCGCTGTCTTCGATCCCTGGAATATTAGTGTTACAGTCTACAGAAGTCACAGAGAGTTGAAGGACAAATTAATTTGACGGGACTTTTACAGGGATTTTAGATTATTTGACATTTTGATTTCGATTTTGACTGCAGTACGTGAAAATTCAAAACAAACATGACCTCAGGTCAAAACCGGTTTATGACTCCTCATTTGCATAATCTTACATGAAAGTGAGATTCTCGACTCGTGTGACCAGAGGCTCCCTCCTCCTTTCTTTCCTCTCCCCAATCCCTCTCGAGCCTCTGGTACCCAGGGTAAGGTCTTAGCAACTTCCATCTGAAGAAGTTGACATTTCCTCTGGGGTTAAGTTTGAAGAGTACCTGAAAAAATATTGAAAACTTAGCATTTAGTATTAAAAGACTAGTAGTGGCTGAAAGCGGACAAGATTCCTTGATGTTATTGAATGACTACTTTGAGCCAAAAAACTGCAAAGCATAGACAAAAAATGATAATTATTAGGTATACTACATGAGCATATCTGTGTTATAAGGACTGGTAAGGAATAAGCAGGTGGAGAGAGGGGTGGGTCTTTTAAAGGCTGTATATTTTTATCCCCCCACAAATACCACAAGAACTAGACCCACCCACCCACCCAGCAATAAACTACTTCAACAATATGCCAGCCATCTTGAACTCGTCTCAAAAGAATTGGATACCCAGGGGGTAAATACATTATTAGTGTGTTGCCTGTCCCACATTTTTTACAACAGCTTTCATGTATATATATATATATATATATGTACACTTGAGCATATAGTAATAAATAAAGTTCACAGTTTGTGTGATGGTTGTATTTCCTTAAAAAAACAGTAATTGAGGTAAAAATTCGTTTTTCATCTTTAGTGAGGTCAGAATGTTTGTTGTTGATGCCAATCAATGTTCCAGTTTTAATAATAGATTTTTAATTTTAGACTATTATAAGGAACATTGATATATTTTACCAAATAATGAAGATAGTTACACGAAACTCTATCAGCTTCAACCCATGTTATTTGTAACTTCAAAAAACTGCTTTCGGCTCTGGAAGCCTCATTTGTGCTCCCTTTCTTTTCACAAGCTTTAAGTTATTTGGACTTCGTAAAATTAACCGAACACACTGGCTATTTTATTATCTCGTGGACTATGCGATATATTAAGATATTACTTTTCATTTCCTTTAACTTACCTCGTCGTTCTAGTGCCTAAAATGAGATCTTGAACGCAAGAAACAGCAGTTATTTGTGATGAATCAAACAATCTCCATCCACCAGCAGTCTTTTTACGAAAGGAAGGCGAAATTTGGCCAGTAATCCGCTTCAAAATACAAAGAAGACCCGAAATATCCATGACATCTCACTGCTCTGAATTGTTCACTCCACAGCATGCTTTACCTTGTTTGACAATTTTGTTTTTGTTGAGCTTTTATGACTTTTCTTGTTGCTCCGTGAGCTTTTCACGCCACGACAGCCGACGGCGACTGAAGCGAATTTTTTTTATTTTGGACCATGATGCTTCGCGTACCGTGTCCAACCCCCCGAGACTTCCTGAAAATGGAAGTCAAAAGCTGATTGGCTTATTCTGGGAACGGAATGTTACGCTTGGGTCAGCAGCCGTTGGTGGATTGGATTCGCGTAGCGTGACAAGACTAATAACGGCTGCGAAGGAGTCTATCTATTTTGGCAAGGCAGGATGAAATATGGCATCGGCTGGGCTCAAACGTTGTACTCCAGCCTCAGGTAACTTAATTGTCTCACTAACTAAGGACCGTTGCCTCTTTTTTATATGAATTGACGTGTATAAATACGAGCGTCATACCGAAATCGAGAAATGAAACGTAAGCTTTACAACTTACGGATCGCTTTCTAGCTTCAAAACTAGATAGACACTTGTATTTTGATCTTTTGAAAACGACAAAATTCTACATGTCCCTCCTATACCCTTTAATATTCTTGTAGTTTTGTCGTTTTCGATAAGGTTTCTAGTGTTTTTCTTAAACAAGCTAATAACTTACTTAGTCGTAAACAAATGTAAGCTAATACGTGACTCACTTTATTCAGTCTAATAAGGTTAGTTGTCAAGAAAATACTTTCTTAAAATGAATTTTCAGAAGAGGTGCTCACATCAGTTGTGGAAGCGATATTAAAACTTGATTTTGTGGGTGGTCCTCTTTTAATATGGTAAGCTTTATGCAGTCATGCATAAATTTGTTATGCAACAGCTATTCTTGAGAACATTGCCTAGTTGAAATACTCATTTTGCCAATAACAAAGTCATTTGCATGTATCAGATTTTCAATTTTATTTCCAGTCGAGTTTTTTTACGTTATTAAAAGTTTAGTCATAATAAAACAACATGCTATAGATGACAATCTCGGCCTCCGAAAGTAACGCGGGCTCTGGGTAAAAGCCTAACGTATGCGCAGTAGTGATTACTGACAATGCCGATTCAAGATGGCGGCCACAATGAGGCGAAAACATACATGTGCCTCGTTAAAAATGGCTTTAAAAGCGGGTTAATCTGGAAATCAACACTAAAAGTTGTCTTACACCGACCTATTGGTCATCAAAATACCTACATGGAGCATTATTTTTCAAGTTAATCATTATTTTCATGTCATGCCATGTCAAAATATTGGATTCAACTAAAGACTTTTGAAGGACTTCGATTGGCATCTTCAAGTCTTCGATGCCAAATGGAAATTTATCTCGTATAAGGACATGCATGGATATATAAGCCTCATACTTCGGTAAGAGAACACATATTTAAAGATCTACAATATACCAAAATACATACGATATTGGATTGGGCGTGACAATTTCTCTCGAATTTCTCTCGCGTCTCGAAAATTCGAACATCAACATGTTGCACAAAATCCTACACCTACGTAGCTTAGTTGTTGCTAGCTATCTAAAATAAGTTCTTTTCTACTCATTTAGTCAATAGACTACCCATAGACAGTGACATTTTTTTTGCCTTGCGCACGGTGTTGGTGTACAAATTCGCCTGCGGGAAAAATGACGAAAATTAGTTTTGAAAATGCTCGCATTCAAAATTCTTGTAGGCCTTTTCACTAATTTTTATATAGTTTTGTTTATAATTTAATGCAGTTTTTCGATTATGTAATACTTTTGACATACTTTACCGGAATCATGGATCTTAAAAAGACTGGATAGGAAACTTCTGGTCATGTGGTGTATTTCCAGCGCACTGATTGGTAGAGAAGCCATTTTCAAAATGGCGGCCGTGGCTCAACCTAGTGGAAATTTGTGACGTTTCGTGGCGTAAGTTTTCGTGGATTTTATTAAGATTTCAACGGCGATTTACTAAAGTTTTCAAAAAAATTGTGTTAGATAGGTATTTAACTTGAAAGATTTTCAAAATCTTTGCGTTTTCAGAGCAAAACAACCCCCCACGCCAGGAAGGACTCTTCGAGGTAGGCATCTGTCAAACTTGCTTACATTTATTTTCATGTACAAGGAAATAATTTGAATCCCAAAAAAAGGTCTTCGAAAGGTGTTTTGTTTACAATTTTGGGACAGCATTTTTCATATCTATTTCTTCTTTTTGAAGTCAAAAAGATTGTTACACAGAATATTTGTAAATCGTTGTGTGGTTTAGGCACAATTTTAGCTGTTAGAACTGTCTTTTTGATCGGTAATCTAGACAAAAATCCTCTGTTCTATCTATTTTGGATTTCCACTAGGTTGCGGCCGTGACGTAACGCAGTTTCTTATCCAGTCTTTTTATAAGATCCATGCCGGAATTAATTACTTCACCGATGTCCGAGTAAAACAGGCGACTCCAAAAGATAAAGATTTGTCTGACTCATCACGCCAAATATGTCCACCACAGCGCCAATTATGCATATTTTGCCATGCTAGGCATAACGTTATTTTGTCAGCATGATATGCTACCGGCATATTATGCCGGTATAATATGTTGGCATATTGTGCGGTTCCAGGAAATATCCATACCCCCACCACAGAGGGATTTTGTAAATGGAACCACCTATCCTCTGGAACTTCCATTTTTCTTCCATACAAGCTCTGTAATTTTGTTCTTTCTCTAGCCCCCTCTCCACTCCAGAATTTCAAAATCCCTCCGTGGTGGGGGTATGGATATTTTCTGGAACTACACATTATGCCAGCAAATTATTCCGATCGTAAGCTTTTTGATTTGCACAAAAAGAACCTTCGTTGAAAATACACACAATCAGAGTAAAAAGTTAAGCATTTTATTCACATTAATTCCAAAAGTCATCCACATAATAAAGGAGATATAAGTTAAATGCATGAGTTCAGTGCTAAAAGTAAATAGTAAATAGTTGTTTTCAACAACTCAATTTATTCAATTTTGAATAAAATTCAGCCGTCAGATTATATGAGGAGGTTTGGATTTTACCTTGATTAAATGCTATATTTCTTCTATTGCTGCATTACTTTACAGTTTAGCAAGATCATTGCAGTTATCGTGCAGCGTTCCAAGGAGAAAACAGAAAAGAATCAACCTCAACATTTTAGCTTTTCCATTCAAGATGGTGAATCTTCAAATGTTTTGACCATATGCTTAGCCTCATTCCATAAAGGCTTCTGGGTAATTTGGCGATTTGAGACGAAAAGGTAGACTGGCCTGCTTGAGTAAATGGGAAAAAATTCTGTCCAGTCTACGTTTTGGAGAGATACTAGGCACCCATAATCCAGACTATCGCTGACGAACAAGAGAGATGAATAAGATTTTCTTGTCATGTAAACGATCAGTTTAATAGCGAAAACATTTACGAACAGGTTCGATCCGGTTGTTTACGTATGTAAAACAGTTCAGTCACGCCTTATTCTTCAATTTTAGTTTGATAAATCTTAGTTATTATTTTCAAAAATGAAATATTAGTATGAGAAATGATAACCAGGTCAAATGAATTCCACAAGGAGCTATGAAAAAGAATTTTGTCATATGGCATGTAAATACACTTAATGTGACAGTGCGATGCTGTTAAGGCCATTGAGTGTCCGTCATTTGCTGTTGTGATTGCGCAATGCAATCCCAGTGAATAGCCCACATGTGACCTAGCTCGCCAATTGAGTCTCCAATAGCTCAGTGGTTAGAGCATCCGACTAGAAACCGGAGGGTCGTGGGTTCGAATCCCACTTGGAGCTCTGAATTTTTTTCAGAGCTCCTTGTGGGATTCATTTAACCTGGTTATCATTTCTCATATTATTATTCTTGTTTCTACATTATGAAATATAAATATTAGGAGTAATAAAACCAAAAAAACCCAAGAAAAACAGAAGACAATGACGGCATTAAATCATTTCTTTTATCGATTCAAATTTCTGTTTCGTTCGCAAAAGGTAAGCTTTATATAAATGTGCAGGGATAATAGAGCATAATATGCAGGCATAAAATGCTAGGCAAAATATAAAAAAGCATAACATGGTGGCCAAAACATACCCCAAAATCGACAAGGTTTAACGTCCCCTTTTTGCTCTAGCCTTTGTATTTTCAACAATCTTTGGTTATTTGCAATGATCAGAAATTTTCAGTGATGGGCGACTATGGCGCTATATTTTGCCATGTTCAAATGTTACCATTGACGTCATTTTGACGTCATAGCGAATTGTTACATTCTTCATGAAAAATTACTCCAAGAGACTCTGACAACTACATAGTTTGTAAGAGAATGCTATTCTCTAAAATCTGGTGTAATTTTTACCTCAATGCGACATTTCGTTGCCAAGTTATAGGGGATTATTGTTTCACAGTAACATCATAAAAATGACGTCACTTATAACCATTAAGAACTATTAGAAGCCATTGGAAACATCAAGTGACGCAGCAATTAACTTGTATTGACTATTATAACGTGTTTGTACATAACTAAGCTGATTTTTTTGTCATCGAGCTTTAATAGGGATATTTCAAATAATCCATGACGTTATACGATTTTACTATATTTTCTCACTAGTCTAATACTTCTAATGCGTAATTCAAGAAAATATCTTCCATACCCCTACCACGGAGGAGTTTTTCTTTTGAGACCCCCGTACCCCCAGAATTTCCATTCCAAAGGGTGTTTATAAGATCCCCCTACCCCTGGAATTTCCATGATTTTTCCACTTGCCTTTTACCACCCTCTGGAAAGTCCAAATGTCCAGAAATGTGCTTAACTTGCCATAAGCATTTACCAGTAGCTGTTTAGATGCCTGTAATTTATGTATAAAGATGTAAATGACAAAATTTTCGTTATATAAGGACCGTAAACAATCGTGTATTGGAGGCCGCACAGTCACAGACAAGTCGCAACTTAATATCGCTCTCAGATTACAAATAAGTTTCAATATTATACTCTGAAAATATCTTAATATTTTCTCTTGTTGTTTAATTTGTACAAGGTAAAAACGAGCAACAGTTCAACACGGCGGTTCTTTGAAAAAACCTGGGAAAGGTCAAAATTTGTGATCATATCGGCACGTTGGAATGCAGCCGCTAATTAAGCTTCTAGATTTTGCAGTGAGATAAGGATATATATGAATTCATCGTACTACAATTACATTTTAGTTATTTTCTCTTCTCATACCTCCAAAAGATCAAAAGAAAGCATGTAATTGATTTTGCTTAAAAAACTTTGGCACGATAGTACGATTGTGTACGAGTTGCATTACTTTGTTTGTTACGTCACCGCCACTGTGGGAGGGACTGGGAATGACTTGGTCGCCATTTTGTCGGACCCGATTGAAATGCAAAACAAACACTTTGAAAAGCCGGAACCCCCCTCTCCCCCCCCCCCCCCCGGAATTTTCAACTTTTACCCCCCCCCCCCCCCCCCCCCCCCCCCCCCCTCTCCCTCGAATTTCTGCGACCCTCCGTGGTAGGGGTATGGATACTTTCTGGAACTACACAATACTTATCCTCAAAAAATCAAAAATCTAAAAAGAACACATTTTAGGAGCTCTGTAGCTCTTTCTCTGTGCAAAGTATAAGAACAAATGGACTTCAAACAAAAAAGTGAAAACAAGGAGTTTATTTGTATCTATATCTGCCTAATAAACTGAATGGAAAGTGTAAAAAAATACAGTATTTATGAAAATTACTCCTTGTTTTAACTTTTTTGTTTGAAGTCTGTTTGTTTTTGAACTTTACATAGAGAAAGAGCTACAGAGCTCCTAAAATGTGTTCTTTTTAGATTTTTAATTTTTTGAGGATAAGTATTAGAAATAAGTATTAGAAATGTTAGTGCTGCGTCACTTGATGTTTCCAATGGCTTCTAATAGCTCTTAATGGTTATAAGTGACGTCATTTTCATGACGTCACTGTGAAACAATCCCCTATAACTCGGCAACGAAATGTCACATCGAGATAAAAATTACACCAGATTTTAGAGAATAGCATTCTCTTACAAACTATTTAGTTTTCAGAGTCTCTTGGAGTAATCTGATTTTTCATGAAGAATGTAACAATTCGCTATGATGTCAAAATGACGTCAATGGTAACATTTGAACATGGCAAAATATAGCACCACTTATAGTCGCCAATCACTGGAAATTTCATTGCAAATAACCTAAGATTGTTGAAGATACAAAGGCTAGAGCAAAAAGGCACGTTAAACCTTATTGATTTTGGGGTACGTTTTGGCCAATGTGTAATATGCACAAATGGTAAAACCTGATTATGCCAAATGGGGCATAAAGTGAACTCAAGGCATAACGCGCTGGCATATTTGGCGCGATATCCTCGTAAAAATCCACCGAAATACTGTACGGTAATGCTAGTTTTCGTATGATTTCTCTTTCTTTTCAGACACAATGGGCTCACAATTTGGGTTCAATCTAAAGACAATTTCAAGTACATCACGTTTGTAAACTTATTTGAAGATTTTTTAAAGAAGATGGGAATAAAATTAGAAAAAATAACAAAAAGCGCATGGTAGCATAATCACGATAACAAGTTGAAAACAATTTTGCACTTTTGCACTATTGGAATTTTTTAATAAAAATGCCCAATTTTGGTCATTTTTTGTGTTTTTTTTTTATGAAAAAGTCCAATTTTGTGTTTACAACAAAATCCATCAATTTTTCAGGATGAAAAATGTCCTTGATTGGAACATTTTTCTTGTTATTACCAGATGACAGCACATGAAATTTGCACTAACAGTGGATATTGTCATTAATAGTTCAAAATAATTTACAAAAAAAACATTTCATTCAACAGCTCAAACTCATTTTTTCCAAATTTTGGACATCTAATTGGAATCCAGGTTTTTATTTTTACTATACGTTCAAACTCAGACACATGTGAATATTTGCAAGTCAATAAAGTGATAAATTAAAATATGACTAAATCATTCATTTTATTAAAACTTACATCCAAGGAATGATATTTTTGTAAAAAATGTCCATAGTGGGACTAATATAACTATCCTGTGCCATATAAAAACCAAGTATGTGCAGCTATAATTGTGGACAAAGCCATGAATCAAGTGCATGGAGATCTATTGACCACCAGATATACATGTTTATGTCAAACTGCATTTATTCCCTTTAGATGTAAAAAAATGACAACAATCCACCGTTTGGCTATTCAAAGAGAGAAGTTTATTACAACACAAAATGACTAATGGTGCCTTAACTACTTATATGCCAATCAAAATATTAAATTGTCAAAATCAGGTGCATAGATCTATGCACCTCAGTCTATACTAATGTTAAACCAAATATCAGGTGCATAGATCTATGCACCAGATATTTAGCTTTGTTTGTATGGAGGTGCATAGATCTATGCACCAGATATTTAGCTTTGTTTGTATGGAGGTGCATAGATCTATGCACCAGATATTTAGCTTTGTTTGTATGGAGGTGCATAGATCTATGCACCAGATATTTAGCTTAATGTTAGCATGGAGGTGCATAGATCTATGCACCTCAAATTTGGCTTAATGTTAGTATGGAGGTGCATAGATCTGTTTTCTTTTGCTGTGTATTGCCATTTTAGTTGCCTTTTCGCGCATAAGTGCACCAGTTTATTTACCGCAAATGAAGAAAAAAGTCAACATACCCAATACTATGCAAAGAAATCACATTCAACCCAAATAATTCAGCTAGCTATATATCAGGCTATTCCATTTTTTGTACCGAACGAGAGGTTCTTTATGCGTCTTGTGTTGTTTTTGCTTCTTATCATGATCATTAAAGCTTTTGCCAGTGAGCACACGATGTCATAGACAGATTTTGTTAAAAATATCGTCATTTTATAGCAAAAACCAAGCTTTTTTTCCACATGTGGACTGGGCAGAGTTTACAAATTATCACAATTTTTCATTTTAAAATATATCTGGAAAAAATGGATTTCTATGGTGAAGTGTTTTTCAAGCATAATTTGGTATGAATTGATAGCAATAGGGCTGAAACTCTAAAATTTGAAACATGCACAAAACTGTGCACAGTACAAAACTGCTGAATTACCTTAATGCAGAGAACTTCTGTGTCCAACAAACATCTCCTTTTGGTTTGATAGTAACATTTAAATTGAGATTTGTTACTGTTCTTAGTAAAATTCAGTAAAACTTTATGAAGTGCGATATTTAGCAATTTAGCTACCTTAGTTTTACTGAATAAAGTGAGTTATTGAAATACGCCACCCCCGAAGAAATGCAGGGATGCCAACTCTCCCGGATTAGCCGGGAGACTCAAGATTTCAGACCAAATCTCCCGGTCTCAAGATTTTAGCCTCAAATCTCCCGGATAAGACGATATTTTCATATAGGCTAACTTCAAATAAACTTACCACCACTGTAGATTTTTTTTTCAAATTAAATCTTCGATTAAACTCGCTTTTCCTCGCTTTAATTCATTGTTTTCATTTCCGCTACGGCATATTTACAACTGAAATCTAACAGGCGTTGCTCGCGTATGCACACGCATGAATCAGCAAATGACGTCATTTCCGGTTTTTGACGTCATTTACATTATTAATAGACGTCATACTCCAGATTTATAAAGTTCGGGGGTTGGCATCCCTGGAAATGCCACCCTTGAATAAACGCCGCATCCGGATCATCCTATAGGAGTAAATACGGTAAGTTGACATTTTCATTTTTTTAGATTCAAACACACCTGGCGCCGAACAAAAAAAAAGCTACGTATGAGATACAGGTTGAATCCCTACAATGTATCAATGATGCTTCTAAATTATGGAGACTGACAAACCATGGAGTGAGCATTGGCCTTGATGAAACATTGTAAGTTTAATTTTGTTATTACTTGGTGTTCTAAATGCTAATGCTCATTACTTGTGCCCAGGCTGTAGACCTGGTCACAAGTCTATGATTGTCTTGTGTATCTGTCTATCTAGAGTTCTTACAATATGTCCATCAAATAAAATCTGAATAGTTACTACCTAATAGTTCTTATTTTTAGGCACTATTTTAGAGAAGTAAGTTGTACCAAGGTATTGTTTCCTTTGTATTTGCCTTTTCTTTTACTGTTCTGCTTGAATGATAGCAACTAAATAGTTACTAAATAAGAACTATTATGACTGTAACTACTGGTATTTAGATTTTATTTCATGGGTTCTATCTATCTATCATTGTTACAAATCTAAGACTTTCCCAGAAGTCTCTGCAAACTTAGTTCACCCACGATGCATCACATGTTCATATGATCAGATGAATCGAATGTCAAAACACTGAAAGTGGCTCCAAACAACAGGAGGGAATTTTGTGTGTGCATACGTGAGTTTATTAACCAAGCATCGCAAATGCAGAGATGCCAACTCTCCCACATTTTGCGGAAGTCTTACGCATTTTGCCTCATCTCCCGCTCTCCCACATTTGTACTACAATCTCCCGCATTTTTATAAATCCAGAACAAAGTTCATATAAAAAACTTCTTTCGGTGCTTTTTTTTTGTTGTTGTTGTTGTTGTTGCTTTTTTCGGGCACTTTTCCGTTACCCATGAGAAAATCTCCCGCATTTTGCATTTCGGGGGTTGGCATCTCTGCAAATGGAGGTGGACATGTGAATGTTTACTATTTTCTTTCGACTTTTTCCATACCTTTTTGGTATTTATGAAATAGTACACACAACTTCAGCTAACTGCAGTTTCCTTGGATGCATCCTGGTAGTTTTATGCAAGAATGTTTAAAAATATCGTAGATAATTTTGCAAGATTTCTTTGTGCCGAAACGGATTATTTGGAGCATGGCTGACGACTATCAACATAAACTAGACGCCCTGGTGGTGCGTTTACTTGTGCCCAGTGGTATGCACTAGTTGCAATATGAACAATATTTTTGGGTTGGATTGACTGAGTTTTAGTCAGTTTTGTTGTTGTTGGGCTTCCAGTGGTTTCCTTATATATTTGCGTTCTTTTTCTACTCTGTTTCTATTTGTATTCTATATCTGTTGTAGGCTGTTGTATTTATTTTATTTTCTATGCTATTGATACATGTATTACCAAATTGTTTCCATAGCATTTTGTTTTTCTAGTATGTGTTCGTTGGGTTTGTGGTTTATA